>JAUCMU010000097.1:9736248-9750279 GCA_032275025.1 Enteromius treurensis | reverse complement strand
CTCATCAGCTCATTAGTAGAGACTCCACGACCAGAAATATATTGGTCAGATAAGGGAGACATCCAAAATGTGCACTGATGGTGTGCCTCCAGGAACAGGGTTGGGAAACACTGATCTAGAGTAAGAAATTAACCAGCGCTCAGGAGGGAAAAAGACATCGATATACACCTGTTCTTATTAAGTGCTTAGGCTAATGTAGTTATGGGATTAATAAGGAGTTTTTCATCTTTCAGTTCATGTGAAAGTGTTTCAGGAGGAAAAAAAAAAGCACAAAACAAACAAGGTATGATAAGAAACAGCATTTGCGTGTCAAATTACCGATAAAGAATGTGTATAATCTAAAATAAATAAATAAAATTAAAAAAAAGTGAATGGTGGCTATTTGGTTTTTAAAAAAATATTTGAAGTCACTTTGAAGACCCTAAAAGTGAGTATGTTATTAGGTTTAGGAAATAATGCCCTCATAAAAGGTAAAAATGTGCCTCTTAAAATAGTTAAAAGGAAAAATATTGCCCTTTTAAATACTCTTATTGGGTCATTCCAGCTGGAATCATCAAATTTTGGAAAAGTTCCCCACCTGACCCCCTCAGATTTGTCTCAAAGTAATTTTTGATGTCTACTGTGCATACTTTTTTCACCAAAAAAATCTGTAAAAAGAAAAAAAAAATTGTTTTGGCATCACAGTCTGAGTGACTATGTTCAGACTGAAATATCTTCAGAACTAGTTGTGCCAGGTCCATTAAATTTTCTTATGAATGACAACTCACAGCATTGTTACTGAATTTACACCTGAATGCTGGCCCTCTACTTTTCATTAAAATTATTACTTTAAGGGTTTTCGGGTGTCCATAGAAACCTCAATTTTCAACGTATAAGCCTTTTCAAAGTAAAATACCTTTTTTTTATGATAGCTATAAAGACTACAATGTTGCTGTCCACTAAATGTTGCATAAAATACTTTCTAAAACTAGATTTTTTTGTCTTTTTTTATAGCGAAAATATCAAAAAATTCTCAAATCAAGAAGGATTTACTGTCTTGTTCGCCAAAAAGACAAAAAGTGAGTAATCTGCCAATGGGGTAAGATAAATATTCTTGTTTTTTAGTTTAAAATAAGAATATTTTGCTTACCCCATTGACAGATTATTGTAGAAGGAATTTTTTGCAGTGCAAAAAAATCAATCATCTGGACATTTGCCACTGGACAGTAAATATGATGAAAGACGGACTGTCTCTCTCACTGAGGTCACCTTATAATTCTGACAGAGAATTACAGAAACAGAATTCCATTCCAACCAAACGTTTAATGAAAATTACATTGTTTGCCATTTGTTAAAGTGTTTTATTATAGGTTACCTTTAGTGCAATGACAGCTTGTTGACTAACCCGTTTTAAACGTAACGTTAACCCTCCCAGTGCTGTTTAGCTAGCTAGCAAGCTAAATCCCTTTGTACAAACAGTAAAATATCTTATTTCATTGACATCGACAATACACAGAAATGTTACATTTGTTGACGTGAAATAAGCAGCACAAACGTGAGAATTTAACAGCGATATGTCTTTAGCTGGGTGTCAGCCGGGCCTTGCCTAACCCGAGCAAGGTCAACACGGCATTACTCCGCTTCGTTAGCCCTTCAAAACAAGCTTAGCAACTTAGCAAAGCGGCAAACTGTATGAATCAAGGGATAAAATACTCACGTTCCTGCTGGCGCTGCCCCTCAGAACGTTAGAAATGATGGTTAGCATCTTTCGCATAATATTTACCCACAGCTAACCAGAAGCAGACCTCCTTCAGTCCTTCGCGCAGCACAGAATCAGTTCAGGCAGCGAGCGAGGTTTACAGCCGCTGCATATTCGCCGCGCGCCCCCTGCTGGCCAGAGCCTGCACTACAACAGTGTTTCTCCGTCCTGTTCGTGAGAGCATGAGGGTCGCTAGCACCTCAAACGCAGTATTCTGCTTTCAGTCATCTATAAATACCCCAATTCATGTATTAAACATTTTTTGTTTTTAAACAAAGCAGCAAACTTTGGAATCAAAGTGCACTGATTCAAAAACAATACCCACTTGCTTGTATGTGTTAACACAAGCAATTGTTATGTTCAGCATTTATTTTGGAAATGTGTGGTGTATCGCATTGTGTTGTTTAGGAAGTAATGCATGACATGACACAAAAATATGGCATCAAACCTGATAAAGTTCGATTACTGTCTTTTTCCCCTTTGCAAGATGAATAATTAAGTAAAATCCAACTATGCTTAGGTTTAAAATACAACATGGACATCAGCTAGAAGTCTGTTTATAAGTAACATTTTTGTATATTTAATTTTTAATATAGATTTTATAAAATATATTTATAAATATACATTATATATAATCAGGGGCCTCGTAGTGGGACTAAATTTCCAGGGCCCCAAGTGGGGGGAGGGCCCCTGAGGAGTGAATTTTTATTTTTTTAAGATCACAATAAATGTTGTTAACTAATGTAAATGCTACTATTTTGGGTAAATGCATCTGTTGATTGATATATTAAATGGTGTCGTAGGTAGTTGTGAACCTCGAGCTTACAGGGGCCCATGGCCACTGCTTGTGCATAGGGCCCAGAATTCGGTGCTACCCCCCTGTATATACTACACACACATTTATGTGTGTAGGGGTGTTTGTTGTCCGACTGAAATTTATTATAAAATTCATGAACTATGATTTGATTTTCAGGTCGGTGGAAGGTGGTGGAACGTTATCAATTTGGAGAATATCTGATTGGACAAAATTGATCTGTCTTCCTTGAACACTGCACATCATAAATACGTGCATCAGTGAAGATTGAAGATCCAAGATTGACATTTTTGTCCAATATGTAGTTTATCTCTGTTACCTTATTTCATATATTCCAAAACATTAGGCCTATTTATAAATGAAAAATAAACATAAATCAAATTTGATTTCTTCCTGTTTTTATTTTGTATATATATATATATATGGCATAGCTCGACCTATGGTCTTCTATTATGTCCGATGAAAGTATAGATAGTATAGTTTGACAGTTTCTGAGCCTCCATCTCCAGAACCCCTGTCCTCGTTCTTCTCTTGACCCAGCTTCACCGAGGACACGTTTGTTGTTTCTCGGAAGTGACGAAACCGAAGGACTGATGGCGGCTCAGTTTGCTCCCGGATATGTAGCTTACTGACACGAATTGGATGGCGTCTGATTGGACTTTTTGCTTACTTGGCCGTTTGTCTGAAGCCCTGAGATCAACGTCGAACCTGTCGAGCACAAAAGTCGTCAATCCGAGGAGGGACAGTTTGTCGTAGAGCTGGCTAGTTCCAGAGCTAGCTGCCTTGCCAATGAAATACAAGTCCAGTTAGCTTGTGCTCGCAGAGGTTTGTTGGAGTGCGTGGCTGCTCACTTTGAGACCTTTGACATTTTAGCAGTTTTGTGTCATTGGCTGGTCCAAGTGCAACAGCGTTTCTGATTTCTGTCGTTTGGCTAGCCTCGCTTGCGTTACTTTAAAAGCATAGAACCGGCGGGAAGTGGCTAGCCGACCTGATTAGCCATAGCCGTAGTTCCAGCTCTTCTGAAGTCATTGGTGGAGTGTGTGAGTCTCTTCTATGATTCACCGTCGCGCTGTTCGTCGACTGTCAGCATGTTGAAGACGCGTCAGTGTTTACTCGGGATTCGCACTTTTCTTGGAGTGACGTCTAGAATATGGAGTTTCATTTTATACATCCTCAGGAAGCATCTACGAACGGTGAGCAACTCAACATATGTGACCTGAACACATGTTTATCACCTGTACTGTATATAATGTATTCCGACCTGTCATCTGTAAATATTTTTTTTTTCCTCAGTCAAGGGCTGTCTTCAAACAATCTTTAAAAGACAAACATCTGGTGTTGTTCATGTGTTAGCAACTTTGCAACGAATCCTTCACCAAATTGTTTTCATGCACCAATTGAGCAATCAGTCCTATTGTTTATTTTAACTCTTTAACCCAGCTCAGATTTTCGGAATTGATATTTACTGAGCTGTCACTTATGCAAAATTTTATGGCCCTCAGTGCAAACGAATATACACTATTCATCTGGGTCATTGTAGGATCTGTATTAAAAATATTAACTTTGTATATGAGTGCAAAAATACATTTTAGATTTTTTTTTGGGCGCTGCTTTAATTGATGATTTGTGTTTAAGTTACTCGTACTTTATTGTATCAACAACAAAAATAAAAAAATATTTTTGCATATTAGTGAGTTTGTGCCTGCTCCTGCTGTACATCTGTAATCTTGGGTATAGTTTATTTATGATTCTGTATGTCATAACTACTTTGGACTATGGACCCCTACTATATGTTTAGCTTGCCATGAAGGGAGTTACAGACCCAAACACAACACACCCACTGGGAAAGGTGGCAAATATTTCCAAATCGTGTTTTGTTGTTCATGTATATGTTTTGAAAAAAAGTTTTAATTTCTAATTATTGTTAGCAATAATAGCTATCATGTAATTTCACAAACACACGGTGGCTGGAAAACAGAAGCACACCGTGATCTGTTTATATTTTTCAGACGGTTCTAATTGAAGCATTCAAGACTGTAAGGTTTTTTTTTTTTCATTAACATATACATAAGTTTTAAACTAATTACACAAAACGGTTTGTATTTTATAAACAAGTCAAAAGTAGTAAGTAGATCTAAAAAGTACAATGATTTTTCTACTCGCCTTATACCTCTGTGACTTCTTTTGGCAGCTGTTTTGGAGGTGTATTAATAGTCCAGTAGTGGCAGTATGGGGCCGTTCTAGGTGTGTAACTATATAGATGTCTGCTATACGATGCCCTCATCTGAGCTTTGAGTCAGTGTGATGAAAGAGCGAAAGAAGGGCCAATATTAGGGAGAGAAACTGGGAATGAGAAGAACCAGGCCTCTGTAGGATTGGCTTGAGTATCTGAATCTGTGTGTTTTGGGAGCGAGAAAAAGAATACGATTATTTCTTGACATGATTGACACTGTCTCTGTCTGCTGTTCTGTCTTCCACAGATAATCCAGTACCAAACAGTGCGTTATGACACATTACCTCTCTCCCCTATTTCCAGAAACAGACTCCGTAAGTTCTCTCATCCGCTTCTCTTTCTGTTATGTGCAGTTCTGTCCACCAGGGGACCTTCTAACCTCAGCTGGATGCAATGTTGCATTTTATTTGAGGACTCATTTGTGACCCAGAATCGGTTGCATCAAAATCAGTCAGCGAACGTTTGTTTAAGAAGCGAGTAGCTTATAGTTTGGTAGAATTGATCCCTCTGTAAAGCATTCTGTAAAATATTAAATTTTTAATTATAAATAATTTATAATAAATGCATGAGATTATGTATTGAACTGGGAGAGATTGGTGGACACGAGATGTTAAAGTTCATTTATGAATGCTGAATCACCTCTTTACCTTGTATGTGACGCGTATTGATCGTTTGCTGCTTAGATGCAGTAAAGAGGAAGATACTGGTGTTGGATCTGGATGAAACTTTAATTCACTCTCATCATGATGGCGTCCTTAGACCTACAGTGAGGCCTGGTACACCGCCAGACTTTATCCTTAAGGTACATGCATACACTGCCTTTTACTGTCTATTGAAAATCTGATTTAATTATTATTATTTTTATTTTTTTATATATATAGAAATTAATATTTTGTATATATATATTTATTTAATTTTATTCAGCAAGCATACATTGAAACAAGAGTAAAAATATTATAATGTAGATGTACAATCTTTTAAAAAGTAAATAAATGGCATCTTTTGAATTTTTTAATTCATATAAAAGACCCCTGGAAAAAATATATATGTCCACAAAAATATTAAGCAGCACAAATGTTTTCAACATTGATAATAATAAGAAATGTTTCATGAGCACCAAATCAGCAAATGATTTCTGAAGGATCATTTGACACTGAAAACTTGAGTCATGGCTGCTAAAAATAGTTTTGTCGTCATGGGGAATAAATTACATTTTAAAATGTATAGAAAAGCAGGTATTTAAAAATGTAAAAATATTTCATTATATTACTGTATTTTGATTAAAACAATGCAGCCTAGATCAATTTTGATTATGCATAAACATCTTTCTTTCTTTCTCTCCCTTTTTCTCAGGTGGTAATAGACAAACACCCAGTCAGGTTTTTTGTCCATAAAAGGCCACACGTTGACTTCTTTCTAGAAGTGGTGAGTAACTTCTGTCATTTTAGTGAACTATTAATTAATTTATTTATTTTTTAATTCGTAAATGTTGCGAATGTGCTTGCGTTTGCTTTGAGCGCTATTCGACTAAATGAATTCACCAATATTCTAATCAGTATATTTGTTGATATATGTCAGGTTAGTCAGTGGTATGAGCTGGTAGTATTTACAGCTAGTATGGAGATATATGGATCGGCCGTTGCAGATAAGCTGGATAACAACAGGGATATCCTCAAAAGAAGATACTACAGACAGGTAAAAACCCATTTCCTCCACATTTGCTCCTGATAAGGTTTTTTAGGACCAGTTCTTCCTCTCTGTGCATACTTTTGTTGTTTGATTCTGCCTAGGAAGTAGTTTTTCATGTCTGTTTGTTCAATTACTGAACTTCATGTTCATCTGTGTCTCTCTCTCTTTCCTATTTTTTCCAGCACTGTACTTTGGATTTAGGGAGCTACATAAAAGATTTGTCTGTAGTACACGGTGATCTCTCCAGTATAGTCATTCTGGACAACTCGCCTGGAGCTTATCGAAGTCACCCAGGTTAGAGATGTAAATCTTATGGCGAGCGCATTCAAGATAATTAAGTATCAGTCCACTCTGATTTTCAAAATGTGTTGTTAATCCTGTGTTTAGGGACAGAAGCATTCATCTTAAGAATCTATATATACATATATATCAAGCAGGTGCACAAATTGTTTTATGTATGTCATTTTCATTTCTTTTCACCCACAGAAAATGCAATACCTATAAAGTCGTGGTTCAGTGACCCAAGCGACACAGCACTTCTTAACCTGCTCCCAATGTTGGATGCATTGAGGTATAAACATTTAAGTCATGGTTATGGTAACCTCTTAATCATGAGTAGGCCTACTCATGATTTAGCCCAATCTTTTTAGCCCAATAAATTCTGCACAATTTGAACATCTGTCATAATATCTGTATAACTTTAATTAGAAGAAATATTTTTAATATATGCAGTAAAAGATAAGCCTTTTTTTTATTACTTTACACATTGTATGTGGCATTTATATTTATTTCTGCTACTTTAGTTCTAGTGTACTTCTTTTTTTATTGCTTGTAAATAGTTTCTTATTCCTTTTTTTTAATTGACTGTTTACGTGTCCTCAGTAAGCAGGAGTTATTTTTAAATGTAGGGATTCAGAGGCGTGTCTAACTAATTTATTTTAAAATGCATTAGAATTTTAGTCTATTGTACATTGAAATGTCTCTTATAACCTTTTGTTAATTGTATACCTTCTGTAGTTTACACATAGAGATCGCAATGAATATAGCCTTGATGGTGACATGGTGTTAAAAAGTGAATTCATGAATTAATTTGGGATAGTGTTAGTTTTTAATGATATTGACAGTGTTGACAAGAATTATTACATTTATATGGTATCAAAAATGTTGATATCTTAAAGACCTCATATAAAGCAAAACAATTATTGCGAGAGATATTGTTGCAGTGAAATAAAATTACTCATATCATGATATAAGATTTTGTTCATATTAACCACTCTTAATGCATACGTAGTCCAAGAAATCATAAAATTATAATCATAGTACAATATGCATTCTGTGTGACACTGCACAGATTAATAAACTTATTGCAAAAAACAAAATCCTTTGAATATTACAGGTTTGTTTCTTTATTTCTCTTCAGAAAACAAGCTTTGGGTGTTTTTGCACATGACTGATACAGTGTATCACCCACTAATCTTTCTGTTCTTATTGAACTTCTGTCACGTCTTATGTTGCTGTTTCAGTAAGTTGCCCTTGGTGTGGTTTAACTCCCTTTCTAGGTTTACCTCAGATGTTCGCTCCGTCCTCAGTCGAAATCTCCATCAGCATCGGCTTTGGTGATGGTATGTGTCAGGGCCAGTCTCTTCTGGTCGCCGTCTGGTTTTTACTTGCCTCTGCCCGCTAAGTGTTAGCCTCTCCTGCGCTGGAGCTGTCTGCCTCTCGTCATTGTGAGCTCCAATTGGTCATATGGACTCTGAGAAAATGCTAAGAGAAGACGCGGGAGGACAGAAAGGAGAGACACATGATGAAGAAGCTATTACAAATGAACTCATGGCAAATGGAGAGGCCAGCATTATTTTTCTTGTATTTTATTAAATGGAAACTCTGCCTTACAGTTGTTGCATTCAACATGTGCATGATGGAGTGTTTTTGAGTGAATGGGGGGGGGTTAACAGTCACTTCATAAGCACTTCTTCCCCCCCTTTCTTAAGGTCTGTGTCTGTCTTTTTAGTTTCATTTGACCTTGGCACAAATGGTCACATGGTCTTATCTACTCATTCTCTCTCTAAGATTCTGTCCTTCTCTTCCTTGTTTTTTTGTTTTGTCTGCCATCTCAGGTATCTGGGCCTCTTCTCTATGTTAAGAGCTGAGAGCTGTTAATACCGTTGTACTAATAGTATACTGTGGTAGAGATAAATTTATGATCAGCAGGAAAGAAAACTACAGTTCATTATTACAGCTTATGGTATTCATTTCTGTGTTTTTAAAATGGCTCATATGTGAAATCTCTGGTTGAATCAGAGAGGTTTTCAAGGACACGTTTTTAGATGCTCGCTATGGATGCTTATATCAGCCACTGAGAAAGACACTGAGCAACAAGGACTCTTCTATAACAGAAAAATAAACTAGAGCCTTTTGTCAACAACTGAAATGATGGTCTCTTCCTCTTTTTGGGGGGTATTTAAAATTGTTGTTTGTCAGAAGTATTAATACTCTTCTATCTCTCCTAGATTCTGTTTTGTTTTGTGTGATATTTA
Source organism: Enteromius treurensis (assembly GCA_032275025.1). NCBI lineage: Eukaryota > Metazoa > Chordata > Actinopteri > Cypriniformes > Cyprinidae > Enteromius > Enteromius treurensis. Next base: position 9,741,268 of record JAUCMU010000097.1, on the reverse strand, counting down.
GATTTCAAAGTCTGCATGAAATGATAATTGCTGCATATCTGCATTGTAAATGCATTTTATTGTTAACTTTTTTTTAACTAGCCCATTCTTATCCATATGCAATAATGGTTTTATGAATAATTTGCACAAAAGTGCATTCTGCTGCGTTTTAATAATATTTCCATGCATTGAATTGAGAGTCAAACACTCTTGAGCACATATCTTCGTAGTAATTCTGAAAGATGCCTGTTTTCTAGAGATTTCCTGGGTGACATCAGTTAGCCTACCTTTTCCACATTCCCTTATGAGAGGGAGCAAAATACCAGTGTGTTTTGATTGAACTTGAAACTACTCTGTGGTTTCTAATAATGACTAATTTTATATTATTTATTTTCACGTTTAGTTCTACAAATTTAGGTAATGCCACGTAGTCCTCCCAGCTACTGCTGACGTCATTACGCAACTGACGTAATGTGACGTGCGCCGACTCCCTTGTTCCTTGTTACTGGATATCTCTCCGCCCTCCGACGCAGTTGTCCAAAAAAAAAAAAAACACAAGCTAGTTTGTAAACACAGTCGACGACAGATTTTCTTGGAGATTTTTAAGGTCTCCCAGCCTGTGACAATGAAGTTTATGTACAAAGAAGAGCATCCATTTGAGAAGCGACGGTCCGAAGGGGAGAAAATCAGAAAGAAGTACCCGGATAGAGTGCCTGTGAGTCAGACAAATGAGTTGTTTTTGTCAGGGCCCCGCTCTTACAAATAACATTAACCGTGGCATTACACAGTGACAACGCTAATTTACGAGGGAAAACGGTGTGGAAAAAAAATAATTATTCGTTTAAAAACACGCGAAATCGTGCATACATGTGGTCAATCAATGAGTTGTCATCGTCGTTTTAAGTTGTCCTTCAAATGTGAAGGGACTGGCGTTAGCCTGAGTTAGCTTCCGTCTCGATACAAAATTGTGGCATCGTTTACCATAATAGAATAAACTACGTCTTTTTTATTAGATTGTGTAATATATGTTTTATACATAATGCATAATTTAATGCATATTAAGGTGTTAAATGCAATTTAAAGGGAGAGAGAGGCAACTTTCCATCTCTGCTACTCGTTCAAATGAACCATGTTATTGTGACATTGAAAGACATAATGACTGGAATATGATATTTTCTGACACATTACCATTTGACCTCACACTGAGTTCATTTTCAGTTGCATTATGTGTCAAATATCAGCAGCCAAATCTGTCAGACTGGGAATGTCCCCTCAACTGGGGAATTACTATAACACTATTTTTATTTTATTACTGAAAGATGTTGTTGTTCTCACATTACTGTCACTGTTTATTATGACCAAAAGTGATTTGTTTTTCACAGGTGATCGTCGAGAAAGCTCCTAAAGCCAGAATAGGGGATCTGGACAAAAAGAAATATCTCGTCCCATCTGATCTCACAGGTTAATTTCCTTGAACAATACTTGCATATTTTTTAAATATTATTAAAAATAAGAAGGATATGCATTGACCTTTTCTTTTCGTATTTCTGAAGTGGGGCAGTTCTACTTCCTCATTCGGAAAAGGATCCACTTGAGGGCCGAAGATGCCCTCTTCTTCTTTGTAAACAATGTCATTCCTCCAACTTCAGCCACTATGGGGCTGCTTTACCAGGTACATCATTTGAATGTATTTGAACATCACTATTTCCGGTTGTTTTAAGTGCCTGTTTGTTTATATCAGTAGGTATCAGTTTTGATGAATGAAAAAGAAGCATCTGTGAACTCTTTGTCTCTGTTTCTCTGTTATAGGAGCACCATGAAGAAGACTTTTTCCTTTACATTGCCTACAGTGATGAAAGCGTCTACGGGGACGCTTTGAGAGATGTGTAGCCAATTTACTTGCCCCTTCCTTAAAATAAAATGATCAATACTTTAGGCCACATGAAGTGTAAGTGTTAAATGCACTTTCATATCCTCTTAGTCTGTTTATGAAATATTGTTTATACTGCATATTGTTCCTTCCTACTTAACAGTTCCTCAGTCTTGCATTTAGGCAGAACGGATACAGCCTACGTCCTTTTCTGTTTTAGTAAATTAGTGGTACTCACATCTGTAAAAACGTTTTTGATGTTCTACACTTCTCCTTTCACCTTTTTTCACTTTCCTCCCAGCACCAACATGCATCCTGCAGTCACCTCTCGATCTTTAATGTTTGGTTTAAGTTAGTTTTTTTAGCCTCCATATTTGCACAGACCAAAATCATTGATAATACTGGACTATCATACCATGTAATGTGTGTGAGTGCGAGTGTGTTTGTGTACCATTGCCAATAATTATTATTTTTCAATGGATGGAGATGCTGTTCATTCAAGGTTAAAAGATTAAAAATATATATATTTTCAGTTGACATGCTGAAGGAGATTGCTTGTTTATGTTTCAGGTTTCTTATAATCATTGTTATTAGGTTGATGTTCATGACATGATTGGCCTTTTTGGGCTTGTTTGTATCATGGATTGGTGTGTTTTGTTCCTTTTCGCGTAAAAGCTTTAATTGTCATGATCACCAATACTTATAAACCTGATATAAAAAGCTGCCCGTGTCATTCTTTAATGAGTTATGCTTTTCTCTAAAAATGGGTTTGGATGGATGGATAGATACATAGATAGGTTGCATAAAGAATTAAATATATGGTTTAAGATAATTAGAAAATTATGCTTAAAAGTATATTTGTGCATACAGAAACAAAAAATATATATATATGTTAAAATAAAAACTGAATACATTTAACAGCATTGTTATTTTTCCAAACGTTATATTTGTTAAGGTATTGTAGACCTTTTGCCTTTGAATTAAAAAAATAATAATTTCTCACATATTTACATTTATACATACTAAATTTAGCTAATAGACTTTTTATTTAGATAATAGCAGATTGTGTAAATGATATTCCTTTTAAGTCATGTCTTACGTATGTCATAATAATATTTGCAAAGCTGTGTTGATGGGCGTTCCCTTTTTGTGCTCTCTGACGCCATGCGTCATGAAGACACGCCCACAGCGGAAGTGCGCCAAACTGGGTTTCCTGTCTATTTTTATTTTGGTTAATTACTGATGCTCTTGTTTATTTTACTTTAAAGAAAGCCTTCAGACAAGCTCAGCATACTTTTAATCTCAGAAACGGACAAAAGTGCGTTATACGGAGATTCCACGAATGTCACTGCAAGGGTTTTATTTAGTTCGCTGTTTTTGCAAGCTAGCTGACTAAGCTGTCACTTGAGCCGTTAGCCTCCGGGCCTAATGGTCAGGTGTTAACGCAACTTACTGCAAACAGAAAATACCGAAATCGCTTTCGTCTGTAAACTCGAGCAAATGGAAGATGATTTTCTTGAACGGATTAACTGAATCCACTGTCAAAACGTTCAGGTTACTGCAAGCATAGCCAGCTAGCTTGTGAAGCTAACGTTAACCCAGTTCAGGGAGTGTGCTCATTTACTGCCTTGTATTGCTTCTCAGATTACCACATCTCTTTCTTCTTATTTATATTTTGCTCTAACTCGTAGTCTTTGGTTTTTAGAATTGATATGGTAAGTTGGTTTAAACAACGTTAGCAAGGCTTGTCAACTTTTTGACAGCTGCCTTAAGTTTGTGTTTGTGATGTGTCATCCTGAACCCGTCAAATGTCTAAATCGAGCTGTACAGCAATACTAATAATGTTCTTTTTTCTGTTATATTTTTAACATGGTTAAATGATTTCCAGTATCAGTTCTTGAATTGTTTCTCACTCTGACTATTCTAGTTGTGGTAAGGCCACTAAAATCTGAGATTAGTCTTAGTAGAATCATTGATGACAAAAAAAAAAAAATGCTGATTGCTTATATTAATGTTATAACATTTTTCTAACATCTCAACAGCTGGCACCGCCAATTCCTACCATAATGCCGGCTCTTCTGGAGAGGCCCAAACTGTCCAATGCCATGGCACGTGCCTTGCACAAGCACATTATGAGAGAGAGGGAGCGGAAGAGGCAAGGTGAGACCAGAATTCTGCTGTATACTATTTTTACTAAAATAAAGAATAAAATAATTTCTATATTATGGTGTATTGAGTCAAATATAGCATTGCTGATCATACTTTGTGATTAATTGTTTATCTCAGAGGAAGAAGAGGTTGACAAAATGATGGAGCAGAAACTAAAAGAAGAGGAGGAGAGAAAGAGGAAGAAAGAGATGGAGGAGAGAATGTCCTTAGAGGAAACAAAAGAGCAGGTGCGTCTATAGGATTGCTGCATACGAATCTCTGATTATTTACAAATGGTGTTGTAATTATGTTGTTTAGGGCTCATGACCAACTCTTCTCTCTGATTAGATTATGAAGATGGGAGTGAAGCTGCAGGGCCTTCAAGAGGAGAAGCATCAGCTTTTTCTGCAGCTGAAGAAAGTCCTACATGAGGAAGAGAAAAGGCGAAGGAAAGAGCAGAGGTATGGAAAAGAGCTGGCAAATTCAGACGTCAAATGGAAAAGTTAAATTACATTGCGCCACCGAGTTTCTGATTTAGAGCCGCCCAATAAATCCTGCTCACGAAAATGGTTCAGCAATGTATTTCTAACATTTATAATGGGCTTACAAACAATTCTTAAAATTGACTTTACACAGTCTTTAAGTCAGTCTCCATGTCATGACTCGTGAATAGTATAGCAAGCCACAGAAGCCAGATCCTATCCATTTGTCTGGGATCCGAACAGCTAGTCAGCATGTCTGGGATCCAAAACCAGCATTTTGTCTGGTTAAAACTGTTCTAACAGAAAGCTGTAAAAGAGCAGAAGCAGGAGACGTGATGATAAAAATAAGAGTTTTTAATAAGAGCATATATTTCAGTGCTCAGACAGCTTCTGACTGGAACTAATCCAGCAGCAAAGAGTTCTGTAACAAAACAGTTACAGTATTTTAAATTGTAATTATATATCACAATATTTCATTTTTTGTCTATACCTTATAATTATTGGATTATGTATACAGTATGTATGTATGCATTTATATATA
>JAUCMU010000097.1:9708536-9736148 GCA_032275025.1 Enteromius treurensis | reverse complement strand
TGTATTTATATATATATATATATATATATATATATATATATATATATATAGATATATATATAGATATATATATAGATATATAGATATAGTACAGTAGAAATTATATCCAAAGCTGTCAGAGATTTTAAAAAATGAAGTTTGTTAATCAGTTTATTAGAATTCTAATTCTTTTATATTTTTCAGTGACATGACAACTCTGACTTCGGCCTCATACCAGCCAAACATGGCCATCCACTCTGGGCAGCACCTTCTCAGCATGCAAGGTGACCACTATTTGGCATCTTCGGTGACCTGTCAAAGATGTATAAAGCTGTAACTGTCAGAATTTACTAGAATTGCCCTTCAATAATGAATTCATTTTCCCTTACTGCTCAGCGGGTCAGGTTAGTCATGGACGTCCGGGTGCTCTTCTTGGGGAACGCAGCAAACAGCTTTTCCAGTCTCCTGTCATTCCTGTGAGTGTGATTATACCTGGTTCAGCTACCATTCACAAACTACATTTTGTGTGTGTGTGTGTGGGCTTGTTTTCGTTTAAACATAATTGGCTGCTTTTCACCTCCTCAGACACGTCATTTCCAGTCTCAGTCAGGATTCAGTGCAGGTGGAACAGAGCATGGCCAGTATTCTGGAGGTCAGCCAAGTCACAGCCCCTATGGAGTCACTCAGCCACAGCATACATCACCTTTTGCCTCCAGTCAGCCAGTGCCAGCCAACTATGCCAGTAGTTCACAACTTAGAGGTGCCTTGTTTGTGTTTTCCTTCAGTGCAGATGTTTAGATGTGGATATGTGTTACTTGCTTGTAAGATGTAATAATTTTCTGTTTCCAGGTGCATCCGCATTCCAGGCCATGCAGTACCTGCCCCATCAGCAACAGGGCTATGCGGTCCACAGTCCTTTCACCTCTCAGCCTGGTGTGTGTAATTTGCCTGTGTGTGTATGAGTTCATGTTGCTACACTGTATGAAAGGGTGTATTTAAATATGTGTGGTGATAAGCGATTACTAATGTAACATTTAGACAATTTAGGATGCAGTTTTAGTTTTACTGCCCGAAACGTACATTTCAGAGTAGAATTAATGTCTATACCATTATTTTCCAGAGAAACAGCTATGTATGTAGTTTCCTAAATATCTACATATTGTTATTTTTTGCCCTTTTTTTTTTTGGAAAAGTCAAAAACTTACTTACAGCGCCTTTTGAATTTAATAAAATGCATCCTTGTTGAATAGAAGAATTACTTAGAATAATAAGTAAAATAAAAAATTTAAATCTTGGTAAGCCCAGACTTTTGAAATGTAGTGTATGTATGTAGAATGACAGTACGTTTTTCAACAGGGCCTGTCCCACATAGTTGTTATTGTATTTCATTTGTTTTTTCATCGTCCTATTTTTGGTAGACACCTTTGCAATCCTTCTGTATTCCTTCTTTCATTCCAGGTTATATCCCCAGTGCTGGTATTCCCCTGCAGAAACAGTTGGAACATGCTAACCAGCAGTCGGGCTTCACAGACTCGGTAAGTAGGGCCGGTCAGGAAGTAAACTGTAATAAATGGGAACAAAGGAAGGTCAGCTGCTTTAAACACTTGGTGCAGAGGTTCACTGGATGCCTGCATTACTCAAACATTACTCATATTTGTGTTTTCAGAGTCCCTTGAGGCCCATGCATCCGCAGGCTCTGCATGTGAACCCTGCAGGTTTGCTGCCTACTCCCTCTATTGCTGTCCAGATCCCTCCTGGGAAGGTCAGAGCCCAGCCAATTAATGAAATCTATAATACAATTGTCTTTCTGTTCCAGAATTTCAGTTAAGATAAAGGGAATTCATACATTTTTTTTTAGCTGAAAATAGAAACGTCTCTTTGTGTTTTGTTATGTTCTGGGCATAAATGCCTTGTGGTTTTTCTTTGGACAGTCTGGCTTACCATATGCACATCCACCAAGGCCAGCTTCCCCAGGAGCATTCACGCATGGGACGCCCTCACAGCAAGCACACGCAGTGAGTTCTGTCCAAGTATACCATTGGAATTATAGCATGTACGCACATTTATATGTTCAAATGTTTGGGGATCAATGAGATTAAAAATAAATAAATTAGCTTGGTGTAGTGCACATAGCAAGGAATTTTTAAATGACAAAATAAAGGCTTTTTAATTATTGCAAAAATTTTCATATTAAATAAATGCTGTTCTTTTGAACTTAATGTTCTGTAAAGAATCCTCAAAAAAGAAAAACATATATTATATATCACAGTTTCCACAAAAACACTATTTGGCTGCTTTGCCATCACAAGAACAATAATACTGTATTGTGAAATGAGCATAAGAGACATTTTAAGAAATCCTATGACCCCAAACTTTTGTAGAAATGTGTGTGTGTGTGTGTGTGTGTATGTAGTATCTTAACTGATAAAAATCAATAGTGAATATAAGTTATAAAGAGCAGAACAGTTTGTTACAACAATTGTTCAATAATAATTTAGTGTCTGATTAAGATGTTTTTAAAGAAAGTGACTTTTTTTCTCTCTCCTTTTGTTATGCAGGCTACATTTCAAAGCTCTTCTCAACCAAACCCTCGCCACACCTACCTTTCTCACAGCCAATCAGGGCAGAGGTTTTACCACCATGGCAAATAGCTATTCATTTCAGTCTAATGCAGAAAGTTAGGGTTTGAAGATGATTCACCACTCACACAAGGTTAAGTTTGAAGGCTTTTAGGTTAAATTGCACACAATGCTTGGCATCATAGTGTTATGCCGTAGAACACATGACTACTGTCACATGCAAGTCATTTTCTGTTATTCTTTAGCTGGTAGACCTCCCTTTGCAACAGGGTATGCCATTTATTTCAATATTACAGTGGGATGTGTCTGAAGGGGTTTTTTATGCATTTTTAAACATCGGCAACAGCTGTGCCAACATTAGTAACAATAAAGTACTTCCACTAAACACAACTAGAGTTAAATAAGGTTTTAAAACAAACTAAACAATGTAGGAACTAGGGACGTCAATTCCACATTAGATCGTCGTTTAAATGAATGATCAATTAATCGTTAACCTTAATACTGTAAAATGCATCTGGGCATCTATTGCAGGGGCATATAGTCAACGGCATGACGGCATGTGCAAATTGCTCTCTAAATGCCAGCTTCCTCACCCAAACGAAAGGGGTTTTTAGTCTAAATAAAGCCACCGCACGCACCCCAAAATGAAATCGATTATCGACAATTAATCGATCATCGATTAATCGTTGACATCCCTAGTAGGAACAGATTAGACTATATTTCTGTATGTTCTGTAACAGACCTCCCACTCAGGGCCATCTAAAACTTGATGAATGCACCTTTTCCCTAATTCAGAGAACAGGGAAATAATATTTTCATATGGTTTTAAATTGTAAATGTAATGTTTTTAGCCAACCAACTGAATTTCACGAAATTGCACTTCAAAGCAAATTTTATGAATAATCTGTTTGAAAGAGTGTGTTAAAACGGTAATAAATAGTTGTGTAGAAAAAAAATCTTTTGATTTGTGGTGTTTTTATGTAGATTTTTGTATAATCCTTTAATGGCAAAGTAATTATGTGGTTGGATGGAAGCGCATTTTGATTTTGGCTTATATTGGCAAATACCTTGATAATTATGAACAGATCCTTTGTTTTTTTTGCTTTTGTTGGCTGTTCCTCTTAAACACTGTGGAAATCCCCAGTACCACAAAGCACTTCACCTCATCTTGAAAGCATGATGCTCTATTTAGTCTGTCCTAGCCGACATTTCCATTGAGTTTTAGGATTTCAGGATGTCCATTTGACATCAGGAATAGACTATTTTAAGCTGAAGGACTGCTTTTTTCGTTTTAGACTGAAAAACCCTTAACTTACTCTTGTGCAACACAAATGGAAAAATGTCTTGTTTCATATAAAACGAAAAATGTTTGGAATGATGTCGGGAAAGCAAAAAATGACGGAAGGTTTATTTCTGGATCAACTGTAATTTTAAAAGCAATGAGGTCACCTGACAAGAGTACTGTGAGTAAAGTGCATTGAATGTGTGTGGTTACCCATCAGAGACTTCCAAATGCTCTAAAAGACCGCTAAAACTTGCGCGAGGAAGTTATGGAGGAAGTTGTGTAGGTTGGAACTTGTCTGTCTCCCTTTCCGTTCCACTCCTTTTACAGAAATTACATTTACTGGAAGGGTCTGAGAGACACTTTTTTGTGGTCGCATCTCAAAGATAAGAGAGTTTAGTTTATGTCAAATAATTGAATGAAGTCAATATCTGCTATAAAGATTTGTCAGTATATGCATGTAGAAAAAGGGCGGGAATTAGAGGTGTGTGTGTGTGTGTGTGTGTGTGTGAAAGAGAGCGAACACAAATTTAGCTGTTGATTCATCTCCGGCCCGCCCACTTACTGTTGTCCTCAGCTGTCTACTTTTTCAAACTGCTCTCTGGCTGAAACTGTCAGTGAGCGACCCAGAGTGAGAAAAAGAATGATGACAGAAAAAATGACATAAACCAAGCTCCTTAAAGAAACGAAAAGCTGCAAAACAGCTCAAATCACTCCTCTGGGTTAACTTATGAGTATGTGTGCTCAGTGAATAATAACGAACCCATTCGTCTGTGACTTAAGTGAGCTCATAATCATGCGATAGTCTGAGATTTCTCAGAAACCGCTATGCAGTCACTGTTTTCCTTTTAATCTATAATGAAAAAAGAAACAAACCTGAGCCTAGTCAACTCAATGCCAAAAAAATGAAAAGTGAAACTCATCTCTTCAGCTGTGGTATCAGACTCGAACGAAAGCCAGTGTGTTGTCCTTGTTCTGTGTGTTTAATGCAGTACAGTGGGATGTTTGGTCAGTTAGTCAAATGAGGTGACGTGAAAGACGACATGTGACTAAACAGGCGGGAAGATTCAGCTTATCGGAAAAGAATGAGAGAGCTGCAAAATGTGAGAGCCGAATACAAACAAGACAGTACAAGAAGAGAGCGTTTGATCGATATCGTCATTTTTGAATGGAAGTGAAAATGCAGAATATAAGGGACATTGAAATGGTTGGAAGATTTTGTATGCAGGCCAGCCCCTGAAGAGACAGCAGGGCGGAAGTTGACAATGCAGTTTGAGCCAGTATTAGAGAGAGAGAGAGAGAGAGAGAGAGCCTCTAATGACTCATGAAGATGGGCTCCTTTAGAAAAACAAGACGTATATTAACCGACAGCAAAAGAAAGATAGTTCTTGTTTTATTAATATAAAAAAAAATTTTTTTTTGTTTTAACAAGATGCATCAAAATGAAAGTGCAGTGGCAACCAATGAATGGGTCTGACTCTTCGGTAGGAAAGTACTGCATCACTGGTTACTGATGACTGTTTTTTTGTTTATTTTCGAGTTCTTTCTTCATATAAATCAAGTAAGTAACTGTATCCGAGTTCATATATTTTTGTCTTTACGTTTTACTCAATGTTGTATTTTTCCAGTGCTTTGGATTTAGTTGTGGTGATGTTACAAGTTGTAATCATTTATGCTATAGAGCCAAAATGTATTCCCGGGTATTTTCGAGGATATACGGTTCATCCATATTTTAAAAAAAACGTACGAAAAACCATTGGTTGTCTCTTGGCCCCCCTTGATGACGTTTTTGGTTCTTATTTGACAAGTTCACTGCATAAACTCATGTTGCCACCTTTCTGTCTCAAACTGATGAATATTAACAATGTTCGCGCTTCGTTAATCGCGATTTATTTGCGAAATGGAACCTGCGTATCCCTCGACTTCATATTCGGGATTTGAGAACTTTATTCCGAGTCCTAGGACCGAAGATCCAAACATTAACAGGTGGGTGACAAGGTAACTGACCTGTATGAGATCTGCACAAATGTCTTCATTTGTAGGCAAATCCGATGTAAGATTGTTCGATTTTACATTTATTTATGCAATTTCGAAGATATTTCGTCCTGATTTTCATATTTTTATCCTTGGTTTGGGCAGAGATGGCTGGTTGCTACATGCTAAGTGACATGTGCTTGATGGTAACTGTAATGAGAGACAGAGAAAAACAAAGTTGAAACTCGGTATTATCTCGGAATTAGGATTATTTTTTTCGATTTGCAATACATGTATGATTTTATATACATTATAGAAATGAAGAGTTGTGCAGTTATGCGTCAGCCATTTTGAGAATATGCAGAGTGTTTCTTTTACTTCTTATAACTCCTTGTTTCCTTTTGATTGAAACATTAGATAAATATTTTTTTTCTTATATTATGAATTTATTGACGCTTTTCTTTGGTAAATGTTATGCTATTGTGCTAACTGCATATCGGAATTAGACTTTTGAGAAAATGAGGAACTGTTAATGTGAAAAAAGTTTATGCATTTATTGCAAAAAATCAATGACTATTAAGAATTCAAATGTTGGATTTGTATGTTTAATCATGAAAATTCTCACAAGTCGATTCTATTACAATACAGAAAAGGTAGAATTCATTTTTTCAATTATACTTTGAGCAAACATTGAGGGGAAAATTCAATGCTGTTTATGAAAATATTTTCTAGAAACAAAACTACACCGCATGTTTACACCAAAAAATAATTCATTTGTGATATTTCGTAGTGTCTTTTATCCATGAAGTGAAGTTAAAATGTTAAACAAAGTGCAGTGTCTTTACTGAGGTGACAGAAATGTAAGAGTTGATGATTTTAGGTTTTCTTATACTATACACAAAGTATTTTTATAGCGTTGTCACATTTTTCTGTTAATGGAGAAAAATTCATAAACATGGTTTTCAGCTGTAGGTTTCACAGCTTTTCTCGAATGTTCCCCACACGTGCTTTACTCTAAACTTTGTGCCCTTTTTCTGATGATGCTTCATTGTTTAATGTGTTTGCATTTGTCCTCAACTAGGCTTATAATATCAATCATCAGAACTGTCGTTGGAAAAATTAATTACAAAACACAAAGTTGTGTAAAACCTTATGTCATTTAGAACGATGTCGGAGTGATTTACAGGCTAAAGATAGGCTTTGACATCATAATGATTAATTGCTCGTAATTTTAATTAATAAATTATCAGCAATTAATTGAACAATTAGCAAAGGAAATACATTAGTAAAAAAAATTTTATACAGTAAGGGGTCTATTGCATATTCTATAACGTTATTTTCCCCTTTCTATTACATACCATATTGCTATAGAAATATGTGACTTATGTTGACTATACAATGCAAAATATGTGTGGAAATATACTTTTGTATACTCTTTTCTTTTTATTATAATGCCAAATACACATTTCAAAGTGAATCACGCTCATTATGAGTGAATCTTAATATTAAATTAATTGGTTTTACTTTAAAATATTAGATTATGTGGTGTGGTGTGTGCATTGTGACGATCTGTCATTTTTATCTCTGAGGTGTAAGGGTAATTATTCGTTTCATATTATAAAATAAATATTAAATATTAAAATATTAAATTATAAAGTTTCCTAAATTGTTTCTGATGTTTTTATCTCTTTTATCACAAAATGCAAAAGAGAATGGTGTTAATGTTGACTCACCTGGTTGCTGGATCACAGTTTTAGTTGTAGACAAAGAATTGCCTCTTAACATTAACTTTCTAATTTATGAACATGAATTTGTGCCTCACAAATGCATGCGCACTGCCAAATGATTTAAAGAGTTACATATTTTAAATGTGAGTGACATCAAGCAATGAATGAACATTTCTGAAATGTTATTCATCATAACACCACTTTCAGTCTGAGTGAAGAATCCATCATGACGGGCTTCATTTTCTGTTACTTAAGTGATGTGGGGTCTCAAGTGACTGGTCAGAGGTTTCATACCTGATTTTATAACTCGCGGGAAGCAATTGCTGAAATTCTGTGGCTGTGAAATGCGTAAGGCCTCTTCTCTGGAGCTCATTATTATTTGATGCCGTCAAAACATAGGCATAACGTTACCTGCGCAAAGTAGCGACTCTTGGTTTATCCTATCTGTTATATTTATTCAGTTTTGGTTTAATTAATATCCTGGAGATAAGCTCGTGAGGTTTTCGAACCTATTTCAATTCATTGGCCCTTCTGCCGCTGTATTATTATCTCTAACGTCTTTTTTTGCATATGCGTCGATACGCTTTGCAAAATACGTCACGCCATGTGGTCCAATATTATGAATCAGTTAGGTTAGAACGGACTGACTTGATATTTCACAGATTTCGCGCCTTTTGTATCAGCATATCCGGGTTTCGCTTAAATATTTTATACATTTTTAAAATTCAAACAAAATGAACGAAATGTGTAATCATCTATTAAAAGTCGTTTTTTTCTTGTTTTCATTTAATTGTATTTTTCCCTTTGCGAGGCCAGTAGTTAGTCAGGTGATGCGGCTGACGTCAGCAGACTCCTCCTGTAGGGGAATCCCCTCAAACTCCACGCTAGATTTTGCTTTGGGTTTGTAAGAAGCCTGTTTTTTTGTGTTGTGTTGTTTTGGCCCTTGCGTGAGTCACTCGGAACTTGTCACCTCAAGACGCTTACAAAAGTTACGTGAAAACCGTTTGTGGAGAGGAGGTCGGAGAAGTAAATAATCGCAAGGAGAGACGAGTGTGCCGATTCTGTGAGAAATATTTTTTTTTTTCCATTTAGTGTTTGATTGGAAACTATTTCGAGCGTAAAAGTCGGAATTTAGAGTACAAGATTAATTAATGCGTGCAGATATTTTTATTTTAACGAGCTGACGTCGAAGCGATAGAAACTGATTTTAAAAATGTAAAAGAAAACGAATGAATTAACAACAGCGGAACTCGGGCCCAAAGCGCTTTAAACGTTATCGTAACGTCATAGTCCTGAAGCAGATTAGCTAGCTAGCTAACTAGCGGTCGAAAATGCTATAATAGGTTTTTAATGCAACAAGTTAACTTGTTGTGTTTGTTAAGAAAGCTTTCTTTGATGTCTGAATGTTTTCCCTTCACTTTTAAAGTCATCTGCAGATATGCGATTAGTAAGGCAAACTAACGTTAGCTAACGTTAGTTAGCTAAGCGGTATTATCGAAACTTGGTAAGAAGATCGCTTGAATGTTTCAATTGAGCTGCCACTTTGGTTAAAATGGCACTTAATGTACTGTTTAAAAACGTGATTTGGTCGTTTCATTTGATAACTTCGCACTAACCGAGAAAGAGACGAACCGCCGACTGAACCGTTTTAAAAAACATCGTGTTTCGATATCGGGGTGTTGTATTTCCATTTTATTTCCCCTCAAGTGTTGAGCTGACTGAAAGTTTTGTGTTATATCTGTAGTCTTGCCAATCTTAAACAAGCCATGGCAGAAAGTCAAGAATTTGCTGACCTGTGGGAGAAAAACCTCATGTAAGTTTGCAACAGAGACCCGGTGTTGTCTTCAGTTTTATGTGGGTTCAGGCAATATTATGTAAGGTTTCTGTAATCATTTTTGGGTTATTGATTTATTTTTGGTTGGTCAAATTCTGTTGAACTTTTCATTGTGCATCAGTTCTCTTTTGGGCATATTGGTTATGCTTAATGCTAAACTAATTCTCTATCTCTCTCCCAATTTGTGTTTCAGTTCCACTCAAGAAGCTGGCACTTGCTGGGAATTGATCAATGATGAGGTATTTTAAAAGGCATTTATATACACCCATACACTCATGTGTATATATACTTGTTTTTCAGTGCTGGACTCGTATGTGTTCTTGCAGTTTCTTCCAGGCTCCTTCGACCCGAATATCTTCGATAATGTGCTGACAGAACAGCCTCAGCCGTCCACTTCTCCTCCGACCCCAACTCTTCCTGTTGCCACTGACTATCCTGGGGAACATGGCTTCAGACTGGGGTTCCCGCAGTCTGGCACCGCCAAATCTGTGACCTGCACTGTAAGTTAAAAATGCAAGCATACATCCATGCAAACGGTATTCGACTTGCGTAAAATGGTTTTACGACACTCAGATCACCCATATCATTTCTCTAATCTCATATTTCTAAACACAAGCATCCTTAATAAATGAAATATCAGTTTGGTAGTTTCGGGTTCAGGTTAATATTCTGTTTGGAAATAATATGGTTTCTATTGAGTTGTAGATAAGTGTTAGTGGGTAAGATTTAGTTTAAAGTTATTGACAGTTGGTAGTGAACTAACGGTAGTGTGTAGTAGTAAAAATATGTACGTAGATGCTCTTGTACCTGAGGTCCTGTAGAGACTCATTGTCCTCTCGTGAGCGCTGAATCGGAGTGTTGCCAGGATACCACGAGACTTCATTCATTCTCCATCACCTCCTTGTTCCTGTCCTAAGTAATACCTCAGAATTCCCATCCTTTGTGTATTCGTAACTCAGCTGTAGGGAGCTGTTGTGGTTATTCAGCTTGTCAGTCTAACATCTGGAGTGGGCTAATAAGAAATTGAATTTGGCAGTTTCTTATTGCATTGTCTAAAGACATGAGCGGGCATGTTCTCCTGTAAAGCGCCAAAAACCTCTCTGGTGTCGTAGGGGTTAAAAAAAAAAAAAAAAAAAAAAAAAAAAAAAAAGTACCGCCTCCCACCCCTCACCAAATCTTTTTTTTTCCACTCTTTTTCTGTACTTTTTTGGTTCAGACCTTTCAAATCCAAATCACTGTTTAGGTTATAAGCTTTGATTCCCCACAGAAGCAGTTTGGAGAATGAATAGAGGCAAATATGTAAATTCATCATATAGTTTGGACAGATTGCAGGAAGAATTGTCTGTGCTCTTGGCTTTCATTTGCACTTGTGCATAATTAGATGATTTTATCCAGAGCAACTTACAATTAAAGAAAAATGATTCATCGCACAACCAGTAGCAGTCATTGTGGACAATGGCAGGTTTATTAGAAATCTACATTTTGGAGAAGAGCTATAGATTCTGTAGTTTATCTGTGTAGTTTAGTAAATGCAGATAAATGCACACTCTTGTGTACAATATGTAGAAAGAGGTGTTGCTCTAAGATGGCTGCTTGGCAGAAAATAAGATGACTAGTTTAGTTGTCACCTACTCCCAAACAACATTTTTTTACATTAATAGTGAGTCATTTGTCAGACTTTGTGTTTAGCCATCTAACATTATTCAATCTGACAGTACTTGTATTTTATTTAATTCTGCAAACGGTGGAATCTTTAATTTTAGTTTTTGCTTTTGGCCTTTTATTTTGATTTTTTTTAAGCAGCAGTTTTTATCAGCAAGGCTTATGGTAGAGTTTGAACATGCCTGAACTTGTCCTCATAGAGCAGTGGGGGGAGGGGAGTGTCAGATCTACAGCAACTGCAGTCTACAAGACTCAGAGCTGGGACGTTTGGCATCCAAAAATTTTCAGCATAACCATTGGAGGAAGAAGTGCGGCGTCCTAGAAAAGTTTTAGCAAGGAGAGTAGAATTTTTAGCTGTTATAGCATAAGGTAGTCAAGCTGGTGTGTTTCAGATCCTAAGAGAACCTACAGGACTGCACGTGATCTGGATGGTAAGAGGATAATACAATTTTAAAAGCTCAAATTTGAATGTGATAAATTCTATAATTTCTAATCATATAAATGTCTGATCAGTTTAATAAGATGTCTGAACGTGTTTTTTTTTTTTGTTTTTTTTGTCAATATCTTGGCACTTACAAATCTTTGTCCTTCTGTTTAACATACTAGGTTACTCTTACGAAGTTAGATCAAACATTTGTTTTATTATAATTTTTATTATGTGTATTATTCTGGAATAAGGCAAACACACATTAATGGCAATTTTAAAAAAAATTTACAGGTACATATTTTAAAAATGAGCATGTTTATTTAAATGTAAACAAACCTGCTGTAAATTTGCTTCACATGTAGTGGTGGTGTTTTTTTAAGGAGATTCGTTTTTGTTATTGATGGCACATGTCAGTCCATTAAAACCTCTCTTCAAGATGTAGAAGCACCAAAATTCTAGTTAAAGTAGCTGACCTCACTGATCAACTAGTAGTCAATTGTTGGACTGCTAATTGGTCATCTTAACCCATCACACATACTGTATCAGATAGTCCGGATTCTTTGTAACATAAATGTTATGAATATTCAATTTAATTGTTGTACAACTAACTGTTGTGGTGTATCAATATTTGTTTATTTTTCTGTTTATACAAACCCAAAACATAGCAACTGAGTTTAAAGCGCCTTGTCTTTCTGTCTATTTTCAGTATTCAACTGATCTGAATAAGCTTTTTTGCCAATTGGCGAAAACTTGTCCAGTTCAGATGCTGGTGGAGAGTCCCCCTCCCCAGGGCTCGTTGATCAGAGCCACAGCGATCTACAAAAAGTCAGAACATGTGGCTGACGTGGTGCGCCGATGTCCCCACCATGAGAGAACCCCAGATGGCGATGGTATAGACATGCTCTTTCTAATCCAGTCTTACACCATTGTACACTAGCTATACTGGTGCAAGTTCCACTAAAAGCAATTAACAAGCTTGTTTAATTCCTTCTCAGGATTGGCTCCTCCTGCTCACCTGATCCGAGTTGAAGGGAACTTACGTGCTTTGTACAAGGAAGATGATGTAACGTCAAGGCACAGTGTGGCGGTTCCTTATGAAACTCCTCAAGTCAGTCTCAGTGTTTTGATCTATAATAAGCAAGAGTGAATGGAGGAAAAAAGTATTAATGTTGGTCTGTTGTAAGTTTCGTCATTGTAATCTCACTGTTTTCTATGCTTTTTTTTCCCCCCCTAGTTGGGAGCGGTATACACCACGGTCTTGTACAATTTTATGTGCAACAGCAGTTGCATGGGGGGCATGAATCGCCGGCCCATCCTTGCCATCGTCACTCTGGAGACTCATGAGTGAGTTGTCCATCTTTGATTTCTCTGTTAGTGAAGTGTATTCCAATGTGGATACCAAGGATCTGATTTTACTCTTGTCTTGCAGCGGTCAGTTGCTGGGTCGTAGGTCTTTCGAGGTGCGTGTGTGCGCGTGTCCAGGCAGAGATCGAAAGACAGAGGAGAGCAACTTTAGGAAGGACCAGGAGACCAAAACCTCTGGCAAGACGTCCTCTACTAAACGTAGTAAGTTTGCATGTGTTTGTGAAATGAATTCAATTATATTCCACATACACTGATGAATAAAAGCACCTTTTTATTTAAAATGTCATAGTAATGTTAATCTATTCTGACAGGTTTAACGAAAGAGTCGACTTCATCTGTGCCTCGACCTGAGGGCAGTAAAAAGTCAAAATTGAGCACGAGCAGTGATGAAGAGATTTACACCCTGCAGGTGATTATACACCTTCCTGTGTCTTTTTTATCATTCTCCTGTAATTTTTAGGGAAATCTAGCTTGTGATTCTTAAACGGTATTGTATACTTTTACAAGGTTTAGTTTGTGTTTGCATGACTTAAGTTTCGCTTTCTCTTCATGCAGGTGAAGGGCAGAGAACGTTTTGAGATGTTAAAAAAAATTAATGACAGCCTAGAGCTGAGTGATGTGGTGCCTCCTGCTGAAGTTGACCGATATCGCCAAAAATTGTAAGTGTTGATATGCCACAACTACACCCTGCACAAAGGTCTTTTTTTTGGCCTGTCACTTAAGAATTATATCAAATATATATTTTTTTTTAATTATAAAATTTGACCTAATCTGACTTAAAATACACACATAATAGCAATGAGGCAGTAATACAATAAAAAATAATACAATAAATTTTATATAATAAACTTATGTATAATACCACATTATGTATTATATCAAAAGCCTCAAGAGGGCGCCAACGGCCTGACTGCTGTTTGTAATATTTGAGCGCTTTATATAATAATCCTTGTTTAATGTTATCTAAACTACATTTAATTCAAAAGTCCTCTTGATCTTTAATATTTGGCCACTTCTTGATGAAAGAAATACTACAGCCGCTGTCATTTCATGAACAAGAACGTGTAGACATCAAAACATGCAAATCTAGAGCCTGGGTCTGAACGTTTTATTTTAAGATTGCGATGAACGTTTAGCATGTTTAGAAAGATAATGATGTATTCTCCTTTGTTGGTGTAGGTTTATAAATTGTTTACCTTTTTATAAATTGATAAAAGTGTGCACATTATTCACAGATGGACATTTAGCATATTAAAATTGAGGTTTACATGTACGAACTCTCTCAATGATAACGGTTTGTGTGGAGCAGCACTTCCTGTAAGCAGAGCCGCTCTGAGATGCTCGTAAGCTACATGCATACAAATAAACCACGTATTAAACCAACAGCGCATATGTTTATTTAATTGAATCACAGCCTTTGTGAATTTACAATAGCACTGTGTATTTAATGCAGCCTTAGAAAATGGTCTTATAATGCTTTTCATGGAGTCTCATCCTTTGCAATGTGCCATTTCTGGTATTTTGGCAGTTAATCGTCATGGGATAATACAATCAGTACAATTTTTATTTATATTATTATTTATTTTTTATTTTAATCAATGAATTGTGACAGCCCTACAGCAATTACACTGTCTACATATACACTCTTTGATTTCACTGTATTATTTTTATTTAATTTATTACTCCTCTTGGTTTTTTTTTCTTTAGTCTCACCAAAGGCAAAAAGGAGAAGGATGGCCAAACACCGGAGCCAAAAAGAGGAAAAAAACTTCTGGTCAAAGATGAAAAAAGTGATTCTGATTAAAATGCTGGGATGCCTTCCTTTTGCCTTTGTTTGACCAAAACAATTTATCATAGGAAACCTTTGGTGAATTTGTCGATCCATGATCCCTCAGTTCTGTATGCCATGTGTTATCTTGTTTGTTCCTCTGGGACCTTTGTAAGTCAGCTGATTTGGATTTGATTAATGAGGCTAGTAATGGTCCGGTGCTGTGGGTGTGTAGTCCTTTAACAGCACTGGAGGAGCAATGCTGACCCATCATTTTACAGACTCGTTAAATGAATGTCCAGCAATGAGGTTTAACCATGAGTGGGATTATTCCTGTTGTAGGTCAGTGCAGGTCGCTTTCCTCCCAACACATCGTGGTAAGATTGTAGAATTGTCATTGACTTATTTGATGACCACTTTGTTAAAAATCCAGTAATGCCAGTATTTTGAAACCAGCGGGGTTTTTTTTTTTAAGAAAAGTAGACTATTATTGATTAGATAAATCCGGCAAAAATGGTTGCAAGCCAAATAACTGTAATAAAATGAACAAAAAAAATTATTATTACACTGTTTTGTTTTTGTAATTCTTTTTATTGGGCAATTTTTTGTTCATATAAGCAACTGAAATTGTCAAGAACTCAGGGCATATTTGAGTAATCTTGATAACATTATTCTACTGTTCAAACTTGGTGTATATTTTTATGTCTTTCTTTATGTCTTTACTTTTATACATATATATTTACACATGCATTTATTAATAGTCTTGGAAGTAGTTTTTTTTTTAAGAACTTTTTTAAAAGAAAATATACATTCTTTTTAAAAACAATCATTTGAGTCTTGATTTCTTTTCTGGTTCCAGTATTAATGCACCATAACATGTTTACAGCATTATGACACAGTAAGGTTTTTAGCAGTTTTAAATAATGAAGATAAGCTGCAAGAAATTGCATGCATCTAAGATTCATAATAAAACCACTACATTGTATTAAGATTAACTTTTAAAACTATGTTCTATGAATTACAACTATCACTTTAAAGCTTTTTGACAATCGCAGTGTGCGTAATGGTATTTTTAATGAATCTACTGAAGCAGGATTTCTCAGATCTTACCCTGGAATTCACAGCAGAGTTTAGCTCCAACCCTGATAAAACTCACCTACCTGGGATTTTCTAATGAGACACGGATAAGCATGCTTAGGTGTGTTTAAATAGGGTTGGAGCTAAACTCTGCAGTGCATTGGACCTGCATTGGGTAAGATTTGAGAAACCCTGTCCTAAAGTATTCACTGTTGGCAGTCCAAGCAGCAAAGCTTCTGAAACGTCTCTGGATGCATATTACCCGAAATTGAATAGGATAGATTCAAATCCTCGACTTTATTTCCACAGCTAACAATTTTTTTATTGTTAATAACAATCATGTGGGCTATAATCAAATGTTTCCAGGGATTGTATATAGACATGTTTAAAAAAAAGAAATAAAAATGCTCAGTTGTAGGCATTTTTGATTCGGATGAAATGGAGAATATCATTCAAGAAGGATCTCTTAAAAATGATTTTAAGAATACTGATTAATCAAATTGTTGTTAGTCATGCTCCACAAGGACTAATTGAACTCTGTGCATTGTGAGCACAACGTTTTAAACCCGCAGAACTTACACATTGATGCCAGAGCAATCTGAGGATACCCCATATTTCATCATTTACCATTAGAAGGGAACTCTGCTGTAAAGCAACTGTACTGAAGTTGAAATTTATAACCATAACCACTCCACACGATCTTAACCTTTAGGTTTAACAATTATTAGTTTATCCACTTTCCGATCTGCTCTTGAGCCGGTTGATTTGCAGTTGTATTTATATTTAAGCGCTAAAAGGCCAGCTGATCTGTCCTCCCCAGTCCCCCATTGAAACGTGTGTCAAGTTAAAAGAATTGTACACTTTGAAAAGAGGACGCTTCTGGTGTGACTTCTGTGGAGGACAGTGTGATAAGTGTGCGTCCATCCAGAGGTGCGAAAAGCGGGTATAGCTTTTCCCGGAAATTTGCAGTGAATGTAAATATATGCGAGCGTGTCTCTACTTTATAGAAAGACACCTGTCCTTCTTCATAGTCCAGGTACACTCCCAGCTTTTTGGGCACGAGTGACAGAGGAAGCTCGGTCTCCGGCTTGGTGCATGCATAAAACTGCCGTGTGCTTTTCCATATTGTCCAGAAGCCTTCAGAGGGGTTCATGGGACACCGGCCTTGCCTTTTGGAGGATGCGGTGGTCACTCCAATACGCCAGTACCCTTTGTTTGCAATATCAATTTCCCAATAGTACCGACCAGAAGTGAGCCCTTCCCAACCCAGGACACACGGCCAGCTGTCGAAGCGCTGGGCACTAAAGGACACATCCATTTCATTCAGAGCTTCCTGTACCTTCCTCTTGTCATCAGAGAGCTGCAACCATGGATGGTTTGTCATAGGGTCCAAAGTGATGTCCACTAAACAGATGCAAAGGTAACATTTAAAAGCTTTCTTAAGCCAAAAGGAATTTCAGTGACAGCTTAATCATAAACGGCTGAATCAGTGATACCTGAAGCACTGCAGATCCATCTCCATACTATGGAAAACAGGGATAAACATTATTACAACAGGGATAAATGCAATTGCATTTTAGATGCTTGCCACATTCAATTGTGCACTGAACAAGATAAATGCAGAAATCAGCACCTGAGTTTGGAATGTACTTTGGTGTCTCTGTCAAAACAAATGGAATTGTACAGCACGTCAAAATCGTTTAATCATTTGTATCATCATTTTTTCCCAAAGGGGATTTAATATCATTTGCCAAACCACTGTTTTAGTTTACTGAAGGGATGCAGTTTTACCTGTTTTCCAGGCACGTTGTTTGCTGAGGAGCCATAGCTGTGGAACAACACCCTAAAAAAACATTATGAATCTAATACATATCCATAAATATACTGCTTATATTGCTATATCTGTCTCTGGACCACAAAAGCAGTCATAAGTGGCACAGAAATATTTGTAACAAAAGCCAAAAAAACACATTATATTAGTCAAAATGATTGATTTTTGTTTTTATGCTACAAACTGTTATAATATTAAGTAAATATCATGTTCCTTGAAGATATTTTGTATTGCAAAGAACTTCATTCGGGCAGCTTTAAAGGCATTTTTTGCACCCTCAGATTCCAGATCAGCCAAATATTGTCCTATTATAACAAATTTGTTAAGCTTATTTGTTCAGCTTTCAGATGATGTATAAAATTCATATAAAATAAACTGAATATATTTATTTACATAAATATTATTTATATTTAATAGATATATAAACATCTGCATTACTTTATACTATATAAATCTATCTATCTATATATATATATATATATATATATATGTCTTGTGTCTTCAAAGACACGTTACCCACTGGATGTTCGTACCTGTCTATAAGCTGTGCCAAACTGTTTACACAAGCCGAGATACTCTTGGTAATGATTGTTTGTCGATTGTTTCAGTTTATGGGTGTAAACTATGGACTCTAGCTAGATGGTTTTTTTTTTTTATGTCTATTTATCTCTTATCTGAAACTGGTACCTGGCTGTCCTGTTTCAGTAGAGACCAAGTTATGAATTCCAAAAAAGGCAACAGAGTCAAGATTTTCCTCTTCTTCAGTTCCAGCTGCTTCAGAAAATTGGCTAATTCTTGTCTCATCACACCACAGTGCTGTATACAAGTAAAAAACTTTTTTTTAACATGTACACCCATTATATACTGTGTACAGATTTTACACGTCACATGGGGTCAAACCCGCTGTCCTCACCTCTGACACAGTCTGTAGCTCTTTAGCCCATTCCATGATCCTCTGCTCCATATGCTTGGCCGAATCCATCTTGTTCTCTTTCTGCTCCCAGGATACATCTGTTTCTTGTCGCCATGTGCCCTCACTAAACAACTATATGAGGAAGAATATAAACAGATAAACTCTTTTTCTTAATGCAAGCAATGCGTGGTGTTTGTACATAAGTATGCATGAACTCACATCGTCAACTTTCTTGAGCTCCTGTGCCCACTCAAGGATGAGTTTGCGGCATTGCTCCAGACTACGTGGCTCTACTTGCACGCATATATTTGGCTCGTCATCTGCACTGGAGCCAGGCTAAAACACACACACACACACTGCCAATCATTACTGAGATATTTTAGACATTATTTGTAGACAAACACACACCCATTACTGTCTGCATGCATCAACATCCCACACACCTTTCCCTCTCTTCAGCCCCTAAAAGGGTGTTGGTTTGTGTGCATATTTAATTTAATAACACCAAAACCCTACCTAACCATTACATATTTCATTTTTTTACAACAGGACAATGCAGCTTTCATAACTGGGTTGAGTCTGTCTTATCAGTAGCTTTATGATTCATGAATATGAGACGTCTGCTGAAGTGATTAACGATTACTTTGTATAAGATATTGGCAAGTTTCTTTTATAATAACGTGACAGTTCACCAAAAAATGAAAACCTATCATTATTCCCAGTTGACAAAAAATATGCTTTAAGAACGTTTGACTAACATTCCCATTAGGTAATGAGAATGCTACTTTTGAATAAACATTCGTTTTAAAAATTCATCTTCATGGGATCATTTTGTTTTACTTTTGTATATTCTCCAACTAAAAGATTTTAAACATAAAATGTAAAAATGCAGTTTTCGTGCACACATACATCACGGTGATGTCCGTTGAACATTTCCTATCAGACGTCAAATAGATGTATATTAGATGTCTTGATTGATATGACTTAGAATGTATGTAAAACTTAAAACTCAAGGACGTTTGTACACAGCTGTTGCTTTCAAGAGAATATTTAACAGACATCTTGCAGATGTACGCGTGATATCTGGCAATATCACATTATAGCGCAGGGGTCATCAAGTTCAGTCCAGGAGGACTGGTGTCCTGCAGAGTTTAGCTTCAACCGTAATCAAACACACCTGAAGCACATAATCAAGGTCTAACTAGGTATACTTGAAACTTCCTGCCAGGTGTTTTGAGGCAAGCTGGAGCTAAACTCTGCAGGGCCCCGGCCCTCCAGGTTTAAGTTTGATGGCCCCTGCTATAGTGGACAGTTGGTGTATACATCAGTCTGTGATTATGTCCAGCCTCGTGCCCACACGGGTGGTGATGGTTAAAATCTATACATTAAAGGCTGTAAAAAAACATTACATATTACCCTGCAAACCTGGTCCACCTGCTGTTTCCACTGATTGATAAACTTTACACATTCCTGCAGGCTGCGGAGATCTTTCAAGTCCTGTATAATGACATAAATGAGAGATGTAAAGCATTTATAATATTCTAATTAGGAAAAACATCAAAACAGTGAAATCCATCCATCAGTTTACCTTTTGTCTAGGACTCTGACTGCTCTTGGTAGGAACTGAGCTGTGAGCCTGAAGACTTTCATCAGGAAGACTCCAGCGTACAGCTCCGACAGAGTTACTCAAACCAGCTTCAGGCGCCTCGTATTCTGTGAAAATAAACAAACATCTAGAATATCTAGGCTGCTTATTAAACATGCAAACACACTTTAAAATGTTCTGGTGTTGTTGCGAACATCGTATTCTATAAAACTTACTTTTGCCCTTCAGGATGCTCTTCATGTTGGCTGTTTAAAAAATCCAGTTTTGTATGTTGAGTACCTCACCCTAGTAAAAAAGTAATATATTTAAAATATATTTATTTCATACTAAGAATAGATCAAATCTATTAACATATTTACGGACCTACTGAAATAAAATAAAAAACTTAATGAATCTTTATTTGGAGTTTTACTTGATGCATGATGCTTATTTCTTATTAATCAGCCTAAAATGCATGTTACTGTCACTTTTAATGAGGATTGTGTAGTATTGCCCTTTTAATGCAAAATACTTAAAGTGTACCTTAAGTATACTTTCCACTTTCGCACAATTAAATGTTAATTTGTAAATGTCTTTAATTAGACTTCAGCACTACTTCTGAACAATTAAAGTGCATTAAGTACAAAATCAGTTGTTCCAATCTAGCAGACTTTAAGCATAGCAGTTTAGAAACTTCCAGAACAACTGCATGACATTTTATAAAGTACATAAATATGAAAATGTATTTGTAGTATACTAAGCATGAAATAAATATAATTCCAATACACACAGTACATTTATTTTTCACTAGGGCAGCCTTATACGAAACACAAAGTGTCACTTTCATCAAGTTTGAAACCTTCCAAATACCTAATAATTACATTTTTAATATATGTAATTTGTCATTATATGTATTATATTTCCTGTATGTGTGTGTAATTTAATAAAAAAAGGAATATATACTGTGACTAGAATTTAAATAAATACCATTTCTAAAATTAGGAGGATTATAAATATTTCAAAATTCAACACAAATCCCGAATTTAGATGAACGTACAAATAAGTTTTTATGCACTTATTCAAAGGCCAGTTGAATGAAATCAAATATTATGTTTAAATCAAACAGAAGATGATTAGAGCCCTCACCTTTTCTATCACGGGAGCAGCTCAGCTATTTGTGTTTCACTCCGACAGAAGCAGAGCACACAGACCCAGGTACTTCCCTGCAGTAACATGTCACCTGTGTGGACTACACAATGAACTTTGTCTTCTCAATCCACCCTAGTGACTGACACATGATATCTCACCTATCATTTCGTGTGAACTTCTGTTAACTAAGGTAAAACTGATAAGGGCGTTGGCATGATGAGCTTATGTAATTGATTTATGTGGGCTGGAATGCTAACATCTTTATTTTTAAAGCCAAAATAACTTAAACACAACAGACAACACTCAAACATGACAGTGTGTTTGATTTAAATATAAGTCAACCGACTTTAAAAGAAATACGGACGGAAAACGGTTACGCTTTTCCCAAGTTTCTAATATACTTCAAAACTAAAAAAGTAAATTAATAAAGCTTAAGTCAATATCTCTATCAACGTTACTTACTGTGACCTTTTTAGTTTATTTTATTTATTTTGCATTTTAACATCATCTTGAACTTACTGTGACATTTAAACTAAGCCAAGACCAGAAATGATTCATGTTGCAGTTTCATTTGAAATAATGATATAAACTGATAAAAATGCTTGCTGAATATGCATTTAGAATAAACAACAAGCCAACAAGACACAATGATGTGTATTGCTCATCTTTCTCAACACACCTGGAAGACTGTACTTTTAAGATAACTGCAAATGTTGTTTGCATGAAATGAAATCACCATCAATGTACTGCAAGTTATTAAACGACTCAAAGAATATGTCTTTTGATTTATGATTTATGCAGTAAAATGTTATTCATATTAGCTACATCTATTGCCCAAAACATTTCAAACAAACATGTCTTTCAGATAAAACGTCTTCCTAAGAATATGAGGGTTTAATATGCTTACTGATTCTTAAGGAGTCCAGGAACCTTTTTTAAGACTTGTTTTAAACAAATGTCAGATTAAGAATGTCATTGTTACGAAGGGAATGAGGGTTGAGTGCAAAAGCTTTATTCAAAGACGTAGTCAAACAAGCAGGGTCAAACACCAGCAAACTGCACAATCCAGGCAAAGGCAAAAGAGTATATCTGATAATGAGGGTCAGGGCAGGCAGCAAACAATCAAAACTAGAAAACAGTCCAAGGTCAAAAACATAATGAAACAAGGAAAACACGGGAACTAGAAAACAAGGAATAGGCTAAACAATAATCAGCGAGGGTGAGGGCTTTTTTAAGCTAGACAGAGGCGAACACAAGACAGAACCAACCAATGACATCAAGACACATGCAATACAAGGAACCAATCAGAACACGTGACATGAGGGGCAAGGGACACATGGGAAATGGAGTCCAGAAACCAAGGGTGGAGTGCTCTCTAATGGAGTTCATGGGCACTCCAGCTGGCGATCGTGACAGTCGTAGGCTTTATATGGTTTCAGCTTTTATTGGTTAAGTCCTTGGTTGGTGGAGGTTTCAGTTTTAGGTTAGTATATGGTTCATCTTTTATCTTGGTGGGTATCTCTAAGATAAAAGGCGATCACATTGAAGGCCATGTATCTATTACTCGCAGAGGTTACATAAGCATTAAGACTGTAAATGGCGTGTTTTTGTCTATAGCTTATATTTGAAATCAGTCCAATATGAGGCTCTGTATACAATATATCAAAGGTCAACAGGCATTGTGTCATTGTATAACTATTCGAACCACTGAACACTGGGTGTTCATACAGATTATATTAATGCAAAGCATTATGCATGTGACAGTAAACGAATCAACAATTTAAACATTTATTCATATTTCTTAAATAGGCAGTTCCTGAATACAAAATGCCAACCATCCCATTCTTCTCAATACCTGGGATCAAAGAAGCATGTTTTGGCTAATAGCAAAAAAATCTGCAACAGAAAAGCTAAACTAGTATGCTGTGTGTGTATTTCTACATACATCCTATATGTATGTAAGTGTGTGTTTAACTCCAGCTTTGGAAGAACTGTTTGAAGAGGACAGATTCACGTCCCTGAGGGAGAATTTCCACCTAAGGTTACAGAGAAATTTGTTAAAAGAGCAGAGAGTTCTGCACAGAAATAGAAATGAAGGCATGAGCTGCCTGTTGCTGTACCTGCGTTCTCATCCTGGGATAGTTCATTTCTGTGATAAACTCATCTGCCACCTTCAGGGCCACTGTCTTCTCATCTGCGTTGGCTCCATTGCCTGTGTGTCCAGAAGCAAGTCAATAAACGAGAAAGGTTTGATTAACTACACACACAAACCTGAATATATACACAATCACCTTTCCAAATGTATATCTTCCCATTAGATCCATTGTCCAGGATGAAGCAGTTATCTTTCTCCAGCAGCTCTTGACTGAAAGGGCCTTTGTCACACAGTTTTGTCAGGGTCATTTGGCCTGTTGCATTAGACACCTGAGAAGAGAGAATCATTCAGAGATTTATTTCAGAATTTCCCCATATAACTTATTTAGCCTTCAAACAACAGCTAGTTTTGATTTCTGGATAGATATAAAGTTTGATTAACCATAAAGAACAAAATGTTATATATAAGGTATTTTGATACATGTAAAAAAAAATACGCCGTAAAGGAGAGAGAGCTGACCTTGTAAAAAGAAGCAGAATTAGTGATGTCTGCTTCAGCGTCTTCCTCTGTTGAGCTGTCCTTTAGAGCTGGGATTGGACCAAGTGCCTTTTAAGTGAAAATAGAGATGATTTTACCATTTCAGACATTAATAAATCTATTGATGCAACCTGCAGTGTCCTCCAACAGTACAAATATATTTGTCTAATTGAATGCAAATTTTTATATTACATATACTTATTATTTTAAAGTATAATTATTATTGATCATATTAAAATGCCTTTTTATTATATATATATATATATATATATATGAATTATGTTTAGCTTTTATATAAATTATAACTTTATATAATTTTATATACATATATATCAGTGCTGTCAAACTGTCAATCATGATTAATCGCATCCAAAATAAAAGTTTGTTTACATAATGTGTATGTACTGTGTATATTTATTATGTATATAAATACACACACAATAAATGTATATACAATATAAATTATATAAATCTGAATATAAATACATGTAAATATTTACCAAATATTTACTGTATGTGTGTGCATTTATATATACATAATACATATATGCACAGTATACACGCACATTACATTAACTATATATATATATATATATATATATATATAGGCTATATAAATTTTCAATAATAAATAAATAAATACATAAATCACACACACATACACACATAAACTATACAAACACACACACACACACATACATATTTATTTATTTATTATCCACAATTTGATAAACAAATGAATCAAACACATGAATTTCTTATTCTGTGGTCTTTGGCGTTTGTCACCTGAACCATCTCCAGTGGTTCCTCTCCTTCTGTCACATCGATGATGTGAGCTTTCC
The DNA here is from genome assembly GCA_032275025.1 of Enteromius treurensis. Lineage (NCBI taxonomy): Eukaryota > Metazoa > Chordata > Actinopteri > Cypriniformes > Cyprinidae > Enteromius > Enteromius treurensis. The sequence goes on along the minus strand of JAUCMU010000097.1, from coordinate 9,711,522 downwards.
CATTCCTTTCGGTGTCTCTGATCAGCATTGCTATCTCTCGCACCTTCTGACGCTCAAACATATTGGCTTTGGAACCGATCCATGCCACTATATTCTGAACATAAACACATGTGCATTAGCATGATAACACCAACTGAACGACTGGCAATGTTTATCCAGCTAAAATGCCATAACAGCACAATAACACTTTTTTGACACACACACACCTCCCCAAGGTCCAGTATAAAACAGTCGCCCTTGTTGAAGCTCCCCCAGCTAAGCTCCACCTCTCTCGCGCGGATGTTTTTCTTTCCTTTGACTTGGTAGAGATGTGTCACAGGACCAATCCTGGACCTAGCGCTCTTAAACCCAGAATCCACTCCACCCTCCTGAGACAGACGGAGAAACTTGCAAATCAGTCACATAGAGGCACTTTCTTTGCACTTTCTTTGACTTTCTTTTGGAAAGTCTCTTATGCTCTACAAGTCTGCATTTCACTTATCAAAAACAGGAAAAAAACAGCAATGTTGTGAACTATTATTACCAGATTTGAATATATTTTTTAAAATATATTTTTATATTCAGATTTAGTGTAAGTTCTTTGATGAATTAAAAGTATAACCGTATTTACTGGAATAAAAATATTGATCAGTTTAATGCTCCATCCAGTTAGCTTTCAAGTAAAAACTCTTGCTTAAAAACTTGATTAAAAACTAATTTTCTTCCTGTCCTAGCTTTTATTGTTTTGAATGATGAATGAAAACTAGAACAACAGCCACTTAATTCTCTTGTTATTGCCATTTTATGATTAACTGCCTGTTGTTTTCCTCAAAGGTAGGAAGTGGCTCACTTCTTACTGATTTGCTGTTTTTGTTTCACTTCTGTCCCTCTCACCTTGTAGCTGACTCCTTTAGGGAAGAGTCCCATGAACTCAGGTGACTCGTATCCTTGCACCTGTCGGTGTTGTACTGGCTCTCCTCCCAAGAAGCTGTCCAGTTGAGTGGCAAGCATAGCACAAGCACCCTGCTCATCCCGGGACGACTTCTCACCTTGGTCAGAGAAGGTAAGAAAAAATCCTAAATCTACAGGAACCTTGCATCTTTTAACAATGGCATATATAAGCAGCATCGGACGCATTTTCATTCATTCTACATTTATATACAGGCATTACACACCCATCCACATGTGCAGGTCACTTCCATCCTTTCCACGGTTGCTGAGCACAATATAAGCATCCCCATTGTAGAAGATTCCCCTCTGTGATGGTTCAAGGAGCACGGCCCTCATCTTCTCAACCCTCCAGACATACAGCCCTGGCTCTCGCACTTCATGGGTAAACTGGCTCTGTGACGCCCGCAGATTAAGCATCCTGCTGAGGGGGGAGAGGAAGACTGAAGTTATGAGGCTGCGTTATGAGAAAGGCACCAAGTGAAGAGAGGAGGAGGTGAGGTAATAAAAGGGGGAATGAAGCGAGAAGAAAGCAAGAGTGGATGAGAGAGAGAGAAAGAAGAGAGCCTATGTACAAGGAAGAAGAAAAAAGCTGGAAAACAAGAAGGTAAGGAAGAAATATCAAGTATTGTAGTGAAATATGATGGATGTTGTAGAAGCAATGCAATCCAAACAGATAATTAAGAAATGTGTCAATATAGAACGAATGGAAAGAGGCAGGAAGAGGAGTTAAGGGAAAGAGAAAATAGGAAAAAAGGAAAGGTGAAATATGGGAAGTGATGGGAGAGAATGAGCAGCGGACAGTGAGATCGAGCAGGTTTGATGGAGTTAGCCTGATCTAGACAGTAGAGGCGGGGACCCTGAAGGTCAGGGGTCAGATATGGAAGCAGAGCACGGGATTGCATGCTCCATTAGAGATGCACAATGGGAAGGCCGGTGGGAGGTGAGAGCCGAGAGATCACATATAATAGAGCTGTAAAATGAGATGCAATTGTGCCATACAAATAATTCATAAGGCCAACTGTTGCGCAGCCATACAAAACACGCGGCTTACATACACCCAGCCACGCTCACCAAAGACAGATAGACAGATCAACAGAGCATTTCCCCCCTAGCCACTGCGTTCACAGTGATTACTTGGTCGCATGTGGTCACAAACAGAAATACACCACACTGACGCATCATCCTTTGACTGCTTTTACATGATCGATGTTAAAATATCAGAACGTTCACACAGTTTCCACATCAAACATCTTGAGCTTGAGATTATGACTGTAAGTGTGTGTCATGTTGGAGCAGATGGTAAAGCAATCGACCGCTCACTTTGATGCCTGCTGACAACCCCTTCTTTCACTTCCCTGTAACTTTCAAATAAAATATGAATAGAAAAACTGAATTTAACAAAGTTGCAACCAAAATAACTATTTTTTCAAACTTCCCTCTTACACTGTTTTTAGTCCTTAGCAGGGCTGTGCACCACCTAGAACTAACTAAAATTATTTGTAAATTCAAATGTAAAAGCAAACTTTAAGTTTTAAAAAATTTGAACATTTTTTAAATTTGAATGTAGGGAATTAGAATAAATACTCTTATTATGGTAAAAGAAGTTTAATCATTTTTGCTATATAGGTACTGAAGACAAGTATTGAAAATAATTAAAAGATTAAAAATAATATATTTATATATACATGCACTACTGCTCAAAAGTTTGGGATCAGTACATTTTTACTCTTTTTTCTTTGAAAGAAATGAATACTTTTATTAACCAAGGATCTATTAAATGAACAAGTCATAGCATAGATTTCCATAATAGAAATGATTTATATGGTAAAAAATTATGTTGTTTTTTTATTTGTTATTTATCAATGAATCCTGAGGGGGGGAAACTTTTTTTTTTAAATCACAGGTTCCAAAAATATATATTTGTTTCCAACATTGATAGTTGTAGTAATAAATCAGCATATTAGAATGATTTCTGAAATGATCATGTGACACTGAAGACTGGAGTAATGATGCTTTGTATCACAGGAATAAATTACATTTTAAAATATATTCACAC
>JAUCMU010000097.1:9673774-9690148 GCA_032275025.1 Enteromius treurensis | reverse complement strand
CAAATTCTAGGGTTGTAAATGGACCTGTAAAACCGTTTCTGGGCATTTTTCCCCCTTACCTAAGCTACATACCTTCTGTGTACATATCAGAGAACAATTAAAAATATTCTCTCAGTGCATATGGCACCTTTAATGTAAATGTCTACAACAAAATTTTTACAAATCCACAGCGTAATATTAACAAATTGAACTACTGCAAAGTGTTACCATTCTTTTTTTAATGTCTTTTTATGTGGCTAAATCATGGTCTGAGGGTCTAAAAGCTGATCTGTTGTGCTAGTAAGATCCCATCACTTCTTCATGCCTACAGCGGGAAACATGTACTCTATATACTGCAGTTTTCAGGCTACCGCTGTATTTTTTTGTAATCCACAAAGTCCTATTGAATGAACACCTCTAACTATGCAATTAAGTTTTGAATGCTATTCTCTTGAATACTTCTAGACAAAAGGAACATTTGCCATTAAAAACTGAGTGAGCTGACTGCCAACTGCCGATGAACCCAGTTCTAAAAATACACTACATTTTTTTGATCAGTGTAACTGGAAGCTTTGTATTTTTGTATTATTAGTATTTGAAGTGAGGGAGAGAATGCCTTATATTACTCCTAATTCCAAGTGCTTCTTTTACATCTGCCACATATGGTGGGATTTAAACCCTGAGACAACTTTGCTTTTAAGTTACGCTCCACAGAGCATGCTGTTCTTCAGTTCTAACAAGGAAATGTGTGTTTATGTGATTAACCTCAAATTTGGTTACTGGATTGGTGACCTAGATGTAGTAAAACTGTCTTATTCCCATGACTTCGTAGCATTTCTTATTCATTTTAAATGTTTAGAAAGGACAAAAATTAAACTGCAGACAGAATCTAAATACATATTTCAGATCATTTAAAAATCATGTTTTGAAGTCAGTATAGCAGTATTACATTTTGTGACATTACAGCATTTGAAATTTACTGACTGTAAATATTCAGTTTGTGTAGTTAAAAACCAACTATTTACCAGTCTGAATAACTTAGGACTGGATTTCTTGAACTATGTGATTTCTTGTTGTATAAAGAGATTTTTATTAAATTGATACAAATAATTAAATTGTGTAAATGTGATTTAAAGTAAGACAAAGCATATCAATCACACCGTGGAACAGTTTGGATTTTATTTTAGTATGTTTATTTCGTTTCTAAACTATAAAAATACAGATAGATACAAAACGAGTGTTATGCCATTAATTAAAGTCACTTTCCTTTAAAATATTCTTACTGGAAATAAAGATTTTACTAGAAAACAGCGTTAAGCCAAAATATCAGCAGTAAACATCAATACATAAAAACAAGATTTGAAGAAGTGTACTCAAAAGTACGAACTTTCATTAAATGTATGTGTAGCATCTTCCACAAGAGAGCGCTGGTTATATTAGATATGATGGGTATGATCTCTCAGGACCGGAGCAGTCGGGGTTTACAGCGCCTGTAAAACAATAGTAGAAAGTCATTTTTGTATTCATTTGATAGAGCAGACGGGAAGGCACACGTTGTTCTCTAGTAATACTGTTTTAAGGGTATAAATTCAGTTTATACTCAAACTGAATTAACAAAGGTGAAAAAGATCAAGTATTGAAACTGCTGCAGATAAAATGCATCTCTCCCGATAAAGCTCGACATTCCCTTATAAAATGAACCATTTTAGTACAAAAGTAATAAATAATTTACTATAATTAATCAATGGCACCGAAAAATTAACCAAGGTTTTTCTACACTAACCATAGTTTAACCATGGCATTTGTGGTAAACCTTGGTTAAACAAATAGTAATCAATAGGCCAAAGAACATGGTTACTACAGTTCTACTATAATAAACCATAGTTAATAAGGGTTCAGCGATGTGATATTTAATATTCACCATCGTCTGGTGTTTTTTGTTTGTTTGTTTAGTTTAAACATGTTTAAAAAATGACATCAGAAGGCCTCAATATTAACATAATTGTAAAATGAATGTTTGTCTTGACGGTTAGGTAGAGGGACCTTTTTCACACTTCTGTGTTTCTTGGGAAATCAATAACAGGTACTGCGTCTGAAATCGCTTACTTCCCTACTATATAGTACGCGAAAAACAGTATGCGAGGCGAGTAGTATGTCTGAATTCACAGCATTCGGTAGGCGAGAAGTACCCGGATGACCTACTGCTTCCGCCCGAATTCTGTAGTAGGCATATCATAGACGCTTTCCTATCCCACGAGGCTCTGGGAGAGGAGGCGTCATATAAAAAAATGGCGGAAAGTTGAGACACGGCTCATTTCAAATGTACGTACCTCAGGAAGAAAACGTTGTTTATTGTGATTAAATTACACTTGTTTAACACAATCTAAATAAACTGATGAGTTTATTATGTTAGTTAATTATGTTACAGTTCTGTGCCTATTATATCAGTTCATTACACGGCTCTCTGGAATGCTTGATTCTGATTGGTCAGTTGGCAGGTTCGTTCTTTTCAAGTAATAACCGCTCCAAAGTAACAACGCATAGCCGGTACTACTTGTATGTTTAAAATCCCTCCGTGCCAACAAAGATTACCACTGGACAACATAAGGTGCAATTTAATACTTTTAAAAAAATAAAATACATCCCTTATTATATATTCATATGTAGATGTTATGTTATATGTAGATATGTAGATAAATTGTCTTACTAACGTATGAGTGTTAGTCGCGTGGTACTATATCGTTTCGCGGAAGAATGTAAATGTTAATTTAAAATAAACATGCCAATAAAATGTTTCAAATTCATATTCATGTCAATTTTTTTCCCTTATGTGGCAAGTAGCCGTGAAATAAGCGGGATAATGTACAGACAGCCTGTAGTTATTTCGAAATAAGCCCCTTCAGCATGATACAACCTGATCACACTTTCAGGGCTTATTTCTGCGATAACTACCGGCTGCCTGTACATTATCCCTTACGTAGACCTTTCTCAAATAATGCTTCTTATCTTTTCTGCTGTGTCTTCTTTTCAATTTTATTGTTTTATAATTTATAAAGAATAAATTCTAAAGTAATAAACTTATGCGATAATGCGCTCAACATTAGGGTTAGCCGGGATGGTTTCTGTTCTCTGTCTCCAGCAAACTCCCTTTTTTTATCTCAGTTTTGCTCAGCCATTTCCCTCTAATCCCCAAATCATGATAAATTACTTCAAAATGACAACATTTATGACCAGATTCATATTTTTCCAAGATTACATTAAACAATAAAACATAAAGGAAACTCAGTCCGGAAGCATATTAAACTCAACACAATGACGTAATCCTGATAGAATAGGAATTAAGCCATGATTCCAAGTCACCTCTTGTTTAATATGGATTTTCTGATGCATATTATACTACATAAAACGTTAATAATGCAAAGGAAGGCAAATAGAAAACACAACATTAATAATAAGCTGAATTATATCTGCCACTATATAGAATAAAAAATGTGTTGACCCAAGCTGGCCAAAGAGTTCATTGTGAAATGTTTGAGCTTTGTAGAGTACAGTTCTGGCAGTTCGGGAATTTTCATAGGATCTAGTATGTAATAACAGACATTGATTCCCTGTTGTCACATAAATTATACATGATTGTCTGTGAAAAGGCTTCATTGTTTTGACCATGTTTTGTGCTAAACAAATTTTTCCTTCACATTACTGTATTAGAATTAGATTGTGCCACCACTCCTTTTCGTATGCTCCTTTGTTTCTCAGCTGTCTCTCACCCCTTTCTCTTTGCAGGTTCCACAGAGGCAGCCGAAGAGGCCGTTGATCATCTGTGAGGCACAGAGGATGAGCTGCACAGCGCTGGTCACCAGCAGGGTTGAGAACAGACCCACATTAAACTCCACCACATTAGCTGGCTCAGTGCAGGTTCCCCATGTGCTACGGTCCTTTAGGTAACTCTCTTCTCTGAGAGATAAAGACAGAACACATTTAAACATAACTAAATGGTAAGAATTGTCATTAAGTGCTCTAATGTGCTGATGTTTGTCTCTGACCTGTCTTTGAAGGGAGTTCCCCAAATAAAAAGAAGATGTTTACAGTATGGCCCGTTGATTAGACCCATCAGAGCCACTATGAAACTGTAAAGGGCGCCTACTACACCCACAGCTGCAAATAAAATGGACAGGAACATCTGAAAAAGAAAAAAATTCAATTTAGTTTAAGCGCACTCCTAATCACACAGCATGGCCGAAAAATGAACTTCTACAAATCTGTCACTGTTCAGTTGAGGTTCTGCAAATATTTGCGATGAGGGCACATTTTTCAAGCCACATGTCAGACTCGTGAGTCACATCTTTATAGATTTTCTCCATACAGAGGAACGCCTGTGTGTTTTCAGACAGGTCTGTTCTTCACACTTACAGGCACATGACATATGTTCTTCACATCACATGTGTTCAGTTACATTCTACATATATTTATTAGTCTCTATACGTTACGAGGAGATTCAGTCCTCAACTTTAACCCTTTAGGTTCTTCCATAACTTAGCATGTAGTATCATCATGAAATATTGATTTCACAACAGATATAGAAACACATATCGGTAACGTGATTTAGTTGTATGTACAGTATCAAGCTATTTAAAGGAGACAAATGCATCACTTTTCCCGGGCTTGTAAAGATCCAGAGAACAATCCTCTTCATAATTGAATTTCTAAAGGATTATAGATATTTATAAACCTCAGACTAAAAATAAGGTGCCTGTTGGTGTCAGGGTTGGAGCAAACTCACCCCGCAGCGATTAGCACAGCAACCCTGCTTTCCAGTCAGGTGAATGTGAAACGCCGGAATCAGCACCTTGAGGAGAGACAGGACCATTCTTTTAGATTTGCATCACTTTCCAATTTCAGTTTGGATGGACTTGAACACACAATATATGTAATTTTCTGTTGCATTCACTTTGATTCCCATTTGGTGTTACACTACTGTAATACTCTACCTTACTAGTATAATCAATATTTGGCTCATAAAGATAGGCGTTGCCCATGAAACATCACCATTATTTTTTGGTTTCTTACAAAACAAGGCAAAAATCTGTTTGTACATTCCTTTCCCAAATCAAATTAAGACTTGGGAAATTCTTACAAAGGTGGCTTATTCGTAGAAACATGTGACTGACAAGCCCCAAACTAAACTTAGAGCAATAAATACTAAGCAATAAATATTATTATGCGACGCATAAATAGAATTCGAATTTTTAGATAGTTCAGCATTACATTGTTTACAATTAAATAAATTCTGACTTACCAGAATCCCCCCTCCAATCAGTCCTCCCATGTATTTGACCTCTTCAGTGATTTGTTTATTCTGTGCATACTTGACATCCCAACCAGGAAAAAACAACAAAATATTGCATATTATGGAGATGACCGCCAGCGGGTACAAACTGGTCCCGACGCAAAGCGCACATTTTCCCGTACACATGCTGCAAGATGAGTGTTAATCCTGAAGTCGAAAAGCAGCTGTAATTTCTACACTATTTAATAGACAAAGCTCCAAGTTGGACAAAAAGTTTGCTTATGGTCTCAGAGTCGCTCTCACACACCCTAAAGCTGTCTGTCTGCCAGAGTGCAGAGGTTTTTATAAACACAGCTAGTCATTTATTATTGAGTTAAGATAGGTCCAGCCCACATAATCTAGTTCATGTAACCACACCTTGTCCGTACAATCAGTATCTGAATCACTATCAACTATAAAATTATATTGTTTTATTTACTCTTGTTTCTTAGGTGCTTGCGATGTACAGTGTTAACCCTTTTACCAGTTGGTACGTACAAACCTTTTTAAATCTCTGGATTTCACAAAGGGCTCGTTTTATAAACAAAACTGGACTTTAACCATCATCAAGCAATAAAAACTACATCTTATAACCCCTATATTCAAATTTATGTTTACATATTTATATATGTATCTGTAAACATAACTCTGTTTGTCATAACACTTAATAAAGTACTTTTTTTAACCATTTAGTGCAGCCTAAGCCGGATATGATAAAGACAATGAGAAACTGTTGAAAAGTGTGTGTGGGATGTGTGTTGTATTCACTTCACTGTTTGTACAGGGTGCTATAAAGCAAATGCACCGTGGGACTTTGGACTGTCTCTGTAGTGAGAGAAAAAATCACAGCGGTGACACTGTAAAGCAAATATCATTATCTAAGAAAAACTGTGTGCTATTTCCTTTGTCAGTATAAAAGAAGAATTATTAAACGACAGTTCCCTATTTATTTACCACTGATTCTACCTGCATTCATTTTTTTTTTATTTAAGAAGGTTCCCACGTTATATTATTTCCATTAAAGGAGTTAAACAAATTTGCAGTGACTGATAATAAACAGATTTTGTTTGTCACGGAGTACGAGATGATAGTTTTTGATGTTGAGCAGAGTTTATGTTTGAGAAGAGGTGCAGTCATGGTTTATGGAAACACTGCAAGAACTCATCTCCTTTAAAGGCTTTTCCTGTCTGCCTAACCCCCTAATCCTAGTGCACTAAAACATTCCGACTGACACACCCTATCAGCTAAAACTTCCACAAAAACACGTGTTTGCCGAATGAAATGCTTCCATCGGGGACCCAAACACAATTCACACAAATCAGATTAGCCTGATGTCACGTCATCCTAATGATGTTTCCTCTCAAACTTAACTTTGTGTTACTGTCAGCTCAGAAAGTAAAAAAATTCTAAAAATAAAAAGTGCAAAAGAGTATCTTGTGTGTATGTAAGAAATTATAGTAAGTATCTGTTGTTTCTTCCGGTTGTCTGAAAGACTCTTGTAAAGACAAAGGCTTACTTCTCTTTGCTTCATCATTTTCAGTGTATGAGCTGGATTTGACTTTTGAAATGATCTTCCTGTGGTTGTGAAAAAATCCTGTGGTTTTTTTGTTTTTTGTTTTTTTTGGAAAGAAACTTTAATGATGTTCAAATTCTGTCGCTTGATCTCCAGTTGACAGTATACATACACCTGGAAACAAATGTATATCATATTATATTATAAAAGGTCCACATGATCATATCAACACAAGCCAAATATGCAGATTTTAGAAACCTGTGAAATCCACAGATGATGTACATTTATTGATGAACTCAAACAAATTGACATATGAGTTTAGAATATTTGATAAAATAGTGCCTCACCGAGTGTATTATTTTTGGGTAATGCCTAGAAACGTTATTTACTTGTAAGTATAGCACAATGAAAAACTGGAAATGATGTGAAGTAGCCATAGAAGGGTAGCATAATGACTTCTTACCATGTGCCAAGAAGTCATCTATTTTTTTTTACAAAATATATAAAATACAGTCGATATACTCTTTTTAAAAAGTATGATTATTTGAAATGCATATTATTTCATTATTTTATATCGTCTTTGAAATGCATCTCATCAGCTTAGTACCCTCAGATTGAATGAATGACACCAGAAGAACAAAATGTAAGTGAAAGAAATCTTTCTAAAACGAATTAAATTGTATACAATACAAAAATTGGAACAGCAACTATACATTCTTTGTCCAGTTTATGTCGTACTAGGCTACGTGTTATTCTTTATGTCGGATAATGCACATCTCTGAAATGCAATTTTATTAATTCCACGCTATTATTCATGCTATTTTCAGTTATTTCAGTCAGTCAGGAAGTGCATGTGTTTTACGATTCAGATATAAAGGCCTTTTCTCAAACGGAAGGATGTATGCACGTCGTCCTCGAGTGCTGTCCGAGCCTCCAGCGCCCTCTGTAGAGACACACTTTGCTTTATTTTGCCCCCAGCGCTAATGGACAAACATTTGCGTAGCTTGTTGTAAATGCAAAACGTCTAATTTGTGAAAAACGAAAAGTATTTCAAATCCTTAACCTTTCTTAAACCACCTCCAGGACAACGGGGCTCTCATTTGCCCACCATAACATAAACCAGAGACGCCCCTCTAAAACTTAAACATCATTGGTGAGGCTTGCTTTGCTGTCAATCTGGAGACAGTTTGGCCGGAATTTACAAAATGAGGCATGTTTTGACAGGTCATCAATTTAAAGTTCAGAAACGTTGGACGTAGAAAAAAAGACGACCTGTCTAGCATTTAATTTAGAATGGCTAGTTAGTTTAACTCAGCAAATGGTTATTTATTACTGTCAACAGTACTTTCCGTGTTTAAGATTTGCGCAACGTTAGGTACACGATTGCACGAGCACGGACAGGAATACATCAACTATGGACACGTCTGATGAAGGGAGGATGCCTCGTTTGAAGGAGTTTTTGCTAACTTTCTTCATGCCAGAAAAATGTTATGACCATTTTTTTCTTTACTTCAACTTTATGCACGGTGAGAGACAGCTTTATTTTAAATAAACATATGCAGATAATGCAAATATAATATACCCCTATAATATATTAAAATTCAAATATACCTTTGTTTGAGAAAAGATGTCCTCCAAAACAATTACAGTGGTTAATAAATTTAACATTAATTTAACACATTAAATTTACAGGTGACTGGATGTAATGCTAGTCTATAATCACAGCTCATTCAGTATCCTGTGTGCTTGTAGATTTTTTCTTTACCGTTTTTCTCTGTGTTGGTCTCTAGTTCCCTGTCTGAAGATTGTCTTGAGTAAGACTATGGGAATATTGATTTTGGTGGGAATTGTTATTGGTAAGTAGTCTATTTTACATCATATTTTTTACTTTCTGAGCTTTATATCGTAGTGTTTGTGAACCTGCTTCTTTTCACAGCTCCACTGCCTCAGATCTGGAAAGTTCTTTGGGCTGGAAGTTCTTATGGACTGTGTATGACCTCCATTTTTCTGGAGCTGCTGGCCATCTCTACTCATGCAGCTTTCTGCTACACTCAAAAATTTCCTATTGGGTAAACAGCAATTGCATTAATTCTAATATATGTATATTCTGTAAAGGAATATGCTAAGTCATGAATATGTGTGTGTGTGTGTGTGTGTGCAGTGCCTGGGGGGAAAGTTTGTTTGCATTGATCATGATTGCCGTCCTTGCTTTGCTTGTCCAGCACTACCAAGGAAAAATCATAAAAGGTTGGTTGGAAAAAGTTGTATGAACTGCATGAAACATGTCCTTTTTGTAATGTATATGTTCCTATTTGAATGTTTGTTTGGGATTTTTCATGCAGGTGTATGTTTTCTTGCTCTATACTGTGGCTTTATGTTCCTCCTGGCCTCACCTTTGACCCCTGTGTCAGTGGTTTGGACCCTGCATGAGTGGAATGTGCTGCTGGTTATTGCTGGCAGGGTGAGACAGATCTTTGTACCCCCATATGTTTAGACAATGTACATTGTCTTTACAGAAACAAACACACACACACACAAATTGTATTTTCTATGTTTTATGTTTAGTTTTTCCAGGCAAGAAGTAACTTTAGCTTGGGACACACAGGGCAGTTGTCTGCGCTCTCTGTTTTACTGGTCTTTCTTGGTTCCCTGGGACACATCTTCAGTTCCCTGCAGGTACACTTACATTTACCATCTAAATGGGATATTGCATAGATGTCCTTTTTAAAAACAATTTATTTTAATATACAGCTAGTTATAAATACTTACAGAAAGCATTTAGCATTTTCACAATTAAAAAAGTGTTTACCTTATAATTATGTTGTTTTTACAAATAAGGATGTTCACTAGGCTTTGGAATAGTTTGTCAGATTTAGATCAATTCTGGACAGAAATGTGTCCCTAGTAAGTTTGTTTGTTTTTATTGTGTTGGCTGTTTTATTTTTTTTTTTTTCATTTGGATGTACATTAAAGCAAGGAATAATAGATCTGTTTCTACTTCTACTTCATTTAGTGACAGGTTCTTTTGTGACAACTTACCCCATTGTACAACAGCATGCTCTGGTATTGGGGTATGTTGTCACAAAAGGTCAGCGTTTATAAACTGTGACTTTTTTTGAGCTGTAACAATGGAAATTGTTATTTGTTTTTACTATTTTCCATTACATTTTATATTTAATTTTTTTTTCTTTTCATATATATTTATAAATCTCTCTCTTTCTGAAGGACACTGGCCTTTCTCTCTTGACTCATTTGCATGCGGTGGCCAGCTGTTGCAGTGTGGTGATACTAGCACAGGTCCTGATGTACTGGAGTAAAAGCATGATAAACAGCGAAAAAGAAAGGCAAGTGAAGAAAGACAAGACTGAATGAAAGAGGTCAAATAAACTCTGCTTGAGGGACTGTTGATGTTCATTCAGTCTGAGCGTTTGTAAGTGGGATTTTTAACCTAAATTGTCTAAATTGAGTAAACAAGTGTGAATATTTGGCTAGAATGTGAAAAGTAATCCAACTATTTTATTTGCTTGGGTACAAATGGGATGTATTTATCATTTTGTTTAAATATGTGCAATTGGAAATCACAAAGTTAATTCACACTTTAGCCTCTGCGTGGCAGTAGTTATTTATCTAGTTGGTGGTTATCGCAATAAAGCACCAGTAGGTGGCAGAAGAGTAGTCTTTATCTTGTTGTGTATTGCCAAGTTTGTACTGTGCATGCAGGCTCTATCACTGTAAATACAAGTTGTTCATTATTTTGCTATCTTTCACTATGTGACCTGGTCAGATATCTTTCGACTCGCTTGAATTTACACCTCTGCACCGGAAAAGAGGTTGTCAGTCATTAAACGTCTTATGAAATGTAGTCCTAAACTTTGGTTTCTTTCTTCGTAAACATTAAAATATATTTCCAGATGTCATTTTCTGTATTAAAATATGTTCCTGATCTATTAAAGCATGTTGCTGTTTCCTTTTCCACCCTTTTTTACTCACGCTGAGTGAAAGTGTCTTGGGGATTAGTAGAAAAGTCAACAAGTAGTTTAAAGGTATTGAAATGACAGGCAGCCTGTCCTCTGTGTTTCTTAGGCGCTGTGTTGACGCTGTGGTGTGGTTTGTTTGTTGGGTCTGGTTGTGTAGTCTTGGCGCTGTCTGCTTTGTGGGAGGTCTCCTCTGCAGGGCCGTGTGTGTTTCCGGAGCAGTGAAAACTCGCTGAAACATGAGTCATAAAGCGTGTGTGCCTGCGTGTGGTTTGCTCCTTATCTACCTGTCTGACAGATCTCAATCTACCTTCATCATGATCTAATCTGCATTTCTGTGTGGAAACACCACACCGTGCGTGTGTTTGTTCAACCTGCCCACGAGGGGCTGAAAGAATCGTGTGTGTGTGTGAGGACTGGAAAGAACAAAGTGATTTACTTATATATTCCATACTTACGACTTTATCGGAGCACTTTGATGTGTGTTGTTGGATTGTGTGTGATAGGCGGCCCATTGATGCAGTTCTTCTGTATATCTGAAGAATGTGGTCTTGGTGTTCGGTGAGTATTTCTATCTGTGTGGGCCGCACAGATCCGACTGTAGATAGGCGTTCACGGTGGTTTGAAATTTGGACAAACATGAACAAATAAAAATTCTGAATGAATGCAGATGAAGTAGACCTCATATAGATGGAGGTGTCGACAGGAGCTTTCATCTGCCAGGGATTGATTGTTATTATTATTTTATTTTATTTATTTATTTAATTTTTTTTGTATAATAAGTAGATTTCGTATATTTTCTGTGTGAATGTGAAGTTGGAAAACTGGAACTGGCCACATGCCTTGAGCATTCATTTTTGCAGCGTTTCATGTGCTTTTCAATATGTTTTATTGCTTTAACGTTCCAGACCTAGACTTTCTGTTTTAAGACATAAAAATCACTTTCTATTAATTAATATTTAATAAATAAATATTTGTATTTTTTTTTTTAAATATAAATTTTTTTTTTCACAAAGTTTCTTATTTATACATATTATGTTAGGTTATGGTTAGAGACAAACATTGTAAAGTATGCAAAGAAAATAGAATGTGTGTGTGTGTGTGTGTGTGTGTATTTTTAATGCTGTCTAACGAATCACATTCAAAAGAAAAGCTTTTGTTTTCATAATTATATATGTGTGTAACGAAGGAGACAGAGGCGTGCGGATCCATTTGCAGCATTTATTTAACACTCGTGGTCAGGCAGACAGGAAAATAGAAGGAAAAAGAAAGTGACTTGAACAAAACCGGGCAGAAGTTGAGGCAGGCAACAAACAATCAGAGTCACAAAGGCAGGCGGCGGAGATACAGGCAGAGTAAAACAGTCCAGGGTCATACACAGAGAACACAATGAAAACAGGGGAAATGCTCGGAATTGTTAGCTGTGCCAAAAACAAGACTTGGCACTGAATGCAGGTCTGACAGCTGTATTTAACACTTGTTCAGGTAATCAGTTCCAGGTACGGAGTGTTATGGGAAGTGAAGTCCGTGAATGAGGTCCTGTTTTGGCGGGAGTGCCCTCTGGAGGAGCTTGCGCTCGTGACAATGTGTGTGCACAAACATGTACAGCATGTTTAGAACATATTAACATGTATATTTACCTTTACGTTCACATACATATAATATATTAACATATTTAATGACTGAATGCAATTCAAATATTTATAACTTAAAGAAAAAGCGACAGAATTGCTGTTATGTGTGAAGATACACACAAAACCTTGTCAGCAGGTCCTTTTTAATAAACTACTGAGAGTCTAAAAACTGTTTAAAAGTTCAGTTTCTTCAGTCACATGACCAAAAGTGCTCCGTGGCGAAGAAAGAGCCATGCAGCTATTTTGAGTAAAGTGGAAAAACAGTATCTCAGAAATCAGATAGCATTGCTATGTGTCTGTGTTTCTCTCTTTTCATACTCCATGCAAGACCAGCTGCAGCGGATCAATACTTCAATCTGAGTGTTGTAATCCCTCTGCTGTTCAGTGCAGCATGTCAAAACTAACACACTCCTTCTTCTCTGTTTCTCCTGTGAGCTTACTTAAAATAGATGAAAAACAAAATGACGTACTGTTTGCATGTTCAAACATAAGTGTGTGTGTGTGAGAGAGCAAGATGGAGAAAGAGATAGAAAAAGAAAGGTGTGGAAAGGCCGTCACCTATCATGCCTGCAACAGTTCTTGAATTTTTGTCCGTCTGGAGTTCAGAGGAAGCATAAAAATAGTGATAGGAATGTCATTATATACATTTCAGTAATAAAAGTGAAATCCAGGTCATCAAGCAACTTTAGCAAACATGTTTATCCACATACAGCTGGTGCTGTCTTAACCTGCTGCCAATGGGGTTTGTATATATTTTTATTACTGATAAATATATTTAATATATAATATTTAAACATGGCATATTTTTATAAGTGTGTGTTTAGGTATTTATATAGATAATTAAATATACAAAAATATAAATATAAAAAAAACTTATATTGGACGCAGTTAATCACGATTAATCATTTGACAGCACAAAAATATAGTGAAATTTTACATGTTCTGTGCAAGAACTGATTGTCTTTTAAAGAAGTTATATGATAAGATGCAAATGAGATGATTATTCTGATAACTAAAGATGTTAAAGTTTTACACTTTGTCTGAAGTGAAGAAAAAAAAACAACTAAAATCAATGTTTTGGGCATTACAACAGTATAATCTACTGTATGAACAAATAGAAATACATTTTGAAATTTGGGTAGCTAGCGATTACATTTAATAGTGTTATTAATTTTATTACTCTTTTAATGATTAAGTGAGCATTAGATGATGGCAAAGGTCATCTAAATAGTAAAAGTCAGTATAATAAGCTTTAACATTTAAATAAAGTATATCAATTGATAGTGCTGTAGTAGATTGATACAAGTATGTAATATCTAACAATATCTGATATTGTCCCATATTGTACTTTTCAAATGATAATATCTGCAGACAAACAGAAGAAACATTGTTATATGTGTGATATATATTTTAGTTTAGATCTATTTTTAAATATTTTTGTATGTGTTTTTTAGTTTTACAAATTCAAGTTGAACTGATAGATCAGTACTTGCCTCTGATTATGAGATGATTGACACTTGAGCAAAGCTGACATAACTGACATGTTTCTGGTGACCCACGTTAATCCATGTGTTGGACTGGGATGTTAAATTGGCCTTGGCATTTTTTGGTCCAGGCGGCCCACCACCACATGCAGGCCTACTCTATATAGATATAGATATCAAACTGCATGCTGTTTTTTAAATATAGTACTGCCCTGAATAAGCTGTCTCGCATAACAGATGTTTACATATACACATCCACAAGAAAAAATAATAACTAACTTCATAAAAATTACCCTGTTCATAAGTTTGCATTAATGATAGTTGTTCATGGGTCCCTCGCTGATCCTGGGCATTTCAGCTGCCTGCTGTTCTTAAGAAAAATCCTCCTGCTCCATTTTAGCATTTATGTAGCTTCTTAAGTGCCATACCAAATGAAAAAAATCTGATCTTTAAAAAAAAAAAAAGTTTTGCACATCATCATGCTGTTCAAAAGTTTACACCCCCTAGCTCTTAATGTGTTGTGTTGCCTTCTTGACCATCAGTAAATGTTTTCACCTTCTAAAATAGTTATATATGACCCCAAAAGGACTGATCTCAGAATCATACAGTCACTGTTGGAAAGGGTTCAAATATGCAGCTTAAATTAACATATTAACATGTATATGAAAATGGTTACGGACTGGAGAGAGAGCCGCTCTGCCGCACAAACGCGCGTCTATCGTGCGCTGCGTACTTTCATGTGTGTTTTCGGCAATCTGCTTAATTATTTCGGTAACTAGAAATAATCTACGTGTTATCTTTAAGTGTTTTTGTGTTCTGAGGAGATGTATCGCACGTCAGCCCAGCGGGAAAATGCCCGGTCTTTGCCAGATGGCCGGTCCGCCCCTGTCCGCGTGACGTTAGTTAATACGATTGTGACGATATTCTTCTAACTAGTTGAGTTTTTTTGTCACTCATCGGTTCATTTTTGTTGCACAATCCTTTGGTGGCGAATGTTTGCCATATCTCTCTCCCACGAAATAAGCACCACACCTATAATCTGACATATGCCCAGACAAAGCTGCACTCCTTCTCTGTTTTTTGTTTTCGTTGAACATGTAAGTCAAGCATAATAAAGTTCTAGGTGGCATTCAAGCAAACAGCAGTGGTTAAGTATGCGGTTGGTCCTGCTCTCTGTTGTAGCTCGAGCTGGAGCATAGCAACTGTGTCCCGTCGAGTCAGAAACAATATAGAGCCAAACCTATACCCCTGTTGGTAAAACAAATATCTGGTCACTTTATTGTGCTGTTACAGTACATCACTTAGTAAAGTAAAATCATGTAAATATTGTGCAAGAAAATTTGAAATAAAATAAATAAATGAAATCGAAAACAATGCATTATTAGTAACCAGCAAAAAAAAAAAAAAAAAAAAAAGCAACTCGTTTCCAAGATAAATTTCTCTATTTCTTTTAGTTTGAGTTGATAAACAGTTAACCAAAACCACCAAAATAAAGAGAACGAGTCATATGCAAAAAAAAAAGAAACTTCAACAAAACTTTAAATAATAGGAGAAATCCTATTATTAGTCAGTTAAATGTTTTTATTAAGGCTGCTGCACATTTTGTAATATTTGAGGTACAACTTAAAACTTTACATGATATTAAAACTAACATAAAACCAATTCAAATCAATTCATAAACTTTAAAGGCATGTTTTTCTATTACCGTGTTTGCATTGTGTGTGAGAGAGAGAAACCATTGTATTCTCTTTTCTGACTAAACATTGTGTTACAGTAGTCATGGTTCATGAGAAATTATAAATCAGTTTGTGAACTTATTTGATATCACTTTCACATGTAGACAAAAACAAAGTGTCTGAGTGAGTCAACGGGCATTTAAATGTTGTTGAGCTGAAATTGCAGAGTCTGTTTCGTCCCCTTCCCCTCTCCTCTCTCTCTCTCTCTGGTGGGTGTGGGGTTGAGTTTTGGGGTTAGTTTGGGGGATTGCCGTTGCTTTGGGAACAACCTGTAGAAGCCTCCGTTGGTTGCTAGGAGATTTTATGCTTTCAGCAAGAAAATCTGTCTCCCCCTTCAACTGAACCCCCACACATGCACACAACGCACACACAAACACACACACAAAGCTCACTCAGTATTGGAGTTTGCCAGCTGATTAATTCTGAAAATAAGATGTTAATAGCAAAACAAATCTTAAATAAGTGGATGATGCTTTTCATGGCTTCACGTATCTCTCACTCGTCTCCTACACACTTGACATGCAAGTACTGGATCTGCATAACATATAAAAGGCTACATTAAATATAAACAAAGGGAAGCATTAAAGTGTTATTAAAAGTATTTAAACACTCTCTTTGCACCATAAGTTTATGATTTGTTGTGAAACATTTGTAACATATATATATATATATATATATATATATATATATATATATATATATATATATATATATATATATATATATTT
>JAUCMU010000097.1:9660591-9673674 GCA_032275025.1 Enteromius treurensis | reverse complement strand
CGTTCACACCTGAGGTGACTTGGGCGAATATATCTCGCTATTCGCGTGTAGTTGGACGCTTGAACATGTCGAGTTTACACCGGTTTCACACTGCACGCATCAGCAGGGCGTAAGCAGCGTGTATTTTTTCTGGCGCCCATGTTAACGGATGAGAGCACAGGGGCGGCGCAACAGCGGGTAGAAGGTGCAGAGAAATTACATAAATAAAAGCACATGGCACACAGTGTTCGGAGAAGAACGCTGGAAAATAAGACAGAAAAATGCTTGTCCACAGCCTGCAGTACAAGCTGCCAGAATGAAAGCACAATCGGCGTGCGCTCCTGTTCTGAATACGAGCTGCTCATGCGTGCAGTGTAAAGCCGGCGTGTTTATCGCGCCGCTTAATTCGTGCGAATCCTGCTGCAGGATGTCTTATTGCGTCTTTGCATGAATGTCTTGTTATGTCCATTAATACATTTATTTATTTAATATAAATCGCAGCATTTGCTGTAATGTAATCGCAAAGGCTGACATCGCGATTGCGATATGATTAATCGTGCTAAAATGTGCTCTCCTCAAGCCTTTTAGAAGTACCACTACTTGTGTAGAAACCTATACAGGTGCATCCCAATAAATTCCAATGTCATGGAAAATAAATAAATTATAAATAAATTCAATGCACACAGACTGAAGTAATTTAAGTCTTTGGTTCTTTTAATTCTGATGATTTAGGCTCACATTTAACAAAACCCCAACAAATCAGAACACTTCATAAAAAATAAATAAAACATTTTTAATGAATTGTTGGCCTTCTGGAAAGTTTATTTACTGTATATTTACCTTCTGCTTTAATCAATTCAGCTTGGCATGGAGGTGATCAGTTTCTGGCACTGTTGAGGTGGTATGGAAGCCCAGGGTTATTTAACAGTGGCCTTCAGCTCATCTGCCACTTTTTTGGTCTCTTGTTTCTCATTTCCCTTGACAATACCCCATAGAGGTCTGGTGAGTTTGCTGGCCAGTCAAACACACCAACACTATGGTCATTTAACCAGCTTTTTGGCAGTGTGCGCAGGTACCAAATCCTGCTGGAAAATGAAATCATCATATTTAAAAAGCTGGTCATCAGGAGGAAGCATGAAGTGCTCCAAAATTTCATGGTAAACGGATGCAGTGATGGCGGTTTTCAAAAAAAACTAAACGGACCAACACCAGCAGATCACATTGCACCCCAAATCACTTTGTACCAATGGGGCAACAGTCCAGTTCTTCTTCTCCTTAGCCCTGGTAAGATGCCTCTAATGTTGTCTGTGGTTCAGGAGTAGCTTAACAAGAGGAATACTACAACTGTAGCCAAATTCCTTGAGACGTCTGTGTGTGTTGCCTCTTGATGCCTTGACCCCAGCCTCAGTCCATTCCTCATGAGCTGATTTTTCTTGACAATCCTCATAAGGCTGCGGTTCTCTCAGTTGTTTGTGCATCTTTTTCTTCCACTCAACTTTCTGTTAACATGCTTGGATACAGCACTCTGTGAACAGCCAGCTTCTTTGGCAATGAATGCTTGAGGCTTACCCTGCTTGTTAAGGGTGTCAATGATTGTCTTCTCTACACATGTCAGATCGGCAGTCTTCCCCATGATCGTGCAGCTTAGTGAACCAAACTGAGAGACCATTTTGAAGGCTCAGGAAACCTTCGCAGGTGTTTTGAGTTGACCAGCTGATTGACATGTCAGCATATTCTAATTTGTTGAGATCGTGTATTGGTGGGTTTCTGTTAAATGTGAGCCTAAATCATCACAATTAAAAGAACCTAAGACTTGAGTGAGTAGTTTTTTCCCCAGTACGCTGTACACAAAGCAGCACTGGCCTCACAAAAACTGCTTTATCAGGCACTGATAGGGAATGTAAGAAAATAAGACCAATCACTGCAGATTAGAGTCACGCGAAGAAGGTGTTTGGAAAAATTAATAGTTGAACGAATCATTAGGCAAGCAAGCAAGGTAACTAAGGACTCCAAAAACCAAAATAGGAACCTTTCATTACCCATAATAGGGGCACTTTAAGTAAGAAAATAAATCATTCTTAGTAAGTTTTTTTTTTGTAAGCACTAGATCTCTTACAATACTGACTACTCACAGAGGAACTTTCGATTAAGCATGTCGTAGACACGACCCGGGGTTCCCACTACAATATGCGGTGCCTCCGCCTGCAGCTTTTGGACCTCATTGCGCACATTGGTCCCACCGATGCAGGCATGGCACGTCGCCCCCATATAGTCTCCAAGAGCCAGAATCACTTTCTGGATCTGTATGGACAAAGTTATGTAGCCTTTTAAAACATGTCTGAGACAAAAAGCACAACGGTCTGTACTTGCATTGATAGTACGTGTGCCTCTGACCTCAGCTTGTTGCATGCAAGGTCCACTTGTCATATCAACTTTACAAGTTTATTACTTTACACAATACTATACTAGCTTTACATTCCTAAGTAAGCACTTTTCATAATAATGCATTTACTCACAAACACAAACTGAAATCTCTCATACAGTCCTACCCAAAAGCAGTGAGCACAGAGACGGCACTTACCTGCTGGGCCAATTCACGGGTAGGTGCCAGAACCAAGGCCTGAGAACCTTTTAGCTCTATGTCAATCTGCTGCAGGATAGAGATGGCAAAGGTGGCAGTCTTGCCCGTGCCTGACTGAGCCTGTGCAATGACATCATATCCTAGTGTGGAGGAAAACAAAAGGCCAGATAATGAGCTCTAAAAGTGTACGCACTCCAGCGGCACCCAGCTATGACTCTAGATGCAGGTCCTGTAATACCATAATTTTCCATTTATTTATTTACTTTTTAACGCCATGCCAACATCAAGGCTATTTTCATGGCGATCTCTGAAAAAAAATTATACAAGGTATACAATTAACAAAAGGTTATCAAAAGACATTTTAGATGTACACCAGACAAAAATTCTTAAATACGTTCAGGTGAATAAATCAGTTTGACACAACTCTGAATAAAAGCGTTGCCTATTTACATTAAAACAGTACAATCCAATAAAATATGTGTCACAGTCATTTTAGTTTGGCAAGTAAGGCATTACGGTGGTTCTTCACCTTTTAATAAATATCCATGCTTAAGACACCGTGTAAAAACCATAGTAAGATGTTAATTGTACATAATAACATTGTTGAAGCCTTCCTGTAGCTTAAATGGCTATATGCTTCATATAGAGCGCTGTAACACAGATCACACTTTCTCTTTCTCTTCTTTTCCCCTAACACTGAACTTCAAACTAATCAACGCCACTTTGTTCAAGTGAACTTTTGCCAGTTTGGTGAACAGATCAACTGTTTTGGACTGTCATTTTCAACTGAATGCGAGATGTCCGGTGTGTAATTCTTGTGAGTTGTATTATGGCCCAAAAGATCATTCATAGAGGGTGAAAATATGAGAGCATCCAATAAATATGGCATGCATCAGTAAATAGTTTTATTTAGAAACGCATACATGTATATACACACACACTTAAAGGTATCTTACCCTTGATGCAAGGGAGAATAGCCCTTTGCTGGATGGCAGAGGGCTTCTCGAAACCATAAGCATAGATTCCCCTGAGAAGAGTCTCACGCAGGTTCATGTCATCAAAGCTGTCCACGATCTCATGCCAGTTACTCTGCAATTACACGGACAAGAATCATTAGATGATGATTAAGATACAGAAGACCTCAGACAAGCTTATCTTTACTCCACCTCACTTTGAAAAGAAAGGATTTGCTATTTGTCACTCAATGCATTAAGAATCAGGTTGGCAGTCGTTCAACCCCCCCCCCAAAAAAAACAGGAATCGCTGACCCCCACAGTGAGGACAAGACAGTGAAAGCAACTGACAGCACATTCACTGCCAACCTGTTTTTCACAGCAGTGCCAAGAGAGACATGCAGGGAAAATGTATATATATATATATATATATTAGTGTGTATGCAAAATAGTTAATTGTGAAAAATTGTTATGAACTCACTTCAATGACTCCATCTGGCTCCATGCCCTCGGGGCCATTGTCTCTAGGTCTGCAAAAGAATTAGCAACATACACATTAGCACCATACAGTTATTCATGACAGACAGATAGATATTGTATTGACCTATCAATGGAAACTATGCAGCAAATCAGCACTGTAAGCTGAACAGGGCTGTGTAACACATATTACTAAAGTAAACGAGAACATAATAAATGAATATCATTGGCGTGTTTATTTACGTTATGCACTAATATTTTATGGAGATGTCATAAATGAACGCACGTTATGTCAAATAAGAAAATTAAACAGATTTTAGCTACCATTTTCAAGCAATTTGACATTCATTTAGTAACTGTAAATCGGTTTCCAAATTTAGTTTAATGCATAAAATGTGTTTAATGGAGAAAATTAGCATAACAGAATTAACTGTGAGCAAAATTAAGAAATTATATGAAGAAAACAGGCTTTACTCGGGGCCACTAATGGGTTATGTGTCAAGCCGTTTAAATCGATCGGATTTAACACATTTACTTCATATAACAACACGTCGAACGCGATCTAAATCACAGTTTTGCATCTTTTGAGCAGGAGAGGTCGTTCAACGTCAATATCCTCAAGCAGGCCCGGGCGCTAAGCGCTCATATGCTAACACCGGTGGGTTTTTACAACTCGTTTGCGACATTCAAGAACAGCAACCACGAGCTACTTTCAACAGCATCGAGAAGCGGGTTTACTGTATCGACTGACAACATGTACGCATATGACTTCCAAATCATAAATAAATACGTTAAGGTCGTTAAATTCCGTCTGCCCTACCTCCCTTCATATTCTGCCGACATTATCACAAAGGGCGAGCACACCGCGAAAATGTTTTATATAGTTTAACACGGATTTCTTACTAAAAATGTGATTGCAGCATTCGACTATCAGTCAGAATATGCCCCGCCCCTTGCATATTATCATTGGGTAATACAGACGTCACTCAAGAAACGGTCCACCCCTCTGTCACGTCAGTCCTGCCGAAGCTCGCATGTAATTGGACGAAAGCTACACCTCAAAATATCATTCGCTTGGCCTAGAGTGGCGTAGTTCGGCGTCCATAGATTTCCAGGTATGGTCATTGTGTATTCAGCACTGTCAATGTGAAGTTTGCTGCTGTTACACAGAAATAAATTGTTTTGTTGTTGACATCTTTGCTTTATATGCTAAATTTCATAGGAGCTAGAAATTCGCACATTTAATCTCCATGATCCAGTTTTTTTCCCCGACCTTATCGAACTTTAAATCTAATTTGGCAGTTTCCCCCTATATTCTTTAACTCATTTCTGCAATAAGCATAATTATATATATCAGTATGAAACTGATCCTTTTTATTTTATCATACTTTGACATTTTTATTTTACTAATACATATTTTGTTATTAATATGCATTAAAAGTAATGGTTCCTGCTGTGGCTACTCTACACTCAACAAATATCAGGTGTCACACTACCTTGCAAACTACTACACAAAACCAGTTACATTATGACTAACGCACAAATCGACGAGGCTCTTTATTTTCTCAATTTTTATTAGTACATCTTACAACAACGTATGCATCTCAAAAGATATAAAACAGTTTAATTTACAGCTGCTCTTTTTTTTTTTTTTTTATCTCCATAGTTTTGCATCTTAAAATCGCACAGATACATAACAGACAAACAATATTGAACAAACAAAACTGCTCATATAGTGTCATGGTCCGTATTGACTCTCAGTAAATGAATATCGCATTACATTTTTAAAATGTCTGCAAGTCTCCTCCCTCACCAGTCGATGGTATTACCTTTAATATACAAGTTACTGACATCAAGATCATGAAAAATTAAAAATATAATTGCCAACAAAATGGCGGCACCTAAAGAACAGTTCACTGAGGTCAGCTCCCCCTCCCACTCCTAGAAAACAACTTCTTCTTGCGTTTGGATTCGAACAAACAAACAACTGGGCCGAACAGAGTATGGCATTCATCAAGTCAAAATACAAAGTCATCGAACGAAAACAGGGATAAAAACGTTTGCACGTTTCCCGCCTAAATGTTGTCTGGACTTGGAGCTTCTTTAGAAGTGTAAGATGTTACCGTCTCACAGAGACAGTTTACAGTGACACAGTTCTTTGTACATTTGTCTCCGTAGCTTGGGCATATCCTGCTGACCGAAGCTGAAAGGCTGTTCCAGGGCCAGGCACTTACAGTACTGGAGAACAACGATAAGAAGAGTGAACATGTCAGTAAAGTCACGGGTTAAAATAACAGACCATACAAAATACAAAAATTAAACTGACCAATGAGGGAAAAAATGCTAACCTGAAGGACAAAAGCTCCACAATCACTGTCATTGTTCTGCCTTGCCACATTCTGAAACGTTTCAAGGACAGAAGAGTCAACAGCACATACACTCTTTCAATTCCTTAGTTCTCTCATACGCTCGCCAAAGCACAAAACACGCACATCAAATTCACCTTTCACCCTACCATTTTGAAAAAGCCTTTCCACCCTGTGTAAAACTCCTTCTGTTCTCTCTTGATTGCCTCCGCTTGCAGGTATTTGGCAATGTGCTGTAAACAAAGCGACAGGCTAAGAGACTGTTCAAAGACCTTAGCCATTAAAATAGCACCATTAGAACGAACAACACCTACTTTAGGGCAACGACGGTTGAGGGTCCTTTGGGAATCGAAATATGTGATGCTACGCTGAGAAACATTCACACACACTAATGACCAGTGCACTTCCAGATGAATAGGGATCAATAAGAACTTCTTCTGGAATATATCCACCTAATGGGGAGATTTAACAGTGGAATAAAAGTAGTGCTGCAATGATGAGGCGTATCTATGGAAGCCTGTTTTCTACCATCAAATAGAAACAATTGTTGTGACTTTTTCTCACAATTGCGAAATATACAACATGCAAGAAAAAAGTCAGAACTGCATCTGCATAATCGCAAATTATAGAATTGTGACTTCACATCTCAATTCTGTGATATAAACTCACAACTTTTGTCTCAGAATTATGAGTTTATATCTTGCAATTCTGACTATATCTTCTCACTCCCAATTGTGAGTCCAATTTTGAGGAGGAAGATAAGTTCACAGAATTGCAACATTTCTGACTTTACAACTTTATATCATGTAACTCCAACGTGCATAAATTGCAATTGTACTTTATTCAGTGGTCAAAAAGGCTTCCATATGTATTCAGCTTACTTAAAATAAATAAATAAATAAATAAAAAAGTGCAAATAAAAACAAAAATCCAAAGAGAAACCATTTGAAAAGTAATGAGCAATTTATCAGCTTAACTTTACAGTCCTAAAATGTGTAATTATTAATTAAAAAAAAAATGTAAAAGACAACATTCTTCCACATTGCTCCCTAGTACTGACGTTTTTTGTCCACCGTTTGACCCCGTCGTAACCTTTCGTCCGAAGTTTGTCATAAAAGAAGCTGTTGAAAAAGTGGACCTGTAAGTCAAAAAACAAAACAACACGTTGAGACTGAAAGACAGTGAATGAGAACTAATTCACATACTGTTTTCACAGTTCTATAGTCTGACACACACGTCAGATTTACTTGTGCTCGTATGGGTAAATGTGTGTGCTCGCATGTTTTTCCTACTTTTTCAGGAGCAGCATCCATGACCAAATCTCCATACATGTTCATGACCTGAGTGACGCAGCGAGTTACAGATGTAAGACAGAGAGCTAACTCAGCACAATCCCAGAACAAGGGCCCCCCATTCATCAAATACAAGAGTCATAACTGAGGATATCTTCTCTATACAACTCTGACAAACTGATGTAAAAGACCCTAATAGTGACAAAAGTACTGTGAGAATTGAACAAAAATAATGCAGATCAAAAATATTGGGTCTCATTCACTAATGTCAACAAGTGCCACACAATTTCTACTGGATTCAAAGCAGGTGGGTATGGACATTATTATTAATTTATATGTTAATGATTAATTGTCAAAAAATAAATACATTCCCTATATATAATGAAGTTTGCACAATGTGATATATTTCAAAGTCAAGCACCGTTTACAAAAAACTTCAACAATTTTCAACATCGATAATGAGAAAAAAATGTTCCAAATTAGCATGTTAGAGTGATTTCTGAAGGAATACTAGAGCAGAATGGAACAAGACTGGAGTAATTATGCTGAAAATTCAGCTTTGCCATGACATTAATAAATTACATAAATTGTATTATATGTTTGATCAAATAAAAGCAGCCTTGGTGAATGTGAGACTTTTGAACGATATTGTATGCCTTTAAAGGATGCAATGTAAAGTAATAATATACGGGAGTTCTTGTAGCGTCATAATTTGATTTGGTTTATCAAAAATATATAAAAACGCAAAATATAGAAAAAGTGTGCATATGATTAATGTTTAAATTACAAATATTTTTATCCAAGAGGCCCACCTGATCATTGAGCCAGTTCTGACCATAAAGTGTGCTCAGATCATCCATGGTAAGTACGTGACGCTTGTAATTTACACGAAACCCCCGCATCACAGCACTTCCGGACATCCGCTGGTAGGACTGCATTAGATGTTGCACCATTAACTTCCTGTAAACAGGCACATGTTAAAATGGTATAAAAAAGACACTTCTCAGTCAAGTCTTTCATCAAATTGGCATTTTAAATATCAAGATTCATTAAGCCTTGTGACTGGTGTGAGCCACCTCTGACCTTTGAGGACTTGAAAAGCTCTCGTTAAAGATCTCCTGAAGCTTCTCCACCACCTCATCCACATGGATGGGAATCAAACTCCCGTACTGCTGCAGAAACTCATCCAGAATACCTGAAGAGGAGGAGTGAGAGAAGAGTAACCATACTGCGTATATTATGTTCCTGTTCCATATGTAGGAAAAAGGATTTGTTGTACCTTGTACACAAGAGATGTGTTCGCTGCTAAGCTGATTCTGTGGGGAGGACTTTTCCCGTTGAGACTGGACAGTATCAGGGGAGGCCCGTCCCTCCCGGTCCCCCATGATTGCACCATGGATACCATCCCTTCCTTTTGGAATCCCATTTGAGCAACAGGAGCCTAGGAAATCAATAGGGGTCATTAATAGCCAAGGACGAGGATAAATGAACAGATGTCAGGAAGTTGGAATGCTTTGCCAGTCATTTACTGTAGCTTACCTTTGCTGAACAATACAAGAAGGAATATTAAAAGAAATCTATTAACTGATTATTTACATTAAAAACATTTTTTTAATTAAATTATTTTTAGCTGCACGAATAGCACTATTTTGAATGCTATTTTAATGCACAGACAATGTAAAAACAGGCTAAACAATTACAGGGAGAGTTCAACCAAAAATGAAAATTCTGTCATGCTTGCGTCATTCCAAACCTGTAAGACCTTCGTTCATATTCAAAACATAAATTGAGATATTTGTGATGAAATCCAAGAGCTTTATTACCCTGCATGGACTGCCACGTAACTGAAATGTTCCCAGAAACATTGTAAGGACGTTGTTAAATTAGTCCATGTGACATCAGCGGTTCAACTGTAACTTTACGAAGCTACGAGAATACTTTTTGTGCGCAAAGAAAACAAAAATAATGACTTTATCAAACAATTCTTCTCTTAAGCGTCACCTTCCACAAAGTATTCTCGCAGCTTTGTAAAACTACTGATGTCACATGGACTATTTTAGCAACATCCAGACAGTTTTAATGCATCAGTTGTGCTGCTGTCTATACAGGGTCAGATATCGTCATTTGTGTTTCGAAGGTGTTACAGCTTTGGAATCACATGAGGGTGATGAGTAATAGAGAGTTTATACTCACCAGGTAAATCGGCTCCTCTCTCCTCTGTTTTCCCCAAACGTCCTTCCGGGTCTCCATTTAAAAATGAACTGCCAGGCGGTCTCTGGAAAGTTCGAATGCCAGAGCGGCGGTTTCTGTGACATCTGCGTATCCTTCTGTAACCCATAGTTCCTGCCCATTTGGCTCGTTGACGCCAAGTTCTCCACTGCTGGGCCAAACGGTAGCGAATGCTGAAACACCTCTGGCCCCGATAACTCAACCGTGCTAGCTTCCTCTCTTTGAGGGGACTGGGGCAAGTCTGGGCCAAGCAGAGGGTAAAGTCATCTGTAACACTGACATCCATTTCCACTAGCTTCGAGTGCTCTGGTGAGCCCCACTCCTCGTCGTCTCCTTGATCATTCCACTGCAAAGCACCCTCTGCTTCCCTGTCCACCAGATCCTCTTCACTCTCCATCTCCACATTTTCCTCCTCATCCTTCACCTCAGGAACAGTATAGTCTGCACCCCACATTTGGATGTCCTCCTCTCTGCGCCCTAGTTTTAAGTGGGCTGGGCTTGGGGCATGCTGAGCCATGGCTGGATTCATTAAATGGCCACCTCCAATGGCACCCCCACCCCCTGCGCCCTCCTGCCCAGCGGTCAGCGTCAGCTCATTGGACCAGTGTGTTTGAGCCAGGCTGCTGCCACTGTCTCTCATGATCCAGGAGCACCCTGCGACCTGCGCCAGCCTGCCTCCTCGCTAATTCGTGACAGAAAACACGGCAGTTGTCAGAGCAAAGAACCAGCTGAATGCAAAAAAGGCAGAACGAAAGCATGTGAAACTTTAAAATTCTAGTTGTCGTGTGTGATACGAATATTAGCAAGGTTTTTTTGTTTATTTAATATGCATTACTAATCAAGTTCTTTTTGACCTAGTAGCCATTTTTTTATTATTTACTAACCTGCAAGTTGTTTCAAATCTATTTATTTCTTTATTCAGTGGCTACTATCAAATGTTTGATTGCCAAAGTTTTTCAAAATATATTTTATGCTCTATAGCAGAGAAACTCACACATTGTAGGTAGCACAGATGTGGATCAAGTAGCACAGATTATTTGTTCACTTCAAGACTACTAATGTGTAGTAAAATAGTAAATAAGCTTAATTTTGATTTAATGTGGACTTATAGTAATAATACTAATAAAAACTAATAAAAAACAAAGAACTAGTTCAAATTTTGTATTTAAATCAGGACTTATTTGAAAATATGTTTCATTGTAGTTCAGTTATTAGCGGACCGCCCTGCTGATTATAATAGTAAATGGCATTTCCAACTTTTAACTAACTTATCACTATATAAATAATGAGGCGTAATAACGTGTCACAATACAGAAATATGTATTGTAGCTAGTGATAAAAGGTCATATGGTGTATATGTCAGATTTAATTTAGCGTTAAATAAAGTAAAAAACACGTTTGAGCTTCTATGGTTATTATTGTAGTGCACTGTATATAAAATCAGCAATGCATTAAGACTAAAATAGGTTAAAAAGTACAAATGTCATGGTCATAATTCTGTATTTTTAGCTAAGCAGAACCATGAATATCTTTATTCTGGTGACAATTGCTCTGTCCATGATGAAGGACCATTCATGGTGTTACACCAAATTTGAAGACTTTTTATTAAACGTTCATCAGTATTGTGCATCACAGTGGCATATGAGTGTACTGTTTATCCCTATAATGAAGTCAAGTTTCTGCTGCAGCTATCTTATTGATTATTGACAGTAATACTGTATTCATTTAAACGTTTACGAAAATTACTTTTAATGTTATTTAAAGCAAAGCTAGCACGTGTATATGGCTGTATTTTATCAATGCAATGGTCAGCGTTCACGCAAGACGACTCAAAGCCATGGCAGAACTGGAGCAGCGGAGATAAATTCGTGCACGATGCGCTTTGTTCCGCTCTTTTACTCTGAAATATATGAAAAGTGTGAAGTGGAACAGACTTAGTGTCGCTAATACACCGGTCTGGTATTTGATTAAAATTATATTTCAAGTGTTTATTAGAACAGAGCGCCACAAGCCCTGGTCATATAACGCATCATTCCAGCGGCAAATCAAGCACCGATCACAAATAAACACTGCTTGGCCTCCGGTGTCGCGGTGCAGAAAATGTGGGGTGTCGGCACCACCGATTACTTACCGTTAAAACGTAACCTCAAGCCAAAAGCTTTGGCGTTGCTTGCCAACGCAAAAAGCGGATAACTCAATTTCGCGAGGATCCAAAACGAAAGATAAAATAAAGTCTGGTTTAAATCTTGGCTCATTCAATGAGGGCTGGCGCTTCTTTAGGGCGAAAACACTCTTCTTCCGCCGCGTCTCTATGACGTCACGTCGGTGTACGCGGTGGACAGGAACATGAACTACATCTGAAAATAATTTATTTAGTATTGCCCGATACAATACGACCCAACAGTGCTATTTTCAGTGTTTCTTCAAGCTACTAAACACGTTTTAAAATAATTTCCCAAAAATTTGTCATTCAGTCCACTCAAATTCGCCACTGAAAAGAGTAGGCTAAGTAAAATATTAGCTACCATTTACCAAATTATCTGTATAAATTTAAATATTCACAGAAATTGTTAAGAATTAATTGTGACGATTGAATATTAAATGACAATATATATTTGCGGAGGATCTCAGTTCTGTAAAACTTAATTGTGAGCATCTCTGAAATGATGTGTGACATTAACCCTTGAATTCATGGTAGAGGATAGATTTTTTTTTTAAATCACACCAATGTTTATTCAGGTGCATTAAAACCTTCTGAAAATCTAGTGAGGATTCTGTGTGATTCCTGGGCTAACCCTAAATCGATGAATTATTAATAACTTTTGAAAACGGCATAGTTTAATATTTTGTCACGATTGAGACGCATGGAAATGTAAATATCCATAATCAAACATTTATTAGATCTATTACACAGGGTCAGGCAGACACAGTCGAGCACCAGCAAACAGAACATCAAAGGCTGACACGAGAGAATAATCAGAGTTCGTGGCAAATGGTCAGGCCATGAGGCAAACAGAGTCCATAGGAGCGAGGCAAGAGTGAGAGTCTGAGAGCAGGCTTAGGTACAGATCCAGGGAGACAGAGAAACACGGGAAACCACGTATGGCTTGACAACGGGGGTAAACAGACGTACATCCAACATTGACGAGCGAATTCACAATGAAAGACAGGTGCTTAAATACAAGAAAGAGGGGCGGAGAAACAGA
>JAUCMU010000097.1:9633560-9660491 GCA_032275025.1 Enteromius treurensis | reverse complement strand
GCTCTTCAGCGAAAACCTGCAGGTGTACTGAGCGCGTGCTCTCTTATACTCACGCAGTGACGAGCCGCACCTGAGCGGAATCAGTACACGCCAATATTCATTGGCCTTTAGTAAAAGCTCAAAGGCAAATTGGTCTCTCTGACGAGTTCCCATATGTAACGTCGAAGTGATTCGGCTGAAAGGGTAACAAGATTTTTCTAAAAACAATTAAAATATTTTTTCCCCCTACTTGTTACCAATTACAAAAGACTGATTCCCGTTTAGTTTAACATCAAGTACATTTACATTTATGATTTAGCAGATGCTTTTATCCAAAGTGACCTGCAAAGGGGAAAAAAACTACTAAGTAGAAAGTACTAAAATCGCTAAAACTAAAACCGAAATACTAAAGCTGCAGGTCTCCCATCCTCATCCAGACAGATTCACCTTTGTGCACCCTTAAGAAACCTGACGATCAAGCCGTGCCTTCCCAAGGAGAATCCACCGCATCGTGATAAGCAGCGATAGCAGCGACATAGACCTTTAAGGTAGAAGGGGCCAGCTCCGCTCCACCTTCTCCTATAGAAAAGTAAGGACCACAGCGATTGGGCATCTCTGGGGATCCTCATGATGAGAGGCGCACCAGTCAATGAACAGACCCCACTTCAGAGTATTGACCTGCCTCATAGAGGGGACTCTAGCCTGAGTGATGGTATTAACCACAGCTTGGGGAAGGCCAGTGCAGGTCCAAATCTTCCGATAAGAGCACGAGGTCTGGAAACCAGGTTCGGGTGGGCCAGAAAGCTGCAACTAACAGAACCTCTCCTGATCCTCCCTGATCTTGCCCAGGGTCTGTGCAAGGAGGCTCACCGGAGAAAAGGCGTACTTGAGCTGTGTGCCAGTGCATCTGTGCCAAGGGGGGCCTCAGTCAGGGAGTTATACAGCAGTGGGAGGACTCTTGGGAGGCAAACAGGTTGACCTGGGCCTCCCCGGATCAACTCCAAATAAGCTGGATCATCCCAATATGGAGTCTCCATTCTCCAGGTAGAGTTCTTTATTGTGAGAGCGTATCGGCTGCACGGTTCAGATTTCCTGGGATATGAATGGCCCGCAGTGATTTCAACCGTGAGTGACTCCAGAGGAGGAGATGACGGGTGAGTAGCTAGAGGCGACGGGAGTGCACACCGCCATCGTGGAATTGTCAGAGCAAACAAGTACATGCTGGTCCCTCAAAATCAGAAGAACCTGGCGCAGGGCCAGCAGTACAGCCAGCAACTTTGTAGCCCAGGGAGCGATGCTAGTCGACACGCTCCTGCATCAACCTACGGTCAGAACTACCCTCGTATCGCTATGTAAGCGCATTGTCCCAAGACGTCAGCCAGTGACGTAACGTCATAGTGACTGCAGGATGGCTGCGGCACACAGCATGAGAGCGGCCAGACCACGGACGATGGGAGACGCAGGTGATTCTGCTCTGATGCAGCGAGAGACATCTCAACCTCTTCTGGAGCATCAAAAAAGAGGATGGCCACCAACGTCAAAGTGACTGACTGAAAGGGAACCCATGCGCGCCATTTCACATCTTCTTAAACTGACAATGTTAATTGTATGACGTCAGTCATTCTCGTCAGTAACGTTTCGGACAAGCTGGTGAATGTGAGTGGATTGACATGGCAGCAGTCTAATCCATCAACTGTATTGCTCTGCTGCGAGAGAAAAGACTCTTCTGAAAGTTATAAGATGCATTCAAAGCCCTGTGGTGCTCTTATAAAGAGCTTGATGTATGATGTAAACAGCCTCTTCTTCTGAAGTTGGAGTGTGTTTAAATGCTCCCTTATAATGTGATTAAAACTGGAGTCGTGTCAACAGAAAACTGTGATTATGCTCAGAATTACAGTGATCATAATCAGAGGAAGGATGTGAAGTAATCACACTTTACAAGCATGTTGTCTTTGATTTAATAGCATTTCTTTTGTACTTAAAATGCACATGTTCTAGTGCATCAGAAAATCGTTTGAAAGATGCTGGAAGCCCAGAGTGATGGTAAGTTTGTGGAACGTTCTAGGAACGTTAGTTATATCAACTCATATCCAGTAAGTGTCACTAAAGATTAATATTGTATCATGTTGGAAATATCCCCTACACCAAACCTAAACCTACCCGATCCTGTTAGCAAATACAAAAGTAATTTAAAAGTGTATTCACTGATGCAGCGGTGCTATTTTTACTTCCTTACGCTGATTTGAGCTGTTTTGTTGAACCGTTTTCACCGCCTTCACCACCGTGCAACCGACTGAACCAGAAAGCTCCTATATATGAAGCTGTATATGTGACGCTAATGTTCAAAAGTATCAGTTTTCAAATTGTGCAGGATGTTAAAAGTTGTAACATAACGTTATGCAACTAATTTTGTGAAAATTAGCCTTTATTAATCACAAATGTCCCTGTAAACTAAACCTTTGTGTGAAAAGGAAGAAAAGTTGTGGGAGTTTTACTGCCTCTAGTGTTCATTCAACGGGAAACTGCAGTGATTCTTATGTATAGGTATGTTTTTTCAGACAAGGGTTCTATGGCAGCCCTTCTGGGCACGACGGGGCAAGACGAAGGTTCATCAGGCCCTGTGGCCGGGACTGGGCAGGATGAGGATTTGGCGATGGTTTCCATGGCCATGTCGGGGCAGGACAAAGAGCCAGAAACAGCTGTGGAAAATCTGAACCATTTGCAAAAGTTAGGAGAACGTTTCCAGACAACAGACCTTGTAGCATTTCTGCTGGTTAGCCAGGAAAGCTTTCTTCACATACTATAATGTTTTCAGAATGTTCTTATTTGGTTGCCATTAAAATAACCAAATGTGAACCATATGACAACATTAAGGTAACGTTTTCAGAAAATAGACATTCTCACATTCAATGTTGGTTTGCCAAGAAAGTATACTTTACGTAACATAACGTTCTCTTTAGGTTTAGAGAATGTTCTTATTTGGTTCCCATACAAATTTGAACAATGCGGGAAAGAAGTTCTTGCACTTCTGGAGTTCTTGCTTCCGGCCCTATACAACATGGACATCATGCCTTTAATTATAACAAATTTCTGAGCCACTGAACAGCTTGCATTTGAAACAAACAGCACAACAGCTGCAAAAATTGACTGCTTCTGAATTGCACAGTGTGTTCTGCTTAGGGGTACAAGTGAGTAAAACAACAATACGGTGGTAAAAATACACAACATTTGTTAGCAAATAATGAAAATAATTGGCAAGTATCACATAAATGGGACTGAAGATGTTTTGTGTGTCGTGTAAAGCAATAGTCAGAATCCTGCTGTGTGTGTAAATGAACCCAGTGTGTGTTGTTTACTGCAAATCTCGCTGTTTGCTTCACATTGTGGCTGTTACTATAAATCTGAAATTCCAGATCTAAACTTTATGTTTTGCAATATTTTTACCTCCATGGACAGAACAGTGACTACTCCATCAGTCCTGACAGCACATAAAGATCACCTTTTTTATCTGTAAAAATGTAAAATTTGATTAAAAGTGGTTTTATTCTACATGAGCACTTGCCTTTTATAGTGTTCAGGCCATGATAGTACTTACAATACAAAATAAATCTTTTTTTATTACTGCACACTTTTAATTATAGTTCACAGATGCATATTGAGTTTGTCATGGTCACCAGCAATGGACCTAAATGTAGAGTGAGTGAAACAAATATTTATTGGAAGCACAAGTTCAGAGGTGGACAGGAGTGAACAAAAAAGTGGGAGAAAAATATGCCTCCAGAGATAGATGGTCAGGAGTACCAACCTGATCTCACAAAATTTTGTTTAATGACCACGGACTCTTAGCTCAAACATTCTGGGATGGGCTCATGGAAAAGATTACGGAGCAGAGAACAGCAGAGCACGCAACCAGAGCGAAGGGACTCCAAGCAGGTGAGTTTCAGGGATAGATTCTCTAGAGCAGCAAGTTAGAACTGTCTCTATGGCACAAGAGGAAAAATAGCACAATATAAGGGGAGAAAAGAACACGAGGGCCAGGTGAGCACAATCAAGTAAACGAGGAAAAGACATGGGCCAAGGGAAACAAGGAGGTGGGATCACAGGAACACATGGCAGACACAAACAAAGACAAAGAAATGTGTTTAGATACAAGACAAACAACAAAACATTAAACAGAGACAACCTAGACAAAGAAACTCAAAACATCAGCTAAAAATGAAAAAAAAGTCAAACAACGGCAAACAGTACATCAAAGGCTGAGACGAGAGAATAATCAGAGTTTGTGGCAAAGGGTCAGGCAATGAAGGAAACAGTGTCCAGAGGAGCGAGGCAAGAGTGAGAGTCCAAGAGCAGGCTTAGGTCCAGATCCAGGGAGGCAGAGAAACACACAAAAACACCGGAACACACGGATGGCTTGACAACGGGGTAAACAGACGTACATCCACGAGCGAATTGACGAGCGAATTCACAATGAAAGACAGGTGCTTAAATACAAGAAAGAGGGGCGGAGAAACAGATGAGTGACCATGACAACTAACAAGATGGGCAGATACATGAATGAACAACCCAGACAACAGACAAGGTGGATGGAGACATGAGTTCATTGATAAAGTCCGGGGATGAAATCAAGTCCTTTGCTGGCGACTCCAGCTTATCGTTACATATTTATGTATGCCATTCCTGGATATATGCTATTTTGGCACAATGCCAGCAGAAACTTGAGCACTTCAGTTTGACTATGATCAGAAATGAATATTCCTAATCAGCAAGGGTAATCTATACTTATACCTTTCAAAAATACTCTTAAAATATATGATAAGCAAGATAAGGTAAATGCCAAGTTCTTTATGACAACTTGTGTCCATAGATGTTCAATAAAAACATTGGATGGATAGTGTAATCACTCTGATCTTTGTTATCATAAAAATGGTGATGCATGACATTTCAGAGGTAACATGACATTAGACATTCGAGAGCAAGGAGGTTTCAGTAGGAAATGGATCCTTTAATATTCTTACAAAAGAGAAAATCAATCATTTTGTCAAATGCTTTTATAGTGATTTTACTGATGTTAGAACAAAGCAATGTAGGCTACATACAAAGTGGTAAATGTAGTTGCGTATGAATATTCCAGAAAAAAAATTAACCAAGAACCACAGTCTTTCTCCCACTCCCTATTAGCCAAACACACTGCAACGCTGTACTGAGTCACCGGTCTGTTCAAAGAACATGAAGTCCTGCAGGACAACACAGAAAAAAGAACAAA
The DNA here is from genome assembly GCA_032275025.1 of Enteromius treurensis. NCBI lineage: Eukaryota > Metazoa > Chordata > Actinopteri > Cypriniformes > Cyprinidae > Enteromius > Enteromius treurensis. The sequence continues at coordinate 9,655,246 of JAUCMU010000097.1, read as the reverse complement.
ATAAAATAAATAAATGGTCATATAAAGAAAGAAACAGGAAATTGCACAACTGGTGGATGAATTAATGTTTTGTGTCATATCTTACAATAAGGAAACATGCTCCAAGCAGAACTGCTTTCATCCTCACATCCAAGTCCATTGGAAAGTTAATTCCAAAATTATCTGTATCAGTCATTGCCTCTTTGATGAAGCCAGCCCACTGTTTACTGATGCGACCAACAGACTGCCCATCCTTACCTGTAATCTGCACCGGAGGACAGAAAAATCAACACAAACTATTGTATTGTCTTTTGATCTGGAAAGCACATGAATTAATCTCACATAAATACATACGTCAAAATCCACATCCCCACAGCAGCTGATGGCACACAAAGGCCCTTCGATGGACAGCACCTTTGTTTTGGACATGTCATAGATAGAGAACTTGGGCTTCAACATGTGCCAGTTTTGCTCGATGTAACCTATTGTATTCCCTGGTGGTGCCTGTACCTCCATCTTCAGTCAAGGAAAAAGAATTGTAGAATGGGTTATGTTAATACATATATTTCGCAATTTCAGCAATCTATGTTGTTGAAATATTCCTTTCTCTCTCTCTGAAGGTCAGCTGCATTCTGAGTTGTTACCTCTTGAAGGCAGCAGGGGAAACAGCAGGATGTGCAGCGGTAGGGCCTGATTAAGTGAATCACTTCCTGATCAAAATTATCCTTTATCTGCAGCTCAAAACTCCTCAGAGGGCCACATACATTCCGTGTGCAGCAGTCAGTGTTTTCTTTAGCATGGAAAATCTTTTGACCCATGCTGTTCTTAATCTCATACTGGTTATTAGTCTCAAAGCCAATAAAGGCTGGAAAAGAAGATCATTAGTTTGTTAGCATTTGACTGTGTCCAACAAAAATACAATAGGATACAGATTTAAAGTTATATGACTAAAAAATGTTTAATAACTTTAGGAACTTTACCTTCAAGGAGCTCAATCTGTTGATGGACCAGTATCTGGTCAATCTGTAAGAGCAGAACAGAAAGCAGATATATTTCATTGTATATTTTTACTATTAAGATATATTGTGTATAATTCTGATGGGCTGTTCGACACTATATGATTTTCGAGCCACACTTGAATTTAGGGACCAGTTCGCACTATTAACCAGTGTTGGGTAAGTTACTCTAAAACAGTGTAATTAGGTTACTGTACAAATTACGGTAACACTTTATTTTAAGGTGTCCATAATACAGAATAATTACCTAGTAAGTACTTGTTGTGTAGCTGTTGTAAATTCTTACCATGTAACTAAGTTATGAAACAGTTTGAACGTATGTATATGTGATAAACTGCTGCTGTTACACTTTTGTAACACACCAAGTCTGTTACACAGCTACTTATGTAACCAAAAAAGATTGTCACGTGTTGCAGACTTTATACAATGAAATGATAAATTCAAGTACACAGACTACTTAAAATAAAGTTGATCAAGATTGTACTGAAGTGTACTTCACATGTATGTACACCTTATCTATAGCTGCACCTTAGTTTGATTTGACCCGTTAATACACAGCTTAAATACAATACATTAAAATGACAGAATATTAAACTGGCACAAGATAAAAAATGAAACAGTTCTTTTAATTATTTCAAATAAATAATAGATAATTACATAAATTATTCTAGTCACACTTTAAAGCAGAGTCCAGCTGTCATTATTAACTATGACTTTTGCTTCAATATACTCCTAATTACCGCTTATTAATACTTAGGAAATTAGTTTATAAGTGTAAGAGTTTTGTAGAACTAAGGATTTAGAATAAGGCCTTACAGAATAAGAAATTAATTTGTGTGTGTGTTTTTTAATATCTAACTAGTCAATCATGAGAATTGGACCCTAAAGTTTGAGCAATTTTCTCACCAAAAGTGAGAAGAGTACATAAAGACATGACTTATCTTTTAAATGTTAATGTTAAATCCACTATTGCATTATGTATAAACGTATGTACAGTGTTAAGTTCAGTTACATAAGACAAATTTAAGTAATCCCTTTCTTTAATTTTTCCATTACAGTAACTAATTACTTAGTAATTATAGTTACACCCAATACTGCTATTAACTAGCCTAAATATTATCTGTGACTTTGACTTCAATACACAACTAATTTGTTGCTTATTAATATATTGTAAATTAGTTGTTAAGTTTAGATATTGGATAGGTTCAAGAGATGTAGAATAAGGCATTAATATGTGTATCATTAAAAACTAACAAACAGCCAATGTGAGTAATATGCATGCTAATAGACATCTAGTTAATAGTGAGAATTTGTCTCGAAACGGTTTTTTTCATAATGGTGGGGACCAAAAACTGTTTGCTTAGCCATTTTCTTCCAAACAAAAGACAGAAACAGTTCAGAACAAAGGGCGAGTAAATGATTTAACAAATGTCATTTTTTGTGTTAACTGTTGCTTTTTTAATGCACCATATTACTCACAGGCCAAATGTAATTGTACACTCTTACCATTATATTTACATAAAATAATTCATTTCAAATGGCACACTCACTTGTGTAAGGTACTCCAAACCAGGCGGGACAGCTGCTGGGTAAGACATGTTGAACTGAACAGCAAAAGGCTTTCTAACAGAGTAAACAATGAATTCACTATCCATTATATACACTCCACAAATAAAAAAGCCATTATCTAGTATAAAATGACAGGAAATGACCAATATTTGTTTTTCGTCATATAGGTCCATAACTCTTATGGAAAAAAAATCAAATCACTTTCTTTTGAAGAGACACTGATCCACAGATTTTCCCTTTTGAAAGCATTTGAGGCTATTTCTTTTATAATAAATGCAAAATTACTTTAAAGCACAGAATATGCAGAAAACACATCCTGCCAATGAAAATGCAGAACTAATAGTATTTTCCTTTAGCAAAAAAAAATTTGAATTTGCAAATTTGTAACCCAAACTACAGAAGTAAAAATGACAATCACATTTCACATTGGTAAAGCCAAATCCAATTTCTATGTAGTACCTGTGCTTACCTCACTGATTGTTGAAATAATGACCAGCACTGCTTTACAGCAGATCAAGTGAAGCGTTATGCACGTCTACACCAGCATGTGACTGGGGGAAAGTGTGCACACGTGAATGTCTTGTCACACCCCTTAGTCTACACTCCCTTTGGATTTTACTCACGGAAAGAGCAGTGACATCAGCAAACAAAACAGTGCAAAACAGCAGCTCGACTTTGAAAGAACATTTATTGTTTTTAGAATTCACTGCTGTAAATGGTCAGAAAAATATAGCATCTTTCAAACATATACACCTGTACATACATGTACTATTTACACTGGGATGCAGGACGCATGAACAAAATAAAGAGAAACCAGTTTTCAATCTTAAAATCAAAAACTCAATTCTACCATTGTTTTTTTGAGAGTACACAATGAACAAAAATCAAGCAGTAAAAGGGTCTAAATACACTGATATCTGCTTTACAATGGTCAAAGGTTAATCTGAGAGTATCGTGTAACAATAAAAGCGAGGATATTCATCACAAGACTGAAAACGTTACTTAGAAAAAACAAATTACACCGTTTTGAGTTGTACAGATCGGAGCTGAAGGTGTCCCTTATCTGCCACTCCTATTTGCACTCATTTAGTCTTTCATACAGCGCTCCATGACCCAAATAAGGTGTGTCGTTTGGTGCGACACCTGTGTTAAGGGGCCCCCAGGGGCCAGACAGAAAAAATACTGGATTAAAACACCTCTTCGCTGTTTTAATGGATGCTTTGTACATGGTATTTGGATTCATAGATATGAAAACTCTAAAAATCTTTATTTATGTCCTAAAATATGGTTAATATTCCTTGACAGGTTTTGTGAGATTCAACCATCTTGACATAATGTATACTAGTAGTGCAAATAAGTGCATGAGTTTTAGTATAGCATTCTACCTGAAAAACGTCATAAACCAAGACCAGCCTTTCAACACAGAACAAAGGAGAACAAATGGAGTTATAGAAATCAACTTTTTTAATTTAACAAACTAATTAAGAGTAATCGGAAAAGCACAGGTATGAGAACGTCTCATTCATTTAAATAAACACACAGGATCTGCTCCCATTCATTCATTCTCAGTGGTCTCTTTTGACAGTGGAGCCCTGAGAGTCCCTGCATCTGTAGCAGTAGAAAATATCAGGTACGTTGGACTTCTTAATCTTAGCGCAGGAGAGATGGACCCATATGGAGCACTCTTCACATTCAATCATGGGACGTCCGGCAAACGGCTTCCCGCAATAACACGTAATCAAATCCCAGGAATCATCACCTATAATGGACAGAACAAAACAAGGATGGTTTAAATACAAATAGTTATCAGATGTTTGACAGCACGCTAAGACTCATCACTTACCAGATTCTACCATAATATCCTCATCGGTCACCAATGTGTCAGTTTCGCATGAGCTCACGTCTGTTTCTTGATTGGACTCCAGTTTAAGCCCCAGCTCATGCATGTGATCGGCCTGTTCTGTTAGCTCCTCCTTTCTTAGAAGCCCTTCGCTCAAAGGGCTTGTGGATGGAAAGTGTCTCTCAGCCTTTACCGATCTCTTCATTTTCTTTAGTGCTGCTTTCGATTGTTTGAGCGCTCTTGCTTCCGAGATGCTTTTTCTCGGCCCTCCTAAAGAGAAGCGCCCGAGTTTCTTGACCTTCTTCCGTTCAGCTTTACTATGCAGATGGATCTCGTTCAGAGAGTCTTTCAATCCCACCTGGTCTAAGGAGCTGTCCGACTGAAGATGGCTAAAATCTGTGCTGCTGCTGCTCCTGTCCGTCTCAGTTTTTTGTACTAAACTGTGAATTTTGTCGAGACGGGAGCGTGCATCCATCCAGCTATCCTTCACAGACCCTTCACCCGAGAGCTCAGAAAGCTCATGTGCACATGGAGACGAAGATGGAGACCATGAACTCTCCTGAAAGCACACGTCACCACAATTTAGCATATTTATTTGCATTTGATTTTGCATTGCACGGTGGCAAGTAAACAGTCATGGCTTAAAAAAACAAAACAAAAAAACATATTACACCTGATCAATTGGTTCTCATTAATGAACGCATGTATATACTGAATGACTGAAAAAGGACTGTGATGAGGGATATTTAAAAAAATAAGCAATACTCTGAATTCATTCAAAAATTGTCTAAACCCACATCTACAACAAAAACATTCACCAAGACATCATCAAACACATACATTTTACTCACAAACTTTCACTGTCTGATGAACAAGTGATCTTCCAAAAGTGTTTGTGATATGGTAAGCAGGATCAATATTTTTTCAAAAAGTACTTTAATCATCAGTTGATATCTGAATGAAAGAATTTAGTTTTTGTAATGCTTCTCTCTTTCTAAAAAAAAAAAAAAAAAAAAAACTATTTTGAAAATGTATTAAATTATTTCCATACAAAAAAAATAAAATTTGTATTAAAATAAATGCACTGTAAAAAATAATAGATTTTTAACTGTTAAAATGCTACAGTAAAAACCTGTTAAATGGTTAATGGTAAATTCTTGTAAAATTTACAGGGAAATACTGTAAACTGACATTCCCAGAATTCCCTGCATTGCATTTTAATTTTTGTTTGAATTTGAAGTATGGGTCCCTGCCGACTGTGCTTTTAGGGACTGTTCACATGTGCCATTTTTTTTCACGCTCAAGTCCATTATTTCAAATATAGATGCGCATTTTGCTCGCTCACCATGGAAGCGACGCGCTCATATTTCCAGGCGCATTTCAGTTTTTCAGATTGCTGCAAGCAGTCCGCGGGCCATGTGACAAGAACCAACCAGTCAGCTTCATCCCAAAATAAAGCAATAGTTGGTCAAAGCTGTACAGGGAAAGGCTGAACCACAGCTTGTTATGCAGTAAGTTAGATTGAATAGGTTATATTACATTAATCTTTTGTTTATCAGTAAAATTAATCAGCTTGGGGGTTGAAATGGAAAAATAGAAAGGACTCACTATTCTAATGCACTAGCTGTGTTTTCATATATATATTTGTCTCACATCAATAATTACTAAACAAACAATACAATAATCACTTCAAAAAAATCTAAAATAAATTAAAATAAATATAAAAGAAACAAATATATAAATGTACATTTAAATTTTTTTAAAAATATTTTTTCCCCCTTTACATTTATTACATTATTTTACATTTCATTTCTTGTCTTATTTAACTGCTGTTTGAAAACCTATTTTTCAGGGGTAAATCTTTCAAATAAAAAAGTTCTCCGGAATCGTGATCCTCACTTTATCCAGAATCATGCAGCTCTAGATGAGGATGGTCAAAGTTGCCACTTTACTGCTATCCAAAAAAAAACTATACTTTATGACATTGAACTCACTTCTTTCTGAGGTGGAATGTACCCAGCATAGGCCAGGACAAAGCTGCAAAACTTATTGAAATCCTCCACGGTCCTCTTCCTACGCTCTGGAGGCTGGAACAAAGAACACTGAACATTAATAGTGACCGATCGCAGTGATCCGCAGTACATTTAGAGTGATAAAGCTTTTACACAAGGCTGTCACCAACCCAAAACCATTTTCAAAACATTTTTGCCAATTCCTGTCAGCGACTACATGCAGAGACTGAGCTCATCCATTGCCCATCCCCCATGTTCGGCCACATGTGGCCTAAGCTATAAATAAGTAACGAGGTTGTGTCACCATTTAAAACTATTACAGAATAAAACTGCGACAGCACTTACCAAAGCCTCCGTTTTACAATTCCGGACGGCGTCTGTAAAAGAAACAGAAGAAATCGGTATTACTAAAAAACCTGGCACTGTTAAGTGCTGAAACTACAACCTTAAATGAACTGTCAAGTTAGCTTTAGCCGTGCCTATTTGGATAACGTTACTGTCTAAGTAACTTCCTTACGTGATAATCGGAACGCTAACGTTACAAAAGGACGAAATCTAAACATTGAAACACTGTTGCAAATGTTTTGTGGACTCCTTCGCTCGAGTAAACATGTTCACATCTGAGCACAAGCCGCTTAACATATGCTAAAAGCTAACGACTAACGTTAGATGCAACCTTGTCAAGTCAGCAAAACAAGGAACATTTGGCATCAGAACTATTCAAGTTAGTTTTACTTAGAAAATTACATGTTATGTATGTGGAGGTAGTAAAGAGGCCATGTTAGATGCACTTAACCTAAGAGGATCTCTTACTGCTAGCATGAGTAGTTAATCCAGTCAGGAGCGCTTTGTTAAATGGGTGTGTTACACGAGGCTACTTTAAAGCTTCGAGTATTGGCGTGACACTAAAATTAAATCAAAAGAGAGTGTGTGTATGACTATTTAAAAAACACGTATTTACCTTGGTGATGGTCCATAATTCCCAGCATGGTGGGTTAACTTAACGTTAGCACCACAAAGTTGGGTTCTTCTAGATGTTGGTTGTTTGATTTCCTGCTATGGTTAATTATCTCGTCGAGTCACTTTGAGGAAAAGTAAAATTTCTTCCAGTTGAGAATACGTGCAGGTCCGGTTGCTTTTGAATTTAACCGATGACCAATAAGCTACCGCATAACCGAGGGAAGGCTCGCCATATGCTTAGAGTAGTCTCGTCATCAAAACTGTAATACTAAACAAACAACCAGATTTTTCGACGATTAGATCATAGTTCAGCTAAAATGAAGCCGAACCGTGTATTATTTCGTCCAGACGTCAATTATCGATGATGATGGTGGTGTTATCTTGTCTTCGATCCTCGTTGATCACCAGCGAATTTGAGCTGATGGCTTTAGATCTAACACGTACAAAACTGCTGACACCTTGATTGTATCCACAAACGCGAAGCAAAGACGAAAACTATCGAGTTAGCTAGCAATTTTTGAATATCGAAATACCTAAATCGAGCTTTTTGCAACTGCATGCAACAAAGTCTTGGACGTCTGGGTTACGCGCGGTCTCGACAGGAATCACCCAGTGACGCAACCACGCAAAGCGCGCCAGTCTTTTCTGCGTAATGCATATTGATGCGAACGTAATGAATGTGAAAAAGATTGTCAAAGATAATATGATAAAATAGACAAAGCACTTTTTATCTGTATTCATTAGTGGAATACACTGTGTCCAGACTTTGTAAATGTCATAATATACGATGCGTCGCTGCTTGCTTGTTCATATGATGAACACAGGAAATGGAGAAACTGTGGTTCGCCGGACGCCATGTTGGATCAGATGCGCTATACATTTCCATGCGGAATCTCCTCTGGGGGAGCCATAATGGCGCACCTTGTTTTTACATGGACTTCCTTAATCCTGGCAGATCAGCTGACTTATGTCGTGACAGTTTTTTCCCCTCGATCCACTGCTTGGTAGGATATTCAAAGGATTGTCGTTAATTTCATGTTAATACTGTAAGATTTGTCGTTTGACTTGATACAGTTATGTGTTTATTGCTATCAAACCAGGCGGTTTGGTCCTATTTTATTTTGTAACGTTACGCAGGTAAAATCTGCTCAGTTGCTGATTAGGCTTTGCTAGTAGCCATCTGTCACCTGACATCCAGTGGTTCTTACGACAGCCTGCTAGATCTCGTTATTCAGTCATTTTGGTCGTGTGAAGGCGTTTATTTATATATTTATTTATTTGATCTGTGTTGCGTTTTGTACAGAAACATATCATTTTTATTTGATACCTAGCAGTAATAGTTTGAATCTGAATGGATATCGGTCGGCCATTGTGGTTCTGTTAGTATTATAGTGTTGTCATTGAGAAAGTCTTTAAATTTGTCATCGCTTATTGAAATATTAACCATAACAGCAGGTTTGAAACTTACATTTGCTTTCGAGTATATTGATTAGAACTGAAACAAAACAAAACAGTAGACCTTGAGAGTCTGTTGAAATTGTGAAAATGTAATTGTGTTGTAATCTTGATTAGGTTTGGCATGTGACTTCAAACGCTGAACGATATTGGTGCAGTTTGAATGAATCTTTTACACTTCCTCTTTCAGGTTTGCTAACACAGAATGGATTTTTCCAAGCTGCCTAAGATCCGAGATGAGGAGCGTGAGAGCCAGTTCGGATATGTGCATGGAGTTTCAGGCCCAGGTAAAAATAAAAGCATGCTCTTAATTCACTTTGTTACAAAATTGAACATACAGCACAACTGTCCTCCCATAAGCAGTTTATTTTGACGGACAGATGTGGTTCATGGTGAGATCGACCTGTTACAGTCTGTTTGTCTGTTCATTGCAGTGGTGACGGCCTCTAGCATGGCAGGTGCAGCCATGTATGAACTGGTGCGTGTGGGCCACAGTGAGCTGGTAGGAGAAATTATCAGATTAGAAGGAGATATGGCAACCATCCAGGTGTACGAGGAGACCTGTATCCTTTACCAGTCAAGAGTAGTTTACTTAAGGATGGAATACACTACCCAGTTGTTTTCATTCCAAACAAGATGATGCAAGTCTGAGGCAATTTTGAACTGTATGATGCCTAGCAGTTTTAAATCTGTTTGGATTTTAAAAGTTGTGTAATGCATTCCAACCCTTAATCGGTCTATAATACTTGAAAAAGTTTTTAATAAAGTTAATCCAAAAGTTTTTGTCAGGAAAAAAGCTTTTAGGAACCAAAGTATATTTTTGTGTCGTATTAGTATATGTCTGTATGTTTTCCTGAGCTATCCACAGCTGGAGTTTGTGTCGGGGACCCCGTGCTCCGCACTGGAAAGCCCCTCTCTGTGGAGCTGGGACCTGGAATCATGGGCTCCATCTTTGACGGTATTCAGCGTCCCCTTAAAGACATTAATGACCTCACGAAGAGCATCTACATCCCCAGAGGGGTTAACATAGGAGCTCTTAACAGGGACCTCAAGTGGGATTTCTCTCCTTTTCAGAACTTGAGAGTAAGAATTATGTGTGTGTCTTTCTCTGTATGCGGTGACGATTCACCTAGTTTATCAAATTGCCACCATGGACAGTTCTGACACTTTTTCCTAGGACTTTCCTAGGAGTCACGATAGTCTAGTGGTGTAATATAGTAGTATGCATGAAACCAAGTTCAAATTCTGATATAATATGCATTTTTATAATGAACCAAGCTAAATTGCAGATTAACTCTACTGTTAGTAATCACCCTATTTTAATGTATTGAAAACAGCAGATTTGACTTTATATTATATTTATATACTTCTGAACTATGATCCAAAGCAACAACATACATTAATGACTTTTACGTTTGAAAGAATATTATATGTTTTTGCAGCTTTTAGAAACAAATTAATTTGAACTATTCTCACTGGGCATGGCAAAGCTGAACTGCCCCTTATTACTGCATATGGAAGCTGATGTTGTAAACCCGGGGGTGTAATTTCTGCAGTCCTTAATGTCCCTAGCACAAAAGGCTGATATGCATAATATTTTCCGTCAGCATGCAAAAACTCATTGGTTCTGCACAAAACAGTCAGGCTATATGACATAATTAAGCTTTAAAATAATGAAATTCACAAAAAGGCAACATCTTACAGGCACTGTTAATTTGATCATATTTAAAGAAATCTGTGTCATATGTTAAGAAAATGGATTTTAGTGTTTTTGGAAATGGCATATAAAATCTGCTTGGGTCAAAAAAAAATCACACACCCCCTTGATTTGCATGTGTGTGACTTTTGCCTGTACAGTATTTGTATGCAATGCTGAAATGATGCACTGGATGTTTTTTCCAGGTTGGAAGTCACATTACAGGAGGTGATATCTATGGATTGGTGTATGAGAACTCTCTCATCAAACACAAGATCATGCTGCCTCCCCGCAACAGGGGAACAGTCACCTATGTCGCTCCGCCGGGAAATTATGACGTGTCTGTGAGTCAAGCTCACAATCATCCTCGCATGTCCTGAAATACTACCACACAAGCGTGCAAGAGTAGTTTTCAATTTAAACTTATTTGTATAATGCCTTATAAAAGGAACAGTTAGGAAAAACTCCCTAAGATGTCTAGGGAAGATGAGGAAGAAACCCAGAATTACTAATTACTGGAACTTCCCTTTTTATTGTGTGTGTGTCAGGATGTGGTGCTGGAACTGGAGTTCGAGGGAGTGAAGGAGAAGTTCACCATGGTGCAGGTGTGGCCTGTGCGACAGGTGAGGCCCGTAACTGAGAAGCTACCTGCTAATCACCCCCTGCTGACTGGACAACGAGTACTGGACGCTCTTTTTCCGTGAGTCCCACGCTTTTCATGATTCTTATTTCTCAATTAAACGGACTTGTCTGCAGGGTTGGCTCACTGGTTACTTACCCTGAAAATGTCTTTTTATTGTCTTACATTGGTATCAAACACCAACAAGCTAGGGTTGCCAGATCCCCAATACCCTAAATTTAGTTTTTTCTTCTAAATGAATGCATTTTCTGCCCATTGTTTTACTTAAACTTCCCAACCGAATACAGCCAATCTGTGTTTGTTTAATGAGGCTGTTCAATCTGCAAGCATACCTTCTCATTGATGAACTGTAACAAACATATAAATAATCAATTAAATCAGCAATGAGATTAAATCATGCTTATTAGTTGACGTTATCTTGGATTGAGTTTATGTGAAAGTGCACTAATTCTGTTGAAATGTAAAAAGTTCGATTATTAATAATTGTGAATATGAATTTTGAGCAAGTTACCGATGGTTATCAATTTAACCATTATTGTAAAGTCCTAATTTCTGCCATTTTGCAGTTGTGTCCAAGGAGGGACCACAGCCATTCCTGGAGCTTTCGGCTGTGGTAAAACTGTGATCTCTCAGTCTCTCTCCAAGTACTCCAACAGTGATGTCATCATTTACGTGGGATGTGGAGAGCGTGGAAATGAGATGTCTGAAGTGTTAAGAGACTTTCCAGAGGTTGGTATGGCACTGGTGTAATGATGCTAGTCAATGATCCTGGTCATATTGATTAATTTGGCGTCTGTGAATGTAATATAAATGTAACATAACCAGAAAAGTTCAAATGACCTAGACGTGTGGTTTAGATGAACCTGTTTTAGATGATTGTCAGTAATTTTGTTCGATAGCTAACCATGGAGGTGGACGGCAAGGTGGAGAGCATTATGAAGAGAACAGCACTGGTGGCCAATACCTCAAACATGCCTGTGGCTGCCAGAGAAGCCTCCATCTACACCGGTAAACTCAAAAGCTAGAAATGTGACGATGGTCCAGTTATAAGGGTCAGTTTTTAAAATGATACATTTCTAAATGAAAACTACACATGGAAGCTAAACAAATTAGCTTTCCATTGATGTGTGGTTTGTTAAAATATGATAATATTTGATCAGCATACAAAATTGTTTTTTTGTTGTTGAGAAAATCACCTTTTGAGGTTGTCCATATGTCCTCAGCAATGCGAAATTACAATAAAAAGTTACGTTTTCAGATATTTATAGTAGGAAATGTACAGAATTTATTAAAGGAACGTAAACTTTCCTTAAAATTCTGAATGATTTTTGACCCACACACACGCAAGCACAAAAAAACTATAATATTGACCCATCAATGTATTTTTTGCTATTGCTACAAATATACCCGTGCTACTTAAGACTGTTTTTGTGGTCCAGGGTCACATATATGAAATGATAATAATAATGTAATCCTGGGAAATCAGGTTTTATAAGACAATTATTGATAGCGAAATGACACATAACCTGTAAAAGAAAATCTATATATCTATATATATATATATATATATATATATATATGTATGTGGATGCAACTTCATAACATTCCTTGTGTGTGAACAGGTATCACATTGTCCGAGTACTTCAGAGACATGGGCTATAACGTCAGTATGATGGCTGACTCCACCTCCCGTTGGGCTGAGGCTCTTAGGGAGATCTCTGGACGATTGGCTGAGATGCCTGCTGGTATGTACAGCTCTTACAACTTGTAGCAAAGAATTATAATAACTTCTGAAGGATTGTGACAGGAAAGCTTTGCTTCACAGGAATAAACGGCATTTTAAAAACATACTTATGGTAATGATATTTAAAAATTCATAAGCAGCCCTGATAAGCATAAGAAACATTTTACAGACCCTAAACCTTTGACTGCTATAGGCTACTATTGAATAAAAAAAAAATACTCTTTGCATATACTGCGTACTTCAAAGTTATGCATTATATTGGCAGCAAAATGTATAAAACGCATCTCAAACTTCCTCCGAGTTGTGATTGCAATGCAGTTTGTTTAATACCTACCCAAACCGCAGCAAAATGAGATGTCATGTGTTGAAGAACTGCAATTTTAATGAGTTTGGCTAAACTTTCTTATATTGGATAATCAAACGCTCTTGTTTTGCTTTTACAGACAGTGGCTATCCCGCATACCTTGGAGCCCGTCTGGCATCATTCTATGAGAGAGCAGGTCGAGTGAAGTGCTTGGGTAACCCAGAGAGAGAGGGCAGCGTCAGCATTGTGGGAGCGTAAGTACTCTCAAACAACATCAAGTGGGTTATTATAATAAATATACAAAATGATATGCAAGTTTATTACGTGGTGAATGTTATGTGTGTATTACATGTATTTTTGTGGTGGTTTATGCTGTAGATGTTGCTGTTCCATCCATTCATTTTGTGAATAAACATTTCTCTACAGTGTGTCTCCCCCTGGTGGTGACTTCTCAGATCCTGTGACTTCTGCCACTCTTGGTATTGTGCAGGTGGGTGACTCCTATGGAAATACTTGGTTTAAACCTATAGTTTAACTCTTTTAAATGAGGAAGTAATAAAACCTTCCTTTATTTCCCCCCTCTCATTTGAAATGCTGCTCTCAGGTGTTCTGGGGTCTAGATAAGAAGCTCGCCCAGAGGAAACACTTCCCTTCCGTTAACTGGCTGATCAGTTACAGTAAATATACACGAGCGCTGGATGAGTACTATGACAAACACTTCCAAGAGTTTGTGCCGCTGCGTACGAAAGCCAAAGAGATTCTGCAGGAAGAGGAGGACCTGGCTGAGATTGTGCAACTTGTTGGAAAGGTGTGTTTGTCAAATAGTGTTACTGTTTTTTTTGTTTTTTTTGCATAATGATATATGTAATTATATTAATACGTTAGTGAATATATTTGTATCGATAGTTTATTAAATATATCTATGTTGATTCTGAATGCATTTTTATTTTTTTTGGCGCCCACAGGCCTCTCTGGCTGAGACGGATAAAATCACTCTGGAGGTGGCCAAACTCATTAAAGATGACTTCCTGCAGCAGAACGGTTATACTCCCTATGACAGGTAAACAAAACATATGTGCAAAAATCTTTTTTAAAGGAACGTTCCACTTTTTGAAAAAAGGCTTCAAAAATGGTGAATGGAGAAGTGGAGCGTTTTAAAAGTTAAGTTGCCTTTTTGTCAGTCTGTGCTAATCATTTCGCACATTATCACCCTGTCTCTCTCTCTTTCAGGTTCTGTCCCTTCTATAAGACAGTGGGAATCCTGTCCAATATGATAGGTTTTTATGACCTGGCCCGACATGCTGTCGAGACCACAGCACAGAGTGATAACAAGATCACCTGGGCCCAGATCCGTGAACACATGGGAGAAATTCTTTATCGCATCAGCTCCATGAAGTTTAAGGTACCGTTGCTCAGATATTGATGTTGGGATTTTTGTAGATGTAAAGGTCACAGACTGCAGATTGCAAAATCTGAACTAAAATAAAACATAAATATTAAATAAAAAAACGTTAAACTTAAAAAGAGTGTTGTGTTTGCAACTAAATGAATAAAGTTGAAGTTTAAAAAATAACTCAAATTAAAATTAAGGAAGCTAAATAGAATGGTGATAAAAAAATATAAGCAGTTCAGTGATACTACATAGTGTATATACCAGCAACATACATACATAGGTGAATTTTACTCACACTTCTTTATTATTTGTGTGTTATTGTTATTGCTTCTGTCACCAAAACAAATTCCTTGTATACATACTTGGCAATAAAGCTCTTTCTTATTCTGATTCTGATAATATTCTATATTAAGAATGTGGGGTTGAGTCTGTTGTGTTGTGATTCTTGTTTTCAACCAAAAAGGACCTCAAATTATTTGTGAAATGTTTAAAAGTGTTTGAATAAATACAGTGTAAAATGTTCTGTTATGAAAGAGTTATTAAAATGTTCTTTAAAAATCAAAAACTGCAATTCATTATTATTGCCATGTACCTCTCAGACCAAACGATATGGAAGATGATTAGCATTAAAATGTTAATGTTAACTGAACCGTTGTTTACTCTAGTATAGGTCATATTTAACTTGAAATATTGGCAATGACTGACAGTTTCAGTTTCATAATAATGTAATTTGTGTAATGTTTTTAATAACTGCATATGTCTGTGTGTTTTGCAGGATCCAGTCAAAGAGGGTGAAGCCAAGATCAAAGCTGACTACGCTCAACTGCTGGAAGACATGCAGAATTCTTTCCGCACTCTCGAGGACTAAAAGCAACTTTTGACCTCACACGTGTCCCAGCTCTCTCCTCCCCTGTGCTGTGCAGTGCATTTCCCAGTGCTCCCTTGTGCATGTGTACCTCTTGTCTCAATATACACTGAAACCGAACGACGCAATTGAGAGTCCGAGCTAGTAGCCATAGCTAATCTGAACACGGCCTTTAGAAACGTCAGAGTGTGTGTTCTCACTCAACTGTTCCTTGGTGTTTGAACTATGAGATCGTATTTTAGCATCTTGCCTCTGTGATCACTCTGTGCTGAGACTCAACACTTGAAGCACAAAAACAGCAAACAGTCATCTTCTCTTTTTCTCACCACCTGCTTTCCCATGAGTCCTCGCTGCATGTGTTCGGAGCGCAGGGGAGCACAGTGTTTATTCCCATCTCAGTTTTTTTCTCTGTGACCAATAGAAATGTGTTATATAATAATGGGAACAATGGAAGTCAGAAAGGGATCACTGAGACTTCCCTTATTTATTTGATCTTGTTTTGTCTCATTAATGTGATTTCTGCTCTGTGTGTGTGTTCCTTCGAGTGTATGTGTGAGTGCATGGGTGTGTGGGTAATATTGTGGCTTCTGTAGTGGTACATTACTACACTTATTGTGTGTTGTGTTGTGTGTTCAGTTCCAAAGAATTAAACTGTTGGAAACTGTTTGAGTGACTCTGCTTTTTAACAAAAATAGATGATTTGATTTTCATTCTATATTTGTCCTCTAGCTTGTGAAACCTTGGGGTTGAAAGCTTGGGATTTTTGTAAGGGTTAATAATCACCAAGGCTGCATTTATTTGATCAAAGCTTACAGTAAAACAATAAAATTGCTAAATATTATTACAATTTAAAATAACTGTTTTCAATTGTAAATATTTTTGTGGTGGTGGGTAAGTTTAATTTTTACTCCAGTATTTTTTAAGAGTGCATTTCTGAAAAGACTAATAATTAATATAATCTAAACAATATATATATATATATATATATATATATAGCATGAAAATATATTTGTTTTTATGATATATATTAATATACACACACACACATATATATGTATATATATATATATAAATAAGAAAAACAAATATATTTTCATGCTATATATATATATATATATATATATATATTTGTTTTTGTTATATTAATTATATATATATATATATATAAGTTGCTTTCAATCAATTTAAAGTGTCCTTGCAGAACACATTTTTTTATTTCTTTAACCCTAACATTCGAATACTTCCAACTTTACATATGCAATATTTGTAATCCACCTGTGACTTTTATTCATTTATTTTGCTTTCCTCAGAGACAGGCTTGTGCTGGCCTGGCCCTGTGGATGTTTTTCAAGCTGTGGTTACTCGTGTAGTTACATGAGACAGGGAAGTCACCAGAGACACTTTGAATAATAAAACTTGTTTATTTGTGTCAAAAGCAGAGATGGAGATTTTCACAGTAAACAAACCTAAGCCCGTGGGACAAAATCACACAATCACAAACCAGTTCTGAGGCGAAGGCCCTGCTGGGTCTTACAAAAGGCATGTAGGTGAAAATGAAGAACTTTGCAATTTGGTTCTTTAATCAAAACAGAATACTGAAGCACGGCATGAGCGTTAAAGCCTCTCTCTCTCTCTCTCTCTCTCTCTCTCTCTCTCTCTCTCTCTTCAGTGCTAAGTGCTGATACAAGAACAGTTTTCTGATTGATATAACGGCCTCTGCTAAACATTCTATCCACTCAACAGTCCATCTGCTCCACTTGAGGAATGCAAAGGACTTACATCAGTGTCTGCTAAATAGCATCTATGGTATGTTGTTATGATTATTAAAAAGACTAGCAACACTGAAAACATGTGCATGCATATAGTTAAAAAAAAAGCAAGTATGCAAATATGATTTAACATGGGTGACAGAGCAATGAACTGAAAGTTGTATCAGCTATATAATAAGTCATATACGATTGTTACAAATAAATACACAGCAGACTGGAAGACATAAAAAAAAACATGATTCATTTCAGGAATCATTAATGTAGAATTCAGATATTATGATCAAATGGATCAAGGAAATGCATGCTCATCAGTACAAAACCTCGACAGTTCATAACCCAGCTGCTCTTTTTTTTGTTAGATTTGATGGGGAGTGTATGTGTTCGAGGAGGGTCACCAGATCTATTTGTCTATGTAATCGTATATATTATGATTCAGAATATGGGGAGAGGTAAAGCCCTCACGGTTCACTTAAGTCATTCTCTCATGCACTGCGGTCAGTTCTTGGCAGTGTGAGCTGTTTGTTTACCTTTGGCCTTTACCGTATCCTTTCTGCACGTTTAACCTCTAATGCTCCAGAGCTGTCTCTCGTGTGTCATTTCTGCAGGCAGTTGAGTTTGTCCTTGAACTGAGTCAGTATCACAGCAACCAGCCCCACTGCCACGCCAACAACTGCCATAACGATGCCAATTATAGTGCCCACAGACTCTTCAATCACACCTGAGCAGATTTGAAGAAAATGCTATAATCTCACTGTCATGTTTCAGTGTCTCAGATGAATGTAACTGGCTTTTAGTTTAATAACACTGTTAAAAGAATCTCCATGTATAATAAATGTTTCATACTTCATGCTGTACATTATATTCTTGTGATGCCAAAAGTTTTTTCAATTATAATTTTTATCAATAAGTGTATTATATTTATATATACACACACACACACATACACACATGCACAACACAAATTTAAAATATAATCTAATTTATTATTTGAATTTTATTGGGCGTAACAGATTATAGGCACAAATATATGTGCGTGCGCGTGTGTGTAATAGAATTATTTTTTTTATACAAATAATAGCATTTTATTATGTTACTTATATATATTACTGACTCCTGACTCTCTATATATAATTATTTTCTATTTTATTATTGTAAATTTATTGGCCATAACCGATTATAGGCACTAGCATCCTTTTTTAATTCTAGTTCTGGTTCTTTGGTATATTTTCTTTCTTAAAACAAGGTTATTTTAGAATCATTGTTGTTTTTTCAAATATTTTATTTCAGGAAAATTTGTATTTTAGGATATTTGAGCACACAAAAACGAGAAATGCCTTGGAAACTAGCTGATGTAAAATAGAGTATATATATTTAGATATGTTTTTCAGCCAACTTTAATGGGATTTGAAGTAATGACATCTTTAGGTCTGCTCTGAACTGTACAAAACTACATAATATATATTGGTAAGCTCTTCCTTGAGGTTTACAAGCCATAGATTGATTAATAGATAAAACATATATGTATCTAAATACTGTTTTTTACTCTCATCCTCTCTCACCCAGTCCTTTGCGGATGCTGAGTTTGGTCCCGGCTCCTTGAAGAACAGTGGAGCGTGTTGATATGAAGGCACACAAATACAGGCCTTGATCCTCCACCGAAATATTCCTTAGTTTCATGGACAAATCTCCCTCAGACAGATCTCCAGACAAAAACACACGGCCAGCAAACTCATCCTCCACCGTCTCGTTGCCTTGAAGAACCTTCTTCCTTCCCTCCAAACTCTGCACATACCACCTCACCTTCACAGTCTGTACTTCATCCACACCTAGCTTTAAAAAACAGGGAAACACCACATCCTCCCCTTCCACAGCTTTTGCTTTTGGAGGCTGTTGTAAATATGCCGCCCCCTGTGAGCCGGGAGGACCATCCGCAGGCAGAGAAGATAAAGGTTCTACTGTGGATGTGATGAGGATGGTCAGGGATGTTTGAGAGGGACTGGCCATATTTACAAGAAGACAAAGAAAAAGAAGCCCACCTGTCAATAAATCAGAATGCATTTATTATATGTGAATGCATCAATTAATAGTCAAAACTCAAATGATAGCATGTTTAAAGCAGAACGTGGCAACCAGTCAAGAACATTTGAACCAATCAAGAAAAATTCACACTTATACGCACTTATGTAGCGACACCGATGCTATAAATACAGTAGCTTACATGGCAGTGTTATGGTCACACTAAGTCCCTTCACTAAAATTAGAGACTCAAAAGTCGCGAGGATTAAAATGTCAAAAGTCCTGCATGGAGCGTGAATCCTCCGACCATTACTTGATTCGGTCAACAGTAGTCTAGTAGTCGGTTCAGAATGAATGCCACAGATTTTCTAAATCAAGCACGAATTACCAACAAACAGATTTGTCAAGAGCGGTGTCATGTCACTCAAAAATGTTAAACAGATGTGAATAATTAGACGTTCCTCTCTCGTACTTCATCTCTTCTCATTAATGTTTTAGAAAATGCTGCTTCCATAAACACATGGAATTAGATGAACATTTACGGTCTGCTTCACAGAATTGTTATATTTGTAAATATGATAACTTGAAAAGGGAGGGAGATGATAAAAGTCTGCTCATTTGTTTGAGTTTCCTTGTTAATCTGTCAAGCTACGTTAGTAGAACACAGACAATTGAGAAAGTTAAATGCTAAGAGAAGGATATACTCTTACCTGTGAGGGCAGAGTGGAAAAGGTGACTTAGTAAGTTTCTAGAAGATAGGAAACTGAGAAAAGCCATTTCTGTCTCAGAGAAGTGTCACACTCTGACACTGAGCTGACAGAGTTTCACTTTATCTCCCCCTCCTACACCACACACACACACACACACACACACACACACACACACACAGACTTAGTCCTTTTTCACCCACTCGGTATTACCTTGCATATCTATCTGGCACAATGTACTGTTGTTCTACCTGAATTTTGCACTACTGTACTTGCATTGTTTTACAGCACTATTAAATCCAATAGTTTACCTTACTTAAATATTATTAGTACTTACTAGGCTTTATTAAGTTACAGCTAATTTCAAGGCAAAACAAATTACTTACTGCTTTGAGTAGCGCACTTTAAAATATTCAAGTAGCCACAAAGGAACCAATGACATTAATAAACCATTGAGAGGCAGCAGTGCACTAATATGTTGCTAATGTGCAATTTAACAAGAGAAGAGTAAGAAAAGAGGTGGGTCAATTCTTAATAGACTTTTCTTTGTCTGTAGTTATGTGTCAGTAGTTGCGTTTACTCATTTCCCTAAGTCATCTTGAATGTTGAATTCTTAAAACAAGTGACATATTTGAGAGAACAACAGAAAAGCTGACTTCATAAATTGATGTCCATTTTCCTAAAAAATAAATTGTGATAAGTGTTTCCCTGTGCACTTGCAACTTCAGTTTTCTTCCTGTTTGATGCAGCAATGCATCATGAAATCATAAGTTTGATTTTAAGAGAAGAAAAGTAATAAATAGATTGCTTTTAGGAAAGTGCCCTGTCTTTTAATTAAACCATTAGCTAGTGTATTTTTCATGTTGCTAGTGGAATTGACATTTTCTTTGTTTTTCGTAAACACATTGTGAAGGTTTTAATTAGGTAGATACATTTTCTTTATATTTGTAGTAATATGCTGGAGTCACGCAGACGTCAGCATTTAGTATCACAACAATAGTTACAATTACATTTTATTACCATTTTATTTTCTCTTTTTGTTGTGCTTCAAGACAGCTAATAAAACTGGCAAAAAAAGACAACAACAGTAAAACAAAGCAATTGCATAATGTATTCATATCCCAGTGCACTCTAGGAGTCAGTAAGTATACAAAGTCAAGAGTAAACCTAAAATATCAAGTACATATCCTACAGATCTTTTGTAGATACTAGAACTCTTACGTAAATAAACTATAATAAGCATTTATAAGTAATGTTGGAGAGTATGTAACAAAATTATATAATTTACCTACAAAATATATGCAATCTGTTACAGTTACTAAGAAAAAAAATCAAGAATTAAATAACAGTTACTTGAAAGTCATGGAAATGAAAACACACTTACACATTTGATTGGTTTCTTTCCCAAACTGCATGTACTTGTACTGCTCTAAAAACGAGACACCAATGTTTCAGACCTTTAGGACACACAATAGGA
The DNA here is from genome assembly GCA_032275025.1 of Enteromius treurensis. Classification (NCBI taxonomy): domain Eukaryota; kingdom Metazoa; phylum Chordata; class Actinopteri; order Cypriniformes; family Cyprinidae; genus Enteromius; species Enteromius treurensis. Next base: position 9,633,804 of record JAUCMU010000097.1, on the reverse strand, counting down.
CATTGTGTTATTGTTTATTCAATAACTGTTTTATATACTGTATGGGTTTATGCATATGCTTTATGCAAGTGTTACCTGTCATGTCTCTGCAAGGATATTGATTTTAAAACACTAACATAGCTATTTAAATGTATTATGATCCTAAATCAGTAAAGTATTAATTGTTATTGAATCTATCTATCTATCTATCTATCTATCTATCTATCTATCTATCTATCTATCTATCTATCTATCTATCTATCTA
>JAUCMU010000097.1:9623019-9633460 GCA_032275025.1 Enteromius treurensis | reverse complement strand
TATCTATCTATCTATCTATCTATCTATCTATCTATCTATCTATCTATCTATCTATCTATCTATCTATCTATATCTATGTCTATATTTCTATCTAAGCCATCTGTTTGTATTTATCTTGCAATATTTTGTCATTGTACATAATCACCCTCCATTATGTGGCGTACCTAAATTAAGTGGCTTCTGTCAAAGGGTATTTATCCAGTTCTCTAGATTCTGGCTTAAAATCTCCCGCAAGAGCAACGCGAGCCCTCCAGAGTCTACAAAGTGTCTACAAAGTCTGTTAGAGTGAGATTACATGATGACAAATGGATGTGGTCTGTTGAGTTAAGATGTGCAGTAGATGTGGTTATATAGCCTGAAACTCAACTCTACTGCGAAAGAAAGGAGGATAAACGGAATACCAAGTAGAATATTTAGATAGGCCATGTATATGTATACTTGTAACGTGATATTTGGTGAGCTGTGTAAGGAAGTTTCTTCCTGTCCAGCTCGTCATCTCAGTGTACCAGTCCTTCGTATGTAGGTAAGCTGAATTTTTAGGAATGTTTATACAGTATGTTTGAAAAAAAAAAAAAGACTGTATGGCTGTTTGCAAATACATGTCTTTCAAAAATCCTTTTAGGAAGGCCATTATGAATTTTCATGATGTCTCACGCTATTTTAATGTGCATGATGCAATTACACAGACATTTGTTTTACAGTTTATCTTTACAAAGGGTCCCATGTCCCGCCCTGCTCTTTCTGTTTCAAACTGTCCAGCTTGCTCATGATTTTATTACAGAGTGTGTGTAGAGCAAATACAGCAGTCTCTGCAAAAATAGGCACACGCAATTTGTCTCTCTTCCTTGCCCTCCATCAGACATAAAATGCATACCGGTTATGGATAAACTGAGTTTCCGGATCATTATGTCATCTCCGTCAGACAGAGAAAGACAACAGGCTACACCCATAGATGCATTAGACAGACAGACTGCATTAGACCAAGTGCATTAAGCCTAAAGGTCGGCTGCGTGAGTGCTAATCATATGCAGGCTTTTAACACACTCCTCCAGTTAATTCCGGTTCACTTTTAGTCTTCGCCACAGAGAAGCTCAATACCAACTGAATTACTGCAAGACATTACAGTAAGAGCTGCACTATCATGACAGAGCCTAGATAAGACTCCAGAGCCAGTGTGCTGCAAGATATTTTTACACACTAATGTTTTGTTAAATTGATTATGGCTGCCTTTAAAGGGACAGTTCAGCCCAAAATTAACATTCTGTCATCATTTACTCACAGATCTTGAGTGTAACACAATGCGGGCAGTGAAATCCAAAAGGTTGAGAGCCACACCGTGTATGAGTGTAGTTGCCTTTTTTTTCATATTTCATTGTATAATCAAACAAGTTCTGTGATTAATTGTATTCTCAAATGAGATACTCACAACAAGCACACCTGAGGTCCTGCATACCTTCTGGGGAAATGGATCCCCAAATCAGCAGATTATAAAAACCAGTTAGAAGGGATAAATTCCTCTTATTTTGCTTGTGTGTTATGTTCACTTTATTTTGCCTCAAACGATGAGGTCATAGCAGAGGAACACCTGTTGCATTTTATAGACTGAATTATCAGAAAACTGCGGCAGTTATAGCTTTTGCACTTGAGAGTTGCTAATCGTGGCTGTAGTTTATAGCATTAAATAAACTGAAAGTTATGCACATGCATATTATTTAGAAAAATATTAAATGTCCTGCACATGCAGACTTTTTGTAAGCGTGAATTCAAATGAAGCCAGGGCTTGCACTTGAGTCTGTTTAAATAAAGGGTTACTCCACCCCAAAAAGAAAGGTTTGTCATGAATCACTTATTCTTGTTTTGTTCCGAATCCATAAAAAGCTTCAGAACACAATTTAAGTTATTTGATAAAAAACCATGAGGCTTGTGTCTGTCCCATTGACTGCCAAAGTACTGCCAATGTCAAGGTGCAGAAAAGTATGAAAGACGTCATCTGAATACTCCATCTGCCAAACAGCGTATCTTTCCATTTCATCTAACATAGAACTGCGAATGTTGATAGCGTACATGATGCTGTCAAAAATGGCACTAGGTGATGTCATAGTGCTGAATCTTCAAATAAAATAACTATTTTTGTTTTCTTTCTGTACAAAAAGTATTCTTGTAGCTTCATGATGTTAAGGTTGAACCACTGATGCCAGCTGGAGCATTCAGACGACAGTTTTCATACTTTTCTGCACCTTGACTATGGTAATTGTTTGACAGTCAGTGGGACAGTCATAAGCATCCCGGTTTTCATCAAAAATCTTAAATTGTGTTCCGAAGATGAATTAAGCTTTTACAGGCTTGGAACGACATGAGAGTAACTGATTATTGACTAAATTTTAATTTTGGGGCAGAGTAACACTTTAAGTGTGTATTTAATCCATTTCAGTATTCATAAAAGTTTCGTCCCAGTGTCATTTGCTTTTGACAGGTGCCTATGTGATTTGCAGTAGCAAGAACCTGCTCTGGTTTTATGAGGGAACATTGTGTCCTCTTGTTGGTTCAGGTCAGCACCTACAAGAAACCTGATCTCAGAAGGTGTGGTCACATCAGACGGATTCACATCTGTCCGAACTATCGTGAGGAGGTCATATATCATCTCTGCTGTGACCAAAGTTTGAACCTGTCTTCCAAGTATGGCTGCTAAAGATCAAGGAGTCAACTGCTGGGAGCACACACAACCAAGTTTGGGGTGAAGGGAGTTATGAGCACTGTAAGTGATCTAATGACATGTACACAGCGTCAGTCAAGACTTGGCAGTAACCTAGCATTTTGTTTCTGGATGAGATTGCGGACTCCAGGTGGTCCACTCTCTGCCACCATATAAACTCCACGAGGGACCACTCCCGTCATGTTGCAACTGCTGACCACCGGAAGAAAACTTTTAATGGCTGACTTGCAAGAATTGTGCTAGATGAGCAGCAGCACACCTGGTCTATGGGAATTCGTGATTCTGCCTGAGTAAAGCAAAAATGAAACGCCAATGTTTCTAGAAAGTTAGAGATGTCATGCCCATTCATATTCCATGGTTTATGTAAAAAAAAAAATATATATATATTTTGTTAGGATTTGAGTCCTAATACTCTGAAACTATAATAAAACACAACACTATATGACTAAATAGAAATAATAAAGCATAATAAAGTTATACATTTTTGTTGTGTGTTACTGCATATGTTTGGATAAGTGCTATAGCGGTTTTATTATCACGTTTGTGTTAGGAGAAAATTATATATAGAAAATGTGTTATAGAGATATTATAGAAAATGCATGTGTGAGGTTTTTTATATTTTTGTAAAAGCTAATGTATTTAACTTTACAGAAGCACTTTAAAGTTTCAGCCTCTCCTCAATAAACCCACAACAGACTCCCTTACTTTATAATATGGTGTCCTTGTTACGTGTATCTATGCATTGATGTAATGAGTATTATGAATTAGTTACAGGTACTTGCATGTAAATATGCATAATTTATTGTAATTATAATAGTAAGCACATATGACAAGAACACCTTAAAATAAAGTGTTCCCAAAATGTAAAAGTTACAGTCATTAAAAATAAATAATATCAAGAAGTGTAAATAATAGTACCTATAAGGTCAAAGGTGAGAGGTTTTGACTTTTTAATAATTCGACTTAAATTGACTTTCATTATGTTTCTTGACATACAATAGCCTATCCCAATACTTGACGATAACAAAACATTATTTACATCGCATTCTTTAGCAAAAACGGGTTGAAATGGTCAAAATAGAAGGGTTAAAGTTGAGTTGAAAAGATGTCTGGCCCGCCGGGTATGCGCGGTGTGCGCGCAGCTATCTCTCCGCGCTGCTTCACGTTGTCGCTGTCACGGTAACACCTGCCAGCTTCCTTTTTCATCGCCGCCACCCAACCCTAATCGGTAACAACGCTTGTAAACAGATCCTGTGACGCGCCTGCCCCTCTCAGAACGCTTGAGAGCGCGCAGAGTTATCTATCACTGCCGTCCGGACCGTCCTGAGAGTCCTCACGCGCTGCATCTCATAGCCTGATGATAAACCCTACAAGCACGAGCCTTTCTGCTTTTAAGGAGCAAACGAATGATGTATCCTTTTTAAAAGTATTCTTTGCTTTCTTTTTCTAAATGAAACGAAGACGAGCTTGGACTTCCATCTGCGTTCTTTTACGGGAAGTACTCATCTAACAGAAAAAAAAAAAAATCGGATTAACGGGAAAACTTCAGCTGGATTTCTGTGCATGGCATTTTGACACCTTTAGGCTTATAAAAAAGCTGGAGTGACCTGTTCTTTAACCAAACTACTAAAAGTGCATCAAAGAAGATGAGGAACTAATTAGGACTTAATGAAGCCTCTTCCTGGGATGCAATTCCACCTGTGTTGAGGCTGTTAAACAATAGGTAACGGATTGACGTTAAGATCATTTTAAAGAGTTTTACGATAAAACGATTGTTGATGCATGTTTTAAGTGGTCTTCAGAAATGATAATCATCCTGTGTAGGGTTAATTTTAAATCACAGCACACTCAAGGGCAAACCTTTTGTTTACTCCAGGGAACAAATGTAATTTAGACCATGTCAAACACATGCCACTCAATTATTTTCTCTATCAGACAACTGTGATGGAGAACGGCCTCTGAGGGAAAAGTTTTCTGATGGCCCAATTACGAGATTCACATGAGACCAGAAATGGCCTTAATTCAAGATACAAAGAGTGGATTCAGATATTAATATTTTCTGCTTTGATACACTGCATGTAGATTATTTATAGACCAGTTCTTACGTCCTTCTGTATGTCTGTGCCAGTGTCAGATCCCTACTGCTTTTCTTCTGTGACCTAAAGTGTGTTTAGGCCACAAGTGTGTAGCTGGCTATAAAAATGATTCACCTTTCTTTGAATATTTTGGTATTTCTTTTATTTTATTTTCTTGTATATAATTATGTCCATGATGATGATGACAAAATACTCTCTAATTTCAAAGCAAAATGCTAAAATAAAAGTAAAATAAAGCAAAATTAATCCACCTGGTATAGTTCAAAATCTTACTGAGAATCTGTGATAAATCTATGTCATGACGAAAACAATGTGAATTGCTCATTGTGAATTGTCAGATCAACAGGAAAAAATGTACAGTAAGGGGAGTGTGCTGATTGAAATGATTATTTTCTATGTATGCTTTTTTTTCCAGACAGTGCAACGAATGATTTTTACATGAAAAGAGCAGCAGATGACCAGTAATGAATCTAAAAAAAGTCATCTGTTCTGTCAACTATCTGCAAAAACTTCCAAGTCGAATGAACCCTTTCCACTCAGCTGTGATCTAAAGAAAGCTTGATTTCGCAGTGGAAGCAGGTCATCTCTGACATAAAGAGATGAAGCGAGAACGTTTTAAGCCCCCAGAACCAGATGATCCTCTGTGCTGCTGTGGAGACATCGACCAGCAAAGAGAGTACTGCTGCTGTGATTGTGAAGAACTTGATGATGCCTGTGAAAGGTTAGAGATCTACATTTGTTATTACATTTGTTCCTTCAAGCTTTTTAAAGTGTTGCTTATAAAATGATTCTGGGAATGAAGTTTGTGCTCACCTTTGTGTTGGTTCAAACTCTTTTTTTTATCTGTGAAATCTCAAGTGAAAAGGTTAATAAATCTGAATACAATTTTACTTGCATATATAATTTAATCTTAAAGGAGTCATACAAACCCAGTTTTCCACAAGCTAATATGATTCTTTAGGGTCTTAATGGAAAGTTTGTGCTATAGTTTGTTTTAAAATTTCTCAAAGATAGTTTTAAAAACGCTCATTTTACCCTGTCAAAAACAGCTCTTTAGAAATCACTCTGTTCTGTTCCCTCTGAGTCAGCACCGCTGACTCCGCCCCTCTTTTCTGAGAAGCTCTGAGGATCTTTTTTAGCCGTATTCATAGTGAAACTTGCTAATTAGCACATTATTAGGAAAGGCGATATGCAAAGAGTCATGAAAAGACATTATACTCACTGCTTCTGTAGGTGAGGCTGAATCATGAATGATTTGTGCGAACATAAACACAGTTTGGTTGATCAAGAGTACGTTTCCCTTCAGAACCAAACCTTAGGTTAATCCTCTGCGTCTTCAGTCACTCAGATGTCGGGAGTAAATTACTACTGCTATGTTCATTAATACATTCAACAACAAAACACCTCCATCTCTTAGGAGTCTTGCTTGTCTCTGCGTCTCGGTCTGATGATGGCTCGCTCAGGGCGGGTCTGAGGTAAGACACTAGTTCAGTCCGTGTGACATGCCGCTATCAATCAACTATTGTGGGAGTGGCCTCATTTAAGAATGGCTTGATTTCAGAAGGGGTAACTTATTTTTATTAAATAAATAAAAAAAACTACTCCTGGATCTTTATCATTGTATGGTGGTTGTGTACACACACTCCCAACACACATTTCAGTTCAATGCTTGTAAAAGTGCACGTGGCACTGGATGACCCCTTTAAGAATGCCAAGAGGACAGACTATCATCTGTGTTTCTTAGCATTCAAAAGGAAAACATTTCTAAATTGCGACATAATTGTTCTCTTGCCCACACACCTTAAAAGTAGTTTTGTAATTCTGTTCCCCTGGTTGAGGAAGTGAAAATGCTGCAAAAACGTCTTATTTTGTACAACATCCTGTTTTCTTTCAAAGTAATGCACGCCATTTAGCCTCAGCAAATCAAACTTTAAACTATAAATAATACTACAAATATCTGCAAATTGATATCAGTGGTGATGTGTCCAAAGGCATCAGCAGATATATGTGCACAGTATTATTTTATGTCTAATTAATGTCTAACCATCCCTACATTTACATACTGTAATACTATACAAACTAAGTCTCATTAAGTCTCATATTTCTCACCTAAATCAATGGTATTATTAATTTCCACAAACACCTCTTCCTCTCCCCAGGGCAACACCTGCGTGACAGACCCAGACACAAACAGAAAGAACAAAAAAGTAGAAAACAAAACATGACTTTTGTTGTGTGTTGTTGTTTTCTATGACAACCAAGAGTGACAGAGCTAGTTGTAATCCAGAGTGAAACAAAAATGGCTTTGTTTCTGGTCAGAGCTCTGGCAAAAAGGGTACGAAAACGGTTAGTGAGAGAGTATACATACTGTAAGGTAAGCTCTCTCTCTCTCACACAAATGCACACAGACACACTCTTTGTCAGAGTCTTTGTCTCTCTCTCTTCACACACACAGTAGAGAACAGAGAGGTAACAGGCAAGATCGTTAACGTGGTGGTGGTGGTGGAGGGAAGGAGGGAGGGAGGGAGGTTGAGCCCGCCCACTCACTCATGCCCCCTAGCCTTATAAAGAACATCAAGAATGAAAAAGACCCTCTTAGAGAGCCGGGCGAGCCAAGCGCCCTAAACAGAAGTGTTGGGACGAGTCAGAAAGAGGGCAAGAGAGAGAGAGAGGATTATAGGACACTGCACTCATGGATGAACAAGGAGGTGAGTCTATGACAACCACTCACATGAACACACACTTCACCATACTAGGTTCACGACAGGGCAGGATGTAATTTGGAAAGGAGTACACAAAGGAAGGAAGAAGAAAGAAAAAAAAAACAATGCAGGATGACTATAAAAACACTCCAAATGATTAGATTTTGTGGATGTTTCAAAGGAAGATTAACTGTAGTATGGTTCTGTGGACTATTCTCCTCCATGTTTGTGTGTCAGCCTTATGGTTTTTAGTTGCACAATGAATTTTATTAAAATTACAGATCTGTTGATTTCCTGAGCTAACTAACTCTCCATAAACATTCTCAGTTAAGCCTTAATGCTCTAAAGAATCCTTTGAAGCATGCTGTTTTTTATTAACCTGAGGAACTACCTGTCAAAAAGTTCAACAGTTCATGCATCAGATTTATTTATGACCTCTAAGAAATGCTATTGTTGATCAGGAACTGGTAAAGTGGCTGGATAATCCAGTATTGTTCTGTGATCTCGCACTACATTCGGTTTAGACATGTAAACAGATTACAAGAACCAATGTAAATATAAGAAAAAAATAGATAAAATGCAGGAATCTTTTGAAGTCTGGGATTATCCGACGCATCGGGTTTCAGCATCTGGTGTCCATCTCACCGCTTTAGCAGCAGGAGCCTGTGAGAGTTTGTAAGACATTGTCAGAGAGGGGAAAAGATTGTTACATAACACCAGAGGATTTCTTACTGAGAATGGACAGGCCATCTGGTAGAAACAAAACATCCCCTATTGCAACCAAGACTAAAAAGTATTTAAGTTAGTTGCAGCTGCATTATATCTTATGGAATTGTGCATTCTTGAACTAGTTAAAGAACTACTGGAATGTTTCGTTAAGAGAATCGTTCTGTTTTCACACGCAAAAATGAGGAAACTCGTGTACTCACTGTGCCATCTTCCAATGCCTGCAGTTAATGCCTTGAGCAAACCAAACTTCCTGTAGCTGACACAACAAGGTCAGTGCAGACGTTCCTCAATATTCCAGTCATGTGCATTTGAGGAAGTCCCACCCCTCCCACACATGGGGCCTCTTTTGGAAATCTTCATGAAGTGATTCCCTTTTATTTATAGGGCTACTTCAAGAATCTTGAAAAGTGGAAATTGTTTTAGAAAGAGTAGAAACAACAAGAGATAAGATTAGATGCTTCAGTTGGGCCCATAATCTTAGTTGATGCCTTAACTTTAACAGTGAACATTACATGTGTTACAGTGTTTAAATCTTTGCTAATATTGGTTAATTACAACACAACTTTTCATTGTTAGTTCATACAAGCTCAGGTCCAGTTAATCCCTGCTCTTGAGGACCATACACTAAACTTAAAGGGATACTCCACCCCAAAATGAAATGATTTTGTCATTAATCACTTACCCTCGTGTCGTTTCAAACCCTTTGTTCATCTTCAAAACACAATTAAGACTATTTAACAGCTAAGTAAATAACACTGCCTAGGCCCAGAAACGTGTGAAAAACATCATCAGAATAGTCAATCTGCCATCCGTTTGGGGGTGGGGGGGGTGGGGCTGAGTGATTAATCACAAAATTTTCATTTTGGGGTGGAGTAACCCTTTAACAACCACCATACTGACTACTAAAAAGCAGCAAATTAGTAGTTAATGGAGGCAAAAGTTGTAGTTAAAGGCAGGGTAAGCGATTTCTGGAAGCCAGTGTTGATATTTGAAATCCCCAAAACAAAAGTATGGAATGATTTCAAAACTCAAAATTATTAATAGATGCACGCACAATTATCCATGCGCCAAATGTTACATAAATTTAATGCATGCTTCTTTGTACAAACACACATATTCCTTTCAATTTGAGTACGTGGACATTCAGGATTAATTGCTTGTACAGCAATTTTGTACAAATAAAGATATGCTTGCGAATAAAACTGGTCTGTTCTACATTTACGACATCATCAATTGTGCATGCAAAAATTAATCTGCATTTGTGAATCAGGTGATCAGGAGTCAATCTTGTTCGGTTCATTTGGATTTTTAAACTTAATTTCCGCATTTTACAGCTTCTTACAATACACACACACAACTATCTATGCACAAGGCTCACTGCAATCCATTAACGTGTGGATGATTTGGAAAAATTAGCAAATATGCGTTTCTACATTGAAACAAACAGTGTTCAACTGGTGTCATGGTGTGCAGGGTTTAAAGTAATTTTGTGAGTATAAATGTTCTACTTTCCATTAAGATGTCATAATCCGCACATGCATGTATGTATACGTTCACGGAAAGTCAAGACAGGCAGCTACCACTAGGAGGCAGTCGCAGTACAGAGCTGGCAATTATCAGCTTGATCTAGTTGGGTGGGAAAAAAATAATCAATTTACAATTTTAAGTTAATCAGTTAAGCATCAGGCTCATTTTGTATTTTTTTTGGGTTACTTTATTCACAAGGTAAATATTATAATCAGTTATGCCGTCTACACCGGATGCGATAAATCTCTGCTGCTTTCTATTTATAACGTGCTGACAGTAATTAAACAATTTTCAACAGTCACTTTATCGCATTCAGTGTAGGCAGACTTTATCTGTTGTGATGTAGCGTTTGGTGTAAACACTCACCTATCGAGAACAACCAAAGCAATCTCGACGTCTGATCGTGGGCCTTCCGCTCTTTGAGTTATCTCCAGCCCTGGAAAGCTGATCCGATATTTACACAGGTCCTACTTGCCGCCTTTCCACTGCGCACGACTTATCGACACGACTGTTGGAATTTGCCCCCTATTGGCAGTCACAAGGAATTTTGATTTTGGTAGTACGCATCAACAAGTCAACAAATAGGTTACCCTTCCTTTTCACGAATTCGCACTTCTTCATTCTAAGTGAGCAAATAAATAAGCAAATTTGGCGTGCTGTCCGGGGAGCGAGCC
>JAUCMU010000097.1:9586555-9619265 GCA_032275025.1 Enteromius treurensis | reverse complement strand
TAATTGTAAATATGCTACTACCTTTGTAGTGTGCCCTCTCTCAGGACAAATGATGTTGTACACTTCTGTAACTACAGGTTTAACAGGTTTAACGCACTTAACAGCCGTTAAAGGGGTCATGAACAGAGAAAAAACAGCAGCTGTGGTTGCTGGAATTCCACCGTAAAAAACCACAGTAACAACATTTTAGGTTTTGCGGGTTTAAGTTAAGTTTACAGTTTTATACCGCAATTTCATTAACTGGCATAATGTTACAGTAATATACCAACTTATTAAAGTACTGAAAACTGTTTTTGCACTGATTACCATCAAATGCAGGTGGAGATGAGAAAGTCAATTGTGAGATTTTGGTTTATCATGTACATTTTAGAGCAAAGACAGTTCGTGACCCCTTTAAGTTATGTTGAGGTGTACTTTACAATTATGTATTGTAATCTTGAATTAATGAGCATTCATCACTTTATATGTGTAAAACTAATCAGTTCTGTCTTGCACAATAAAGAGACTGTCACTTGCTTTAGTAAGAGTCATTAGTTGTGTTGATTACCGTGAAAGGGTCGTGAGTGACCTAGCTACCTTTGCAGCTGAGAAAGACAGGAAGTGCTTTTAGAGCAATGATGGCCTCTTGCCTTTGGGTAACCACAATGTAGATTCAGAGCAAAACAGAAAAAAAAAAGCTTCCTCCTTCAAACATGCAAATATAGTGAATGTACCGAAGTATTTTTATTTTAAAAACATTGATCTAAGCACTATACAGCTTAATGTTTTATTTAAACAAATTGCAGTGTACAAAGAGTGCCAAAGAATTTAAATCTGACTACTTTAAACACAACATAGCATAGCATGAACAGAAAGAACAGTCACACCTGCTCTACTACACAGCTACTATATACTACTACATCTTGGATGTGACAAACCATCACATTAAATATATGTGTTATTATGTACACACAAACACACACACATATATATGTATATATATATGTCTGTGAGTGTGTGTGTTTTATTGGTGAACTGAAACCCTACCCCCACCTTATGTAGTATAGAGCCATCAGGGTTGTCTTTGTGGTTACTTTCTGTCTCTGCTGAGAATCAAACGGCATCACAAGTCCTGTTTAGCACAAAACATCATGAGAATTGGACAAACTAACTCTTTTCCTTTCCCTAAGCAACACTGGATCCATCTGGTGATATTCTTTATGACCCTTATAACAGGTATGTGTTAGAGAGTTTGCGACACACACACACACACACATACACACAGAGGATTTAGTTTTTTAAATGCTACCATTCAAAATGTTGAGGTCCAAGTTTTTTGTGAAGATTTTTAAAGAAGCCTCTTGTGCTCACCAGCATTTTTATGTTGCAGTAATATTGTAAAAAAATGTACTTAATAAAATAACTGCCTTTGTCTTTAGTGTTACATGACAATAAGCTGATTTGTTGGTCAAGAAATATTTTTTATTATTATATAATACAATTGTGCTGGTTAATATGTTTGTGGAAAGCATTAAATTTTCAGGATTCTTTTATGAACAGAAAGTTAAAAACAAAGTGTATGAAATGTTTCATAACAAGGGGAAGTTTCAACTGTAACTGTTCGACTGTATCAGTCTAATGCATGTTTGCTGAATGAACGTATTGTTTTCATAAATTCATAATATATATATAGGCTATATAAGTGTGTGTGTGTGTGTGTGTGTGTGTGTGTTTAAGGAAACTGAGATACATTAAGAAAAAAAATACAGGTTCAAAAGCAGCTGAAAAAAACAACAACAATTACATTCACTACTTCATCAGATTGAAAAAAATAATTATATAATTACATACTTCTTTATTTGTACTTTGTTTTTCTCAGGGGCCTTGACAGATGAAGACGTGATGAGAGCTCTGTTGGGTGGGAGTGCGTCTTTTAACTTTAAGGTTACAGCAGACATGAAAGTGACCCTGGTTGTATGGGAAAAGTGTCCAGATCAGAAGGTTTTAGTGTACAGCCCCATCCATGGACTTACTGTTTCTGACAAAAACTATGAAGGTCGTCTTTCCATATCTAACCACAGCATTGTACTGGATAAAATACAAGAGAGTGACTTTGTGACTTACTGTTACAAACTCACTACTTTCCCAAATGGGAGTCTTCAAGGAAAACATAAGCTAGAGAAAGCTACGGCAAATGGTGAGAATATTCATTTTATAGAGACATCTTTCTCAACATAACACCAGGCACAGTGTTATTACTGCAGATAGGTTTATATAAAAATATAACCATTTTATTATCACACACTCATATCTACCATTTAACATTCAGAGTCAAGTACGAGGGTCACAATAGCAACTCTTTCTTTGTTTGAAAAAACAAAAACAAAAAAATACACTACATATAAATCAAACACATCCTAAAGTTTTGACAAATGTCATGCGATACAAAAAAGATAGCAAAAGTATAAAAAAGTGTGATCTGTGAATATATGTTGAATTTAATTTATTTATTTTTTTGCATATAGTTTGTTTTGACAGTAACTGAAATATAATGTATAATGAAAATAAATGTAGTGATGTATGTTTATGCACAAACATGCATTTTTTGCAACAATAAGATAATATAGAAACATAGAATATAGAATATAGAAATAATATAGAAACTTAAAGAAAATAAAAAAGAAATAACTTTTTCCACAGGTGATGTGCTCATCATGATCATCTCCGTGGGTTGCAGCATAGGTTTAATAGTATTATGCGCAATCATCACTGGAGTGGTTTGCTTTAAGGTAATAATCCCAACTCATCTCGTTCTGAATAACAAAACAGAATTTGATAAATTCAACACAACAACATGTGTTTAGTAAATGATTACAAAGAAATGCTTTCATGTTTAATGAATAAACACCAATGTGTGTGCTCCACACTTCTTAAAAAACTTTTCTCAATGTTTTCCATAAATGTGTTTTAGTATAAGGTGTCATGTTTCACCAAATGTTTAATTTGACTGATATCTCTTCTAGAAGAGGAAAAGCAACGCAGCGTTTGATCTGAGAGGACCTCCTGGCAGTCAGCTCCCTGTGCGGCTGAAAAATAAGAAGCAAACCAAGCGCATACACTCACAAAATGAAGAAGAGGTGGAGAAAGATGACTTCAATTACCTGAATATTAATTAACCTAACACACTATGGATATTGTTAGATTTACTGTAGATATTTTTTATAATAAGTAGTCAGAAAAATCCCACAGGGAACAATAATGCCATGTGAACTGAATATACTTTTCTTTCTAGCTTTTTAAAACAACTTTTTAATTTTGTATACATTTTTATTTTGTATTATACTACGTTATTAGTCCGTGGCATGATGTCTTTTCATGTTTGTTTAGTTGTTCTTATATATAAAAAAATATATTAAAATGAACTCGGCAGTTGTGTTTTAGTCATTGATCTGGCCTCAGTCAAAAGCAAAAGGAATTCATTGTGTTAACATTATTATAGTCTAGCTGGGTTGCCGTTATGATTAGTTTTCTTTGTTACTTGAAGATTTTGATCACTATAAACTCCAGAAGTCAAAAATGCTTAATTCATCCTAACAACTTGCATAACCCTTGTTGTTCAGATGATGGCAGTGACTGTCTGTGTTGCATATAAATATATCTTTGTGGATTTTTGTGAAATATTACCTCTTCTAAAGGTATTATTATCAATAATGTCATTAGTAACTTGACAGAAGTTTCTTATTTTGTGAACAGAAGTGGCGTTAGTTGCATGTGGACTTTTTATTCAGTTTCTTCAGTTATTCAGCTAACCACAAGAAAAGTCACTTCCTGACATCTGATGGATCTTTCTAGATTAAACAGCTCATCAGCAGGAGCAGAATAGTCTCTTTTGTTGCATTGTTTTAAGATCAATTGTTCTAACTGCCCTCGGACTCTGATGACATCACTGATGATCATAACAGTATATTCACACAATTCACAGCTTCTGCAGATAAACATGTCACATCTCACAGCTTCAGAAATGCAAACACGAAAAATAAAGAGAACTATAAAAAGTGAAACAGGTTAACATCATGTTGTATCAGTTTCCAGAACAGGGTTTAAGACTAGTCCTAGATGAAAATAAATGTCAAGAGCTGTGTAAACTGGAAAAGTCTTGCACCGAGATATCTTAAAATACATCATTGCCATTGTTTGGTCTTAAAACGCATACAGATAATGCATTTTTGTAAGACATGTTTCTAAAAATTCTTAAATGTCCTAAATTAAAAGGTCTAGTCCTGGATTAATCTAATTCCTATCTGGGAAACCGGCCCTTAGGGTCTAACTATTGTTAAGCTGAACTTAGAGCCTCACGCCATCAAACATCAGAACAGTTGTTTTCTTTTTCATTTTTCCTTGCTTAGGCTGCACGCAAGAAGCATCAGTAATTGAGTTGTGGTTTTTAGTAACCGTCAAAGGTTTGTGTTAAATAAGTGATTTTCATTATAAACCAAATACTTTATGACACCATTTTATATCAATAAAACGTGACTTAAGACTAGCACTTGACAGTAATGATATATTTACCAAATAAATGCAATCAAGTCCAGTATATATTATTTATAAATTATTTATACAGAGAAAGGCAGATAAAGAGAGTATCAAAAGAAACTCTGCATTACCAGACATTTCTGAATGAATCAACTGATTTTTATTGCATAAAAGGCAACTTTTAATGTACAACAAAAAGTTTTCATAAATTATAGCCTATAATTGTCAAATTGCTGGATATTGTTTAAATAATATTCAGTATATGCTGTTATACATTTTAAGAACAGCAACAACAACAACAAGGTTTAAACTTAAAATGCAATTTGTGTAAAAAAAACAAAAAACGAATTTCACGTGTTCTCTGCAACTGAAAGACCAAGCCAATGCTCAGAAGTACTGTGTCTGCTATATTTAGCATTTTGAGTAATACAAAACACCAGCCGCTGTGCTTCAAAAGCTTAGTTAGGGCATTTTCTTTAGGGCCTAATAAGCGTTTTCACTTTGATTATTTTCTGCCTGAGCATGTTGCATTTGTTAGACACAGGCTAAATGTCATGATTATGACAAGCACAATTTAAAATAAAAATCAACAGAGAAAAGCACAGAATCCTCGTGTACACATTAATGCATAATTTCCAACAACCTTCTTTTAAAATATTTATTTTAAGTGATTTATAATTCACTACATATTTAATTTGGATTATTTTCACACTACCTAGTCAAATTATTCCCTCGTATGTCATAAACGATCATTTAACAAAAAAAATAAAATAAAAATAAAAAGTAGGTAGGTTTCGTTTGTAACTTTTCTTCTTGTTACAATGCGTGCAAGCAAAAAACAAACTATGTGCAAGTGATGAGCTCTTGATCTTCTGATGCTGGATCACATGAGTGGATGAGAATCTTGCTTGACTTGATTGGTTGAGAACACGTGGCTCATCATCACCCTCAGCCAATGGGAGGCCGCCTCTTATATCAGACACGCTTTAAAACCCTCTCAGTTGTAAACAATGACAGTCAATCATTTCGTTCGCAGCTTGAAGGTGAGTTTATTACTCAAATTTCGGATTCGTTTTTTTCTTCCTGTGTATACGGTGCTGAAATTATGTTTGCGTTGTTTTCAGCCTGATCTGTAGAGAATAATTTGACTTTTGAACTTAAGTTAAAAACAAACAAAAAAAAAAAACCTGCTTGGTTTTGTAGGCTTGTAAAACTTCCAATTGATGAACGTTTTATTATACGTCGTGTTTTGTGGCTCTGTATATGTTCAGTTTTTTTTTTTTTAAGCATAACATGCACACTGGGGTTCTTCTGTGTAATTGTTTACATTGTAATTGCTGCAGTCTCTTCTGTTACATTCCTTCCAATTGTATCTTGTTCTCCGTTGTCCCAGTCTTCCAGGCAGGATGATGTTGTTTGCCTCGCTCCTCACGCTATGCTTGAGTGCAGTGTTTGCTGCTCCAAGCATAAGCCAGCAGTTAGACGATCACTGGCACCTTTGGAAGAGCTGGCACGGAAAAAACTATCATGAGGTGGGTGGCATAGTTTGTAGACAAACATAAGATGCAACACATTTGCAACCATGATGGTCTCTGTACAAGACTTATTTTTTATTTAAATGGTCTGCTTTCTTTCTCAGAAAGAAGAGGGCTGGAGAAGACTGGTGTGGGAGAAGAACCTGAGGAAAATTGAGTTGCACAACCTTGAGCACTCTGTGGGCAAACACACCTTCCGACTAGGCATGAACCAATTTGGTGATATGGTAAATGATTTATTTATCATTTTAATATTTCTAAGCAACAACTAAACTGATGGATCTGCTTTAAACTGGCACTTTCATATTATGGGCTGTTTTATTAAATCCTTGTTGGCGTTTTCTCATTCAGACAAGTGAGGAGTTCAGACAGGCAATGAATGGTTACAATCATGACCCCAACCGGAAATCAAAAGGCTCGTTGTTCATGGAACCCAGCTTTTTTGAAGCCCCTCAACAGGTTGACTGGAGAGAGAAGGGTTATGTTACTCCTATAAAAGACCAAGTAAGCAGTTTATCAAACCATTACGCTGAGCTTGTTTATGCATCTTAATGCGTTGTGTGCTTTTATTTTTTTTATTTATTTATTTTTTTTAATATAAAAGGTCTGCATTTTGCTTTATGGTTTTTCTAACAAAATCCTGCTGTGTGATTCTAGAAACGCTGTGGATCTTGCTGGGCTTTCAGCTCAACCGGTGCCTTGGAGGGTCAGCTGTTCCGTAAAACTGGAAAGCTGGTTTCTCTGAGTGAGCAGAACTTGATGGACTGTTCGAGGCCGGAGGGTAATCAAGGCTGTGATGGAGGCATTATGGACCAGGCTTTCCAGTATGTCCAGGACAACAACGGCCTAGATACGGAGGAGTCGTATCCCTACCTTGGAACGGTAAGAATCAGTGGTTTGCTCTTTCTGAATTGTACTGGTTGTGGGTGTCTTATTGAATATTTAGTAACTATAATAAACTACTCCTGCAGGATGATCAGCCATGCCGCTATGACCCCAGTTACAATGCTGCCAATGACACTGGCTTTGTGGACATTCCCAGTGGTAAAGAACATGCTCTAATGAGGGCTGTTGCTGCTGTGGGTCCTGTAGCAGTTGCCATTGATGCTGCACATGAATCCTTCCAGTTCTATCAATCTGGTGAGTGATTTATCCCAGAGTTTTGCGAGTAGTCTAATTCTGCTGTGTTTTTTGAATTATGCAAAATCTTGTTTGCGCTACTACAAAACTACATGGCTTACCTTTTTAAACCCGAGTCAGACTAAACATCCCATTTATGCTGTAGGTATCTATTATGAGAGGGAGTGCAGCAGTGAAGAACTTGACCATGGAGTCCTGGTGGTTGGTTATGGTTATGAGGGTGCTGATGTTGCTGGGAAGAGATACTGGATTGTGAAGAACAGGTATGACTTGCCTCTGGAGGCATTTTAATGATGCACTCAATTTGTATATTTTTAATGACCTTTTAACAAACTCCCTTGCATCCTGTATAACTTTATTTATTATATATATATATCTATATCTATATCTATCTTCTAGTTGGACCGAGAAATGGGGTGACAAAGGCTATATCTACATAGCTAAAGACCGAAAGAACCATTGTGGCATTGCAACATCTGCCAGCTATCCCCTGGTGTAAGGCCACTGGACTGTTCTCTGCATTCTGGAAACGCCAGTAGTTCACCTACTTTTTGTTTTTAATGTTTCATGCCGTTTTACTTTTTTAAAATCTAAGTTGTTTCATGCATTTGTTTTCTTTCTAAATGCTTGTTACCCTTTTATTTGTACTGAAAATCATTTTAGTCTGGAACACTGCCGGTATGTTTTAAAACGTTTCTGCTATTGACGTTCTGAAGCACTAATCAAATGGTGTTTTTTTTTTTATTTATTTTTTTTTAAAATTTATTTATTTTTTGCTTGTACAACATTCCAATCCAGTGAACCATTTTTTTTTTGTGATGCAAGTCACTGTATTTTAAGCTTAATCTTTTCAGTAGTGATGGCTGTAAAAATTGACATGAGCATGTTCACGTGTATTTGAATGAATTGTGCTCTTTTCTACTTGACCTGTAAGTGGATAAATATTAATTCCACTGGTATAGAAAGCTATGAATGTCTGTACGGTTTACACTAATGCAAGCATGGTCTTTAAGACCAAAATGTACTACAGTGAACCAAAGGGCCAAGCAATATTTTTGTTCTAAAGAGCACCATTAAAGGTTATACTCCAGCCATTTTCTCAGTCTACTGAATTGTGCTGTGCAACTCATAAGTGTTAAATGTAAGGAATTGTTAAAAGACTGACAAATGCTTGAACATGACAACACTACTTTCTGCAGAATAAATACTGTACCAAATCAAATGTTTTGTAACGGGTGTATGCTAAAGGTTATGTTGGTGCAAGTTCTCAGTACTGGTCTGCTGCTCTTGTAGATTAAACATGCTTCTCATGCAAACACACTTAAGTTGTCCTGAACAAGCATGTTAATGGTCACGCGAGAAATTCTGCCACAGGACGTTCAAATTAAAAGTCGAAACTCCTAGGCCTGCAAAGCGCGCGCATGTTGAGGTGATTACTCGCTGACTGTTTGGCGCTCGTGGAGGGAGATCAACGCCAAACAGCGATTTTCCTGAAAAGTCTGCCAAGAGCGGTGCTGTGGAAGTCATTCAGCGATTGTTAACCTCCACTTCATGCTTTAAAAGTAATTAGTTGTCAAAGGCACTATGTGACTATTGCATTAAAACAAAAATGACAGCGTCTTTGCCAGAAGTAGCTACTGAGACAAGATTAGTCATTTTGGCAGTGAAATAGTACAAACCGTTTAGCCACGAAAAAGGTTTACGTTTCTAATTTTGCTAATGGTTATAAAATAAATGTAAAATATAATATTAATAATGGAAAATAAAAACTCGAGTGCTTGGGGTTAGTAGGCTATTATATAAGAAATATTTATTTTTAAAATGTTTTCCCCGCCTTTTCAGACATTCAGGCCCAAGCTGTGTTGACAGTTTCAAGCTGGGATATAAAAGCAAGATACCGTTCAATGCATGCACAGGTTGCATGCACAACACAACATCCATCAGCACTGGTAATGCGCCCACGCACTGACACAACGCTACTTAGCTTGGCTTTGAAGTTTGAGCTGTAAATATGAGAGGTCAGAAGTACATGCTGTGTGGGCTTGTTAGAGAGTCATTCCGAGTCATGTGCTTGACTTTGCCCTTCCACTGCTGTTCTAAGCAGCTTCTTGTTATAATATCAGCCAGCTTCATGGTATCCGTTTCTTGCAGCATTTGCTTTGATTTTATGACTTGGGCATAATTTGATCATGGTGCATGTCAGCAAAGAGTCTAGCAATAATATGGGGTTTCATTGTTTACTTATTGAAAATGACAGCTGATGAAGTTAAAGTGAAAATACTGGTTGTGAACCCTGTCTTTGTTAATCTGTACTATTTGCAGAATTAGAAAGCATTGCTTGTAGTGTTGTATGTTGTATAGTGGTTTTTCCCTTTTAATAGTGTATCATATTTCGAGATTCCTGTTAATTAGCTACTAGCTTGGAAAACACAATTGCAAAGGTGCGGAAAAAAGTAAGTATAAAAACATTTCCGTGGCAAGTGCGCCCTCTGATGGTAGAGACTTTCCTCAACATTTTAAAACACACTGTAAAAGACAGCATAGTTGTTACTGTATCTACTGAATAATCAATCTATGGGAATGTTCATCATTAAAAAAAGGTTTTAGTATAGTATTCATGTGACATGCTTGTAATTCAGACAAGGGTGGTAAACTCACAATGTGATTTGTTTTGATACATTAACGTGGAATAAACAAGATCAGGATCACCTTTCTATAGTTATATTAAGTCTTCTCACAGATAGGTTTTTGATGAAGATAGATACACATTTTATTTATTTACCAGGGCAGTAAGATACTAGAATTGCCTATTTTTTTGCATAGTCATGCAGTATATATAGGCCAAGTATATTTACATTTAAAACTCATCAATTGAACTAGAGAAAATACTTTAAGTGTGAATTGTGTACAGCCCTGTTTGTGATGATTTGTTCTCAGTAGATAAAACAGTAGATCGTTGTTGGGTTGAAAAATAGAGGCCCAGATTCAGTAAGGATGGTAAGCACTTATTTTTTTTTTTATTTAGATAGCACGGTGCTAAAGTGTGTCCCAATCACCACAGCATTTTTGTGCTAGTGAATACAATGTGTTATGGACATTGTGTGTTTAAGCTCATTATTGCTACTTATTTATCAGTTGTGACTTTCTCTTACTTGCTATGTATCTCAAAATTGCAACAAAGGGGTTTTCAAAGAGCCTGGAAAAACTATGGTCCAAGCTATTGTACGCTGCCCTAATGTTTGTTAGATTTCAGTAGTATAGTTTTTAATACAGGCTTGTGTCTTCTGCACAGAGTTAGGGTTAGATAGGTACAATCGCATGTTCACCGTGTAATAAGTTTCTTAGCAAATTAAGTGATTTATTTGATTGGATATGTCATGACACATAAGATAGTTTGGCAGGCACATCAGATTAAAGACCGCTCTTGAAAGACAGTGAAGTATTAACAGTGAACAGTTTAAAATGGATATATGCAGACTAGTTATAACTCCCTAGCTCATGTCTCAAAGGTTTTTTACTTTTTATGTATTGATGGTGTGTATTATTTATGTATTCTCATGTCTCGACTTACTTTGCTTTTAAATCGCAACAACAGAGCCCTCTGCTGGTACTGAGCACAGTATTCAGCTCTGAGACTAAATGCATTAGAGAGAAAGCAACAAAACTGCTGTTTTCTCTCTTTTTCTTTTAAATATCCTCTTACAGTAGTCTTACAGCTTTGTTCTCCCCCATACTTTGATTCTTTATGAACCGGAACCATCAACAACATGGTTTGCATTTCCTTTCCATAGTAATTATGTTAATCATGTTGTTTAAATTGCCTTTGAATTCATTTAAATTTCAAATCGTAACGTAGTCTACAATGCAGCAGGCTAAAGATATGTAAGATACGGATATGTAAGCTGATTTTCATTTTCAAAATGAAATGGGAAATTCATGCTCCATTTCTTTTTTGAGATTTAGACAGATTAAACTCAATAAATAGTTCTCAAAAATCATGTGTTTTTTTTAATTATGCATTCCAATTAATCTCGATTAAACTGCAGTTTTTTTTTGTTGACTTGGTTAAAAATAGCTAAAAACAACACTATAAAACCATAATAACATAATAAAAAAAAAAAAAAGATTTTTTTAAATGTAAATTTTTTTTGCTAATAAATTCTTTATGCACACATATAATACTGTTAAGTGTACTTTGGTTATATATTTCTTTGTTTGTATTAATATAAAATGTATAGATTTTTAAAAATGTAGATGTACGCTGTTTTCTTTATCTTTTTCTAATCTTTTTTTGCTAATAATAACTGATCAGTGTGATAGAAAGTCCCTCACTGTTCTTCATTTTAAAGTAGTATTAATTTGAACTTGACTGAAATTGGTGATGTCTGATTGTGTAACATGTTTTCTTAGTAATTTGTCCATCCATTTTCACCAATTTTACTAATTCAGGCTGCTTTGCGGACCTGTTGCGAGCGTGATAGGTGGTCATCATTGCATTGACAGGTTAATCAGCCAAACCTTTTTTTTTTTTGCCGTTGTTGCTAGTGGACTGCATTACTTTAAGAAAAATGAGCACTTTACATATTATTTAATCTTATGTTTTGTAATATTCCTATGTTGTGCTTCTGATCTTTGTACAGCAAAAAAAAAAAAAAAAAAAAAGATTTATTACACAATCTTCCACTGGATGGCAGTAAGTAAAATCAGCGCATGTGTCTGAGACACCACAGACCTAGTCCTGTAAGGCCACTGCGACCTTTAGTTCTTGGAATTGAAGTTGTGGAAACGTCTAATGACTGCAATCAAAACTACTTAAACCTGTAGTATGAACAACAACACGAGCTGCCTGAGAAACAGCCGACGTTGCCAGCGGTGTTATAGGCTGCGCAATAAATATGAAAACTCTGACCTGTGCTTTTGTGCGGCAGTGGCAAATTTAGCTACATTGGGCTTCTCTTAAATGGAGCGGGGAAAAATAACTGGAACACAATGAGGGAAAAGAAGTTTGTCAGACTTCATTAAGTATCAAGGGAACATCGCTGGAACTGGCAACGCAAAGCGCACCGGGCCCGTGTGCCATTAATCACGTCTGACAAGGAACCGGAGCAGGGGGCGTAGGGAGGGAGTGCAGTACGCGGGTGCCGCTGCCAGCGGCTCTGTTTATGATTACTGCGAGGGGTCCTGACTAAGCTAGAAGCCCGAAGAGGAGCCGAGCAGAAACCCAAGATCAGGAAAAAGTCAACGCCAAGGAGCTCTCATCCAGCATTACTCCTCCTCCCTTTCAAAATGACACAGCCACCAATATGATTAGAGCAGAGCGCAGACTATCCTCCAAACAATTACTAAGCAGTTGAAAAATTGAATGGCGTAGAAAAACGGTGAGATATTGCCTTTCAAAGCAAAGTCATCAGTATATAAAGGTTCGCTCTACTTTAATTTGCCATTGTGCAGACTTGTATCCGTGGGAGGGGGGGGAGGAGACGGACGGAAAAAAAAAAGCCTGCTGACTGCAGCTTCATCTGCGCTCTCCGTTTTGTAAGCTCTCGCAGCAAGACCGTGTCTTTCCTCCTTTCCTTGGTCTGCCACCCCAGATGCAGAAAATAAATGGGAGCGAGCGAGGAGGAGAAAAGAGGGCCTGTGACTGGTGGAGATGGAGGCCTGTGTTAAGTGCTGTGCTTGAAAGCACGTCTGGCCTCATTAGATGTCAGTTGTAACAATACTGAACTGGCAGCAAGGACTGCTGTGAGTCTCACAACCATAAATCACACTCTGACAGCTCACTGACAGGGCTGGGAACCGGCACACATGCAAACACTGACTTCTCTCTCTCTCTCAGCCGCACATTCTCCCTTTTCTCTGACTCACAACATCTTTCTCTCCTGTTCTTTTCTTTCTTTCTTTCTTGCGCATAATCAGTGCACAAAACGAACACCACGGGCTCTCTCGCCACAAACCGCGCAGAGAAATTTGGTGCTCTTTTTGTTTTGTTTCTGTTTCAATAAAAACATGGGATTTTTGACACGCATGCATGTTCTTAATGTGCGTGCGAGTCTGGAGCGACGGGCAGCTCCCGCCACTGTCTGCCCGGGTCCATTAGGCTGACATGTGACGGTGTGTGTGTGACATCGTTGCTGAGGAAGGAAGCAAGAGAAACGAGGCCTGTGGGTCATTAATCACTACTCCCTCTGACACACACAAACAGAGCTTGCTTTCTAGGGCCTCCTCTCTCACACACACACACACACACACACACACACACACACACACACACACACACACACACACACACACACACAGCTGTTCTACTCTCAGCTCTTCAGAAACATTGACTTCTCCACCCAGCGTTTTCTACCCGTGCCCTCCATTAACTCTCCTTTAGCCCGTCTGTTTTCTCTCTCTGAGCTTCTTCTTGTCATCATTCTCCCTCTCCGACACGTTTTATCTTCTCATGAACATATTGAGGGATATGTTCGTCTGGAGAGTTTGGGACTGCCTTTTTAAATCTTCATTCCCTTTTCTAATTTTTTATGCCATCATTTATACTGATAGCTGGTAATTTAGCATGCTTAGGGGCTTCTGCTTTTAGTTCTGACTAATAGAAGCTGTTTAGTCTGAGTATTACAAGGCAGATTAATGAATGTTGTCTAGTATGCGTGTTTGACTGAGTGTGTTACAGGTCAGATCAGTCTGTTCAATGTCTTCCATAGGGCTGTACTGCTCTATTTAGTGTGAAGATATACAAAGGTACTGTGTGTGTGTGTGTGTGTGTGTGTGTTTCCTAGGAGGCACAGTGAGGGGTTTATGGGAACTGAGAACAGAACATTATCATGAAGGAAATGAGAGATGTACAGCTTCACATTCTGTCATGTTAAGAGAGGTTCACAGCTGTTAGCCATTTTATTAATGTACAGGGAGTCGTAGGGAGACCTCGAAACTGTAGCAAAATAATTACAAAAATAAAAACAACAGCTGTGCAACAGTGGTTAAGTTTCCTGCTGCTCAAAATCTGTTTTGAGTTTTGGGTATATACATTTTCCTTCCTTTAAACCCAGTCGAAGGAACACTGTTATGTAATCTTTCAAATCTCAAAATGAATATCTAGTTTTTCCATATGTCTAATTTCACTTAGCATTCAAATATTTGGTTGTACTGTTCACTGCATTGAGACAAATATATTTTTCAAATCCAAAAATTTTTTTATCCACTTTTTATCAATTAAACACATCTTAGCTGGATAAAAGTATTTATTTTAAACGGCAGTGCACATAACAAACAAAATAATTACTGGCTTAAATTATGTCAGCTACAATTTTTCTCTTCTCTGTTGAGATCTTTAAAGTTTCTGAAGATTCTAAGAAAAGTATCAAATAACAAAGCAGTGGTCAGTGGGATGTGAGAAGAGTCTAAAGAAGTACAACACTGGTAGGTTTGTGGCAAGCTAATTTTCTACCCAACGTGCGGTTTGAGAAAACTGTAACCATTGAGTCTAAAGAAGACCTCCCAGCACAGACCAATAGCTCTGCGGTCCATACAAGAATTGTTAGCCTGTCTGCGTTCCTGATGAATAGCTTGCAGACCCATTGGTTTCCAATACTGTCAATGAGACAGTGGCTAATGAATGTGTGCTCTGTGTCATTATGCCACAGAAATCTTAACCGGTGAGTGTGCGTGTGTGTGTATGTGTGCATGTTATAACCGCCACTCTTTAAGGTCAGCAAGTGAAATAGTCAGGTATCAGCACTTTAGCTCCTGCTAGGAGGAGAATCAGTCATTTCTAAGGTCAGCTGTCTGACGCACACACTCACACACACATACACAATTTCTCCCACAAACACTGTTAAGGTGTTCCATATGATTTGGCTACTTCAAAACAATGCCGAGACCCTAGTGCTGACAGGATCTGCTTTTCTTCTTGCTCTAATGACTGTTACTTCACCGCAAGTCTGTTGTATGCTATAATTATTACCACGGTTATTTATGCCATAAATCACATGCACGGTATTTGTTCAACCGCCGCAAGTTTGGCCAAAAACATCTAATGAGCATATTTGTGAGGTGAAGCCATGCAGCGTTGTTGTTTAAACTCATTAAACCTCTAAAAAGTGGCAAAGATAAAACGGCTGTTGACTAGTGGGCGCTTTCTCTTGTCTCGCCCCCTCTCTCTGCAACATCCTGTGACGTTCTATCTCTCTGCCACACTACACGTCCTTCCACTACCTAACACCTACCCCCACCAACCCACCCACTCATCTCACCTCGCGGTGGCCTCACGCACCAGCACTGCCATTAATCAGTGGCCAGGATCATGTCTGCCAGTTAGACTAAACAAGAGCATTTGTGAGGATTTGCTCTCCCTCATTAATCATCTTGACAGTTTGAAAAACACATTTCCCCTTTAATGACTGTATTTGGATAATCAGGTCAGTTCCTTTCCCTGCCAGCTTTTCTCCCTCTCTCTCTTGCGTTCTGTGTCCCTCTCCTGCCTTCGGTTTTTCCTCTCCCCAAAATGGCATTGGGAACAGCTGGGTTAGCTTACCGCCAAGACAGAGAGGGCAAGGAGACCGAGTGGTTACCATCACCGCTGCTAAAAGGGAGGGAGGGGGGTGTTGAGTCAGTAAAAATAATCACATTGCTCTGGAAAACTTTTGCTCTTACTTAAGAAACCCCTGCCGCTTCTCATAACATTAATTTGACTGTTCTGCGGTGCATGCTTGCTACCACACACACACACACACACACACGTGCACACGTTGACGGACCATAAAAAATCCTGACATGGGCGGAAGGAAAATCTGGTGACTTAGAGGCCTTGGGTAAAAGTTTCAGAGCTGCGTGGTATGTGCAGGCTTGTCACATTATGAAGAAAAATGGCAGGGTGTTGACACGAGTACTTTTATCTCTGTATATTTCATTAAACAAGACCTGACAGATTTCTATACCTTTCTGTGCCCCTAGTTTGTGAGTTTGAGGACTCGTATTTAACCTTTAATAGTAGTTCTATATATATATATATTGAAAGGGAGAAAAAGAGTATTTTACACCTTAGTTTTAACGCCGCCAAATTTCTTTCCATCTGCCCGGCGTGTGTCAGAAGGCAGCTTAATACATGGTGTTTAATGGATTGGTTGACCTTCGGGTTTAACACATCACTGTGTCATGCTCACACCTAACATTGCCCATTGAAAGTTTATAAATGATGTCATACAGCCCACTTAAAGCCGGACTGTACACGACAGCAGTATTTACACATTAGGACAATGTTATGCCAAGCTTGAGGCTGAGGGCAGCAGGTAAAATAAACAATTACAAAGCTCTCCATATTCCACATGTCTTCATTGAGGTGTTCAGAAATGACAATATGCTAGTCATTTTATTAAACCACATTATTCTGGATTAATGTAGCTAGTTGTTTGAATTATGTGCTGATTATATATACTATTTATACTGTACTGACACTGAAGTGCACACAAAGCACAGAATGAACATAACGTCAATCATGACATGCAATAAATCAAAATAATTACATAATGAAAGTGAAAACATTCCCCAGCAGATGTCACTACATCATTCTGCAGAATTTATTATAGAGGTCGTTCAAAATATGACAATTTGAATTCTATAATAGTGTTTGTTCCTAGTCATATTGGACGCCAGATACATATAAAAGATCCGATGAAGTGGTTTGATGAAGACAAGTTTTCCTGTGTTGACGTTTTCGTTAAAAACAGGAAGTTGGGCCGCTGGGACGTATCAAATGAAATACCTTTTTTTTTTTTTTTTACGTCACCGCCTTGAACTATGATTATAGCTATTCTCTTAGAGAGCATTGTTTATTGGACAGAATTGGCATATTTCAGAATTTTTGGACACTTTATTTCCAATAAGTATAAAAACAACTTATAGGAGCACAGAAGCATATACAGTAACATCCGAAAGTTTTTATTGTTATTTGATTTTTTTTGTTGTTGCTGTTGAAAGTTAAATACATTCAGCAAGGATGCATTAAATTGATCAAATTCCTTAAATTGACAGTAAAAAAGGAAGGCAGTTTTTCAATGCTGTTCTTTGGAACTTTCCATTCATCAAAGAATTAAAATATTGTTAGGATAATGCGACTCTGATGACTGGAGTAATGGCACCTAGAAATTCAGCTTTGCCATCACAGCAGTAAATTTAACCAATTATCACAGTCATTGATTTTAACATATATTAAAATAGAAAACTCTTATAAATATCAAACATTTCTTTTTACTTGGTTTTTGATCAAATAAATGCAGTTTCGGTGACTCCTTTCAAAAACATTTGAAACAAGTTTTAGAGTATGTGGTCTCTCAATGCTGATAAACATAGACTAAAAGCACAAAAAACCCTCTAACATATTTTAGAGGAAGCATGAGGTAACCGAAACATTTTCCTATGCCGAGCAGGAAAAGTCCTGTCACTCCGGGCATGACTTGGGATCAATCTTAACCCTTCCGTTCCGGTGCCAAGGCACGATTTTTCATGCGCACAACATTCGTGACATCGGTGCCGTGCTCCCCCAGCGCGTTTGCAAATGGAATCCAGCTGTAGCGGTGGAATGCATTATTAGTGGTTAGCCATAATTGCAACACACTCGTTTGCCTGCGTTGTCAGGCTGTCGTCACACATGCACACAGTTTCGCCAGACAAATGGGATGGCTAAAGGATCACTGGGTAGAGGTGCTCACCGCCACTTTTTTTGTTGTTGTTGTTGCTGGCGTATGAAGCTGTATTTTGTGATGCAGTGAATGTGATTAAGAGTCCTGTGGAAAGTCCTCAATGGGTTTTTTTAGTCATGAAGCAGCAGCAGTCGTGTGATTGATTGCTTTATGAGCTTGAGGAGTGTGTGTGAGAAAGAGAGCGGTCTGGTCTGTATCATCGTGACAAACAGTCATCAGAGTACTCATGCGGTAATTAACAGAGTGTAATGTATATGGAAGTTTGCGAAGTGAGAGAGAGAGGCTGCATTAGGCTAACATAATCAAAGAGACAACAAGAAAGTAACAGGAGAGAAGCCAGGGGAAAAAGAGGGTGTAGGTGAAGAGAGACAAGAGACAAGATCTAAACAGAGAGAGACAGCCCAAGAAAAAGAGTCGGGGAGGGAGGGGTGATCCAACGCTCTCCTTCTCTCATTCTTTTTCAGGTTGGGGCTGTCAGCCTCATGAGTTGCTGTGGACTTGGCGGCTAATTGAGGAGCAGCTCCACACCCTGTCGTCATTAATCACTGGGGCTGCCGGGCTGCCTGCCCGGGACACTGCTGTGATGGGCTGCAGCTCTCTCTCTCTCTCTCTCTCACACTCACTCACAGTCTTTTTCTCTTTAGTAGTTGACTGGTCACATTGGGGAGGGGGGGGCCACCTCCATTCTAGGCCCAGTGGGACAGCAGAGAAAGGGAGAAAGAGATCAATCAAACAGGTGTAGCCCTGCTGAGAAGACACTGGTCAGGGACTAAATTAACTCCACACCCCCACCCACACATCCATCCAACTCCCCTCCCCTCCACAAGCAGGCGACAGAAACAGAGTGACTGCATATTGACTCAGCTGGAGCCCGGGAGACGAGGGAGAGAAAGATAAATGGCAGGGAGAGATTGATGAGGAGAAAGACGGAGAGAAGGATAGAGCAGGAATGTGATGAACGAGTGGGAACGGGGGGATGGCAGGATTAATCCCTCACCTTCGGATAAAATGTGAAAATTCCTCCCCTCCGTTTAACCTTCCTGTACTTGCATTAATTTTTTATCTCTTTTATCCCCATCTTTCAATCAACGCGCCGTTTACATGCTCGGAACATGGCATCTTATTTTTTTTTTCATTTTTACACGACACGGATTGTTGACCAACTTCAACGATTTCATGTTGTTTATTGGAGTTGCATTGCTTCACCCCTAGGGGCGACGTAATCCACGTTATGAAGTTTTAATTCTCTTGGGATGTGCCCAAATAGTCCATAACTCCATTAAACAACTTCCTCTCTAAGTCTCACAGGAAGTCATTCAAGACCATTTCTAAAATAGACTCCTGGCACTTAACTGTTCTTTTAGATCTGTACTTTTCTTTATGTCAAACAAAATGCAATACTACGGTTTAGATACTGTCCACTGCAGTTTATACATTTTCTGCCCTGTGACAGTAAGGAGTAGGCTGTGTGCTATAACCAGGCCTGTGTTGTGCCTTGCTAAAATGTAGATTTAGGTAATTCTCTTCTCAGCCCTTCCTCCTCTAGTCTTGACCTCCTGGTTTCCCGTAAGAGGAACCGTATGCTGTGTCCTTGCTGGATAGCCTGAGTTAACAGAGGCGGTGGAGTGATCTATTCATTTAATGGCCCTGTCAAGTGACACCTGTGCTGCGTCCTCTCCTGTCTGAAGTGCTAATGAACTGAGAATCTGTGCGTACGTGTGTGTTTGTGTGTGTGGTTTGTCTCAGTGCTTAAGAGCATCTCCACTCATCCTGTTTGAGAAAAATTGTTCTGAAGAACAGTTTACACACTGGCCGTTTCTGTTTAAGACATTAAGCCCGACATAGTCACGCAATCACATCAACAATATTGAATCTTGACCTTCTTTGCAGCACAGCATTAAGCAAGACTTTCTGAACCACAGGACACAACACACTCGGGTCAAACAATGGGGACTGCACTCCTGGGGGTCATGTCAAGCATTTGATAAATATTTCTCTATTAACAGCCTCCCATTGTCATCTTTTGCCCTTTGTGTAGCAAGGCAATCCATCAGAGTGCACTGGGAGTGAGTGCATGGCTCCCATGGGTTATTACCAGGCTATCATTGAGCTGTATTTAAGACCCAATACTCCCTTGTGCTGAGGCAGCTCTTTACACAATGCTGCAGAGGCACAAACAAGCAGTAGTGACTAACACTGCACTTTCACATTACGAGCAGAACAGTAAACAGACAGAGGACCTTATTTTGTATTATTAGCTTGAACTAATAGGGAACAAAACTGCCAGTAGCGTAGAAAGCTAAAGTCAAAGATTAGTTGCTCAAGTGAAAGTGCAGTTCTTTTTTTAAATACCAACCCAAACAAAAAAAATTGTGAATGTTTAAATATGCTTTTTTTTTTTTAAATTTGAGTTTTTGTGATCAGTGTATACATTCCAAACTACAGTTATAAGTGTTAACTCTATGACTTTTGCTCAAGATTACATATGGGGAAGCTTGGGTGTTATTAAGAGTGTAAGAAACATATTTGCAAGAGAAGCGAGGAACATCAACACATCTATAAATGTAATCAAGTATTATTTATTACACAAAATAAGACTTTGTTAAATGGATAGCGCTGCCATCACAACATAGTACTCTTATTTGAATTCTTTTCCCCTCTCCACTTTCCATCCCCAACTTACAGAGTCAGCTACAATAGAAAATATATCACATCTTTCCGTTTTATTCTTTGATCTGTACAAGTACAAAATAAACTCCAAATCATAAGGAACAAGGTAGCTGTTGACCGAGTCATGCTTATCTGTTCTCCAGTAAAGAAAATGAGTTGCACAGATCTAACGCATGAAAGAAAGTGATGTTAAAAGAAAGATTTTATGTCTGAGAGACAAACATTGCATTATTACAAAGTGTATGAAAGGAGCGACCATGTTCATACTGTGAAAAATGCTCCTATGTGAAACGGATAATGAACAAATTTTGGCGGTAATGTCCCATAGAAAACAAAAAGTCAAGCGCTCAAGTGAAAAATAAATACACACTTTTGGTAAACTGAAAAAAAAAATTATCAGATAAAATAAATTGAGTCCCGGCATTTTCATTCGCTCTCCACCTTAAAGTTCATAAGGGTTCCCTAATATCCTAATTGAAATTTGGAGTGACCATTAATTAAGCAACAGTAGTCCAAAGCAGATGAGATTTTATTCCTCATTGCGAATATAACTATCCCATGTTTTTTGCTTCATTCATTTTAGGGGAATCCTGCATGTTCCTGTGCTTTCCAGCGAGCTCATGCCAATATCTTTACACTGTCCAAAGTCTTTAAATCACTGGTACCCAAGAGCTGAAGCTGAGCCCAGTCTCTGGCCGTATAGAGCATAGGGAGAATAGTAGGGAGCTGTGGCTTGGAGAGAGTGCATAGGAAGGGATGGAGCTCCTGGCAAGTGTGCCTTTCCGTAGGGGTGATACCGTGCCAAACCTAGTCCTGGTGAACCACGCAGGGAGAGGGAACTGGGAAGGGCTCCTGGGCTGCTAGGAGGAGGCAGGTGGAGGTGGCAGGAAGCGGCGGAGGAGACAGATGCAGGGTAGCCGGAGAGCAGCTTCCCATCCACACCTGGCAGAGCCGTGTGCGTACGCAAATGGGCCAAGAGTTCCTCTGAGGTGGCGAAGCGTTTGTCACACGGGCCACCCACTGAGACCCAGTTACAGGCGTGAGGGTGTGTTTCATTGGGCAGCATGAAACCGTAAGTATACAGAGGATGGGACAGAGACGAGGTGGCACTAGAGGACAGAGAGCTGGGGTGGAGGGAGTGGAGGTGATGGGTGGGATACATAAGAGGGAAGCCAGTCTTTAGGGCAGATGATGGATCGTGAACGCAGGAAGAGCAGTTGCTGCCCCCAAGATGGGGTGCATTGGGGTATGTGAGGCAGTACGGGTCCCTGCACAAACCCTGCATGAAAGAGGGAGGCGAGGCTCCTGTGAGAGGACTGGAGCTGGGATGCTTTCCTGGAACGCCCATCCCGGCACCAACTAAACTAGATTTAGAGGGATCCAGCCCAGGCACGAACTGAGAAGGATAGCCAGTATAGGCCCCGACAATGGAGCCGTGGTAGCCCATGGTGGAGGATGGGAGGGAAAACACAGAGTGGCCTGGTTTGAAGGGAGAAACTGGGGCGATGTGGCCCCCGCCCAGGCTGGGCTGAGGGGGTTGGGCGTCAGACTTGCTGTCAGGCTGGGGACTGCTGGAGGAGCTGGCACTGCTGGAGTTCACACTAGCACGTGCGTGACTGGAGTTGGCGATCTGTACAATGTCCAGGCTTCCAGATTTGCTGTGCTCCGAATCTTTTTTCCCACTGCGATCGCCACCGCTGCTGCTGTCGTTCCCTGGGTCGGCTTTGGAGTCCATGTGGGAGGTTTGTGGATGCGTTGGTTTCTGCGATACGGGAGACTGAGACTGCCGATGCGTGTGCGACTGTCCTGATGTCTGCTGAGAAGGAGAGCTGGCCCGTGGAGAGGGGGCATGGGGAGGTAAAGAGGGGCACGTCACACCTGCAGAACCGCTATTTGGCACTCTGAACCCCGCTTTATCTGCCGAGCTGTTGATCCCAGCGCCATCCTTCCGGCATTCTGATCCAGTTTTAGAGTAAGGCTTAAAGCTGGACTTGTCATCTAGGTTCTGATGCTCCGCAGGCTTCAGGCTGGAGCTATTGGAGCGGCTGTCCTTGTCTCCATGGCTGCTGGATGAGAGGGATCCCAGTTTCGAGGAGGGAGGAGGATCTGGTTTACCGATCTGTGAGCAGGTCTGGGCCAGCAAGGCTAGGGGACTCTTTTTAGCATCCAGCTACGGAGACAAAAAAAAACAAAAAAAAGGCATTTTCGGTTAACTCTTTGTTTTTCTTCTCATGGAAAGACAGACATGACCATTTCAAAACAACGATTGCAACATTGCTCATATTTCTTCACAAAATATCACAACCATTTTGTTTATACTTAGATTAGCTTCGAAACTCTGTGACGTCACGCGAATTGAGACGTTTCCGTGACATGGGCATATTTGAAATATATTAGGTGGTATAAATTGCTTCGAAATGGTTTTTGACGGAACCTAAACACACAAAGTAGTACACTGTGCAGTGTACTACTTATTTAATAAACAGTCGTACACTGCACGGTGTACTTTATGAACATCTATTGCTTAATTGCTTATTTTTGTTAAAACAGAGGCTTTAAAAAAATAAGTGCCGCAAAAACACTTCAGTGGCGACCAGGAAACGTGAAAGCTGAGAATGTTGCCAGATACTGGAGCACGAGAACGGCCTTATCCAAATCCGGACT
Source organism: Enteromius treurensis (assembly GCA_032275025.1). NCBI lineage: Eukaryota > Metazoa > Chordata > Actinopteri > Cypriniformes > Cyprinidae > Enteromius > Enteromius treurensis. Next base: position 9,596,044 of record JAUCMU010000097.1, on the reverse strand, counting down.
ATGCATGTAATTCGGCGCTGAATCGCATTGAGAATCGCTTGGCGAATTCCGAATTAAAGAATTATTTCGAAGGGCCCGAGATAAACTCTAATACCGAGAAATATATATAAAGCGTAACAGCGCGCACGAAACATTTATTAACACTCTTTCACTTAGTAGCAACGCGCAAACTCCGACAACCGAGTAGTTCTTCTGAGCAAAAAATGTTATTTGTATTAGAATGAAGTAAGAAACAGATGCATTAGAAAGGAGTAGCTCGTACCTCGATGCTCACTGGCGCGGAGCTGAGCGGCTGGAGATACTCTGGGTGAAGTATGTGACTTGTGTGAGCGGTCAACATTTTGAGAATCCGTATAGGCAGCCTTTTTTCCTGACGCGCGGGATCACGATTCAGCAGTAAGGCGATCGAGTCGGTTTGGGGTCTTAAACAGGTGGGCGAACTATCGCTGTAAATAAAAGGACTTTTAAGGGTCTGCTGGTTCCGTGAACTGACTGCAAATCCAGGAGGCAGTTCGCTCATCTGGATCGGGGCGGATCAGAGACCTGTCGAGGGCAGCGACGGGGCGGGTGTCCTTCAGTTTTCATTTAGAGATATCCAATGTTTTCAAAAAAGAGCCAAACGACATTATATCCTTTATATTCTACTGGAGTGTTCAATATCCCGTTGAAACCTCAGCTCTGTGTGTAGTCCAGAGAACGAGAGCTGTTATAGTCTCTATGAAGAACGTACACTCCGTCTCCACATCGTTCCGTCACCGAATCAGTGTTGCCTTCAACCCCAAAACGATCGCGAGTCCTTTACGCGCAAACGACGACTTGTAAGACAAACGAGAGAAGTCTTGTATACTTGTCGTAAAATAAAAAGAAAGCAACTACGCAGCAGAACTACTGGGTAATATAGCGTCAAATAATGGCATTCCGCTGGTCCGTGCGCGCTCCGGTGTGTGCTCCACAGCCTCCGTACGCATATACACTCCGCTCGTGAAGATCTGAGGGACAACTTCAAAGCGCTCCGCCGCCGTCCAATCGCCTGCATCTGCATTAGTAATAAGTGGGTAGGCACAACAGAGGCGGAGACTGCCCTCCTCGCTCCGGACCCACTGGCCAAGTGCTTGCTCGCTGTATGTCAAAACATGCAAACACTCTGACATGCCGTTTTACCATTTATTTAATTACTTATCTAGTTTTGTGAAGAGTGGTTATTTTTTAAAATAGATTTTAAACCACCAGTAATTTAGTATGGCTTGAATTAAGAGTAGCTTTTTAGCCTACTATTTAGCTTACTATTTATTGCAATTGTAACTTTAATTGGAGTAGATTTTACACTAGTATTTTTTATTTTTTTGGTACTAGTCACTTCAAGTACCTTTCTTATTCTGTTCTGTTTGTGTATAAGTGGCCATTTTGCAATGTTGGCTCAATTATAATTATAATATATATACATATATTTTATATTGTAAATGTGTAGGCTGCTAATTAGCTGGGATTTACATTAGTACATTACATTTTACATTATAGGGATGATCTCTATTGGATTGCAAGTCATTTTTAATGCATTCTAGAAATATTGAAACACAAAGATATAGATTGTCACTGAGTTAACAGTTTTTCAAACATTGCTACTAGTTATTTATACGTAAACAAATTCAGATGGATTTAAATATGTTGTTCAAAATGACATTCATACTACTATAATTTGTCTTTGTATAAGGTCCAAACATTGCAATAATAATAATAATAATATAATTGTCTATGTATTTCACACTTAAACACAAAATTCTACTTTTAAACTGCCAGTGCTAGTTTTACCATAAAGCTTAACTGTAGTAATAAAGCGTTGTGTTGAAAGGAAACGCTGAGAATGTGGTAGTGGTTTTTTTTTTTTTCAGGTCAGACAAGTCAAATGATATTGAGCAATACATTCATACATAATAACAGCACATGTGTGCGCCTCCAGTTCTGGAATGTTAATAACTTTATTACATTATCCCATGTTACTTTGCCATTGAAGTAATTTAGCTAACTTAATTATGCAATGAATTGGCTTAATCATTGAAAAATGAAGCCTGACAGAGGCTATTACAGGGAGACTGTGCTAATTCGTGTCTAAGTAACTTTGAAGTTCAGTATATTTAATGGCTTTGATTGTTCGTAAGTGCTTATAGCCAGTATTATTAAACCTTAGACATTGGACCGAGTTGTATTACATTATTTTGGCAAGCGTGTTTGCGAAGCGATCTCGCATGTGTAGACAAAATTGTTTGTGACTTCTGTATGCAGCCAAATAGGATATGATAGCATATGAGTGGGTGCGTATGTTTAATTAGATTTAGTTGTCATGTATTGATAATGTATTGTCCTTAGGATAAGCCATATTTTAAACTGACGGCAAAAAAGTCGCCCCCATTTGCACAGTGCTGTAAACATATAGACAAGAGAGAATATTTATGTTTCTCTGAATGGCTGTACCTGTCAGGTGAGTCAGAGAGATGAGAAAGGCCTGATCTCTGGAGCTGTTCTCGGGGTTAAAAACAAAGAGCACCTGGGAAGCTTCTTGAAAGGTGATGTTGCCTGCCTTAGTGTAATAAAAATGACAAAAAGACAGAATGCATGAACTGTTGACCTAGGGAGAGGAGGAGCCACAGGCAAACATGTGTTTGCAGGGCTTTGTCTCGCGTATCTGGGTGGCAGAGGTGAATATTCATTTAATAATGGTGTGCAGGGAGGAATGAAAGCCTCGGGACACTGCATTTCAGAGGCAGAAAGAGTTTTAAGCTTGTCAGCAACCTGTCATTTTAGATCCCACATACAGCACGCACACAAACAGCCTCCCACACTTTCACAAGTACCTACAGACGATCAAAGTTGACTAGAGTGGCAAAGTATTAAACCGCTCTCAATCATACATAACAGTTTTTTTCTGACTCGCTAATCTAAGCTGTTAAGTTAATTAAACTGTCACTCTGTCTCACAACACAAAGATCCATCTCAACATGAAGTGTTTGTTAGGTTTTAAGCCCACATTGTCTTATTTATTCAGAAACTACACATTGTCGAGTCAACGTACAGGCGCATCTGCCGTTGTTAAACAAGGATCTCTTTACCCACGGCGTCTAAAGCCATTTAACGTTCTGCACATGTGTGTATGTGCGCACATGTGTGTGTTGAGAGATAGCAGCGAGGGCTGTATGAAGTCACCTCTCCTTCTGTCAACAGCCCTGCTGTTTGCTTTGTCATTATTAGTGTCATCCATCACTTGCCACCTATACAGGAGTCTGTAATGTCTGTGCAAATCTAAAAACTACAGGGATATTCAAATTCAGATGGGTTAAGTGATATGATGCGATCGCTTCCTTTGAACAGATCAGTTGTCTTTGCCCCACACAAACAGATACTTCAGGTTATGACAGGTGTGGTCTAACCTGTCAACGAGCGTATTAATGCGAGTAGACTCTTTTTTCCCCCCCTTGTTTTACAGTCGATCCGTCCTCGTTGCCACTCTTTAAGTTTGGTCGAGATGTCTGGAATGTTTCCGTTTGTCTAGAAATGATGTTACTACTCAGAAACCCAGAATCACAGGGTGTAACCATTGTTATATTCTTAGGACTGCAAAGAAAATGAAGGATCGCTGCCTTCTTGAAAATGCATGAAGAAGAGGAAAAAAAAAAACAACAAAACCTAAAATCTTAGAATTCCAATGGTTTAGAATTAAGATGGATTGCCTTACAAAAACATTTTCAGGATAAGTGAGTTTGGCAGGGGGCAAAGGTGTGGGTGGAATGAAGGGAGTTTAAAGGCACCCTAGAGGAGGAGGAAGGGAAAATAAAAAAAGAGAGAGAAAGAGAGTGAGAGAAAGAACTGAGGGCGGGCTGGAACAACGGGGAACAGCTCCTTTCAAGTCTGGCCTTGAAGTGGGCTGCTAACAGCTGTTTTGACGTATAAATGACGGATGGTCATTTCCTGTTGTGGATTTTAGGGGGCAGGCCTCCCTTTTAGGCCTGTCTGACCAATCCCTGTTAAGCCCGAAGGCGTTCGCCTATGCATGACTGTATCAAAGCACAGGGCTTTACCATAACTTTGACTAAACAAAGGGCTAAAAGCAGAGGCTAGACATCCTGCTTGACTGTAGCCCACTCACATCCCTCACTGTTTCTTGGGATAGGTCACAGATTACAGATTAAGTGCAGAAAACCTACCGGAGCTTCATAGCAGGCCATCATTCATGTTAATGCGAAACAGCAAAGGATATGTTACATGCAGATGAACATGGGAAAGAGAAAACATCAAAGTACGGAAATAAAAATTAATTATTTGATTAAAATTATTTGAAATATCTTGTTTGGTCTGTGTTATATTTTTATACTTGACTGGCACAGAACAGTTTGTCACTCTTTGGTACAGACTGAGAGACGGCAAAACCAAACAAACAAAAAGGATGCAAATCACTTGCATTTAATTACCTGTGACTGATTTATGAGGTGAGTGGTATGAAAAGGGAGCCCAGAGGCAGGGAGTCTGCTGCTCATGCCTGGTCTGTTCTCCAGAAATAATAATCCTGTGAAAAAAGAGGGACAGGACAGCTTTATGGAGTGTAGCTGACATGTGAGACCAACCCTGGAGAACTGTAAAACGTAGCACTCTCTTTCTCTCTTTGCTTTCACAAACCTCACAATCCTTCTGAGTGATTGTGAGATTTTTAGGATCAGATATTTAAAAAGTGCAGTGTGAAGCCTGGTGGAGTATTTGTTTGTGAGATGATAGAGAGAGCCTATCAAACGAGGAACGTATCACGAAAGGCTGCCAAAAAAAGAGCTGAGAATGAAGATTTATTTAGTTCGGCGTGAATAGCGCACACAACATACACGCAGGGGGAACAAGTGGCACAAAAGGCTCTTCCCAGAATCCTCGGAGAATGGGAGCTTCTCAGGTTGATTTAATGACTCATCCCTGTGTTTTGGTATAATCAGACTTGAACATCTTGAGTCTCTCTGATCCAAAGACGTGAGTGATGGTGTGATGACAGGATAAATATTTGTGTGAAACCACATGCACATGTGACGGAATGGAATATCGTACAATAAGATAGATGAACTAGACTTTAGTAATAGTTTTATACGCAGTAAAAGCTTATTTCGATTTTTTTTATGATATCGGTGATGTGGAGCGCTCTCACAGGCTTAATGGCTCGTCTCTCTTGTCGCCTCTGTGATCAAGGGCCTGGCAGATCTACTCATCTTCCTGTCTCACTGATTATCTCTGAGTGATTATGTACATGCCCTACAGTTAATGACAGATCTTTATTTAGCTTTCAAACATGTCATGTGCACCAAAACACACAAGCACACACGCACACACAATGAACTTAAATGCACCCTTCTCGCTCGAACAAAAGCTCCCATTGTCCTCCACATGGTGAAGTTATCAGGAGGGGTGGGAGAACTACCCAGCTACACACAGCAGAGCCACAAATCAGATTGCTCTATATTGTTGTGTGAAATCTAAGCAGACATCAAAAGGTGTTTTTTATCTGTTGCTGGCCCAGAAAACGCTAGCGTGGAGCAACAGTCACTCCATTCATGAGGCTCATGACACGTTCCATTTTAGTAATGCACAGGGCAAATTAAATCTCTCTGTTCCTCAGGCAAGTCTGATTCCCTAAATCACACTGGCGCGCATCGAAATAATTTAGTTTGTCGCACAAAACAGATGTCAAAGTAAAAGACGATACTGACCAAGCCTGTGTTAGTCTTGTCAATCAGCTCACAGTTGACTGACAAGGCTCAAACGTTCGCCAGTTGATCTCTAAGCAGGTTATGTCGTTGTGTCGCACATAATGAAAAGATGTAAACTTGCTGCCTGAACAATAACAACTCAACAGCCCGGTTCTTGGCGGCTTGTAAAAGCTGCAGTAAAAACACAGATGTTTTCCTTCATCACCTCCCCAGAGTCCTCCATCAATTCTGAAAATAAGAATACATCATATATTCATAGACTGACAAATACATGATGGTGCATTTTCTTCATTTCGTAAAGCAATATTATTTCCACAATACACTAATAGCAGTTAGAATCAAACACAGGGGTGTTAATAAAAATGTTTTTAAATCCTGGACCAAAAAAACAGTCATAAGGGTCCATTTTTGGAAATTGAGATTTATATATAATCTGAAAGCTGAATAAATAAGCTTTCCATTGATGTATGGTTTGCTAGGACAATATTTGACCGAGATAAAACCATAAAAAAAAAAAAAAAAGTAAAATCACCTTTAATATGGTCTAATTTAAGTTCTTAGCTATGCATATTACTAATCAAAAATTAAGTTTTAATATATAAAAATGGAAATGATCAAAAAATCTTTATGGAACATGATCTTTACATAATATCTTAATGATTTTTGGCAAAAAAATTACCTATACAATGTATTTTTGGCTATTGCTACAAATATACCCCAGCGACTTATAATTAGTTTTGTGGTAAAGGATCACATATTAATATATAATGTTTTGTAATAGCATTTGCATTTCATAAATTTTAAAAGTATTATTTAATAATAATGATAAAAAATAAAATAAAATAAAAAAATGAATGTTGTTTGGAAACATTCTGGCAGAGTGTCAGCTGTCAGTCATTGCGGCCCGCGGTATGGAGGAGCGCCCTGTCACAGTGACTTTGATGTGATGAGAGATGGAGGCGCTCAATTAAAAGCCTATCAACGTGTAAGTAAATCAACACCTATCAGCCTTGTCACTTCAAACAAACGTTTATTATACTGCTCCGCCCACCTCATTAATCTCGCACTGTTCGCCTGTCAAGACGAGGTCACAACCAAGGAACGCATAAGACAAACTGGATAAGGAAACGGATCTCAAAACATTTGGTCTAACTTAAATGCGAGCTGACTCAAGAAACAGGATATTATGATTAGGATTTTTTTTTTATTACGTCTTCTAGGCTCTAGTTATAATGATCAATCGCAAATGTAGTGGTTTTTAATTATTTAAAGATAACAGACAATTATTTACTTTCGTTATTTGTAATTCACTTACTTTGCTTTTATTTTGTGTATTGCTCTGGTATTTTCTATTCGTTTGTTTTTTGCTAAAAAAAGTATAAACATTAATTTTATTTAATTTTTTTGGCAAAATGGGATTTTTGCGACATTGACACATTTGCATTAGGCATATTTTAAATTCGGAATTTCAATTTGTAGGGTGAAGGAAATGCGCTTACTGTCTTTTTTGTGCGTTGCTAAATAGCACGTAGTAAAAAAACTAATCAGCATCAGGTGATTTGGCCATTTTGTTTAGACACGATTCCCTTGGTTTTCCATGATTCGTCTGATTTTGTTTCTCCTTACTAGAGGTGGGCGAAATAACCAAAACCTTCTATCACGGTAGAAGCTATATTCTACCCTGATAACGGTATATATCACAATACAGCAATTTGTATCTGAAAATGCATAAATAAAAATTAAAACACAAAGAATGTAATTTTATTTAAACTGTGAATTGCTGCATTACTTTAAGTAAAAAAACAACCATACTGTTTACTGCAATGGATTGTAAGTCTAATGTTTTTTTTTCTCAGAACAGGTACTAACAGTGCTGTATACCACACCACAGATGATGCACCTTTTTTCTTTACAATCTCCTCGTTGTTGGTTTCGTCACATGTAAGCGAACTCACCGCTGCTGCACCGTCTTCCTCCATTGTTGAAGTGAATGTGTATTGCGTAGTTCGTAACGTGCAGCATCACGTGATCTCAATCGCAACCAAAATCTCTACCGGTTAATCGTGTCTACCGGTATATCGCCCACCCCTACTCCTTACAAAGCAAACTCGGGTTCGTTCGCATTTTACTTTTCTGGTCCTGTCTAGATTTGTCTCCCGTGCCCAATGACCTGGCCAAGTTTGAGCCTTATAAAAGGTTATTAGTTGCCAAGAGAGAGAGCGCACAAGCTTCTTCCACAAAGCCTGCCAGAAGGTTACACTGCCTGCGTGCTATAAATTACCCTCGACAGGCCGCTAGAACCGGGGAGCTGGAGGAGAGGAAGAGGGGAGGGAAGAAGTGTGTGCAGTTTTCTTTTCAGTCCCCACTTGATGAATGAGCCTCAGAACAAGGCAGAGAATACATCATATCACCTTTAATAGGTACACATTTCCACCACCATAACTCAGCGTTTAAAAATAGAGAAAAGCGATGAAATACGGTGCCGTATATTCCAGCCGTGACACTTTTACGAGTCCTCCCTGCAGTATAAAGGCATTGATTGCTATTTCAAAGTGCGGTGTCAGGCCCAATACTGAGTACAACCAGCTGCTACACCGAGAGAGCAAGAGGTGGGGAAAGAGAGAGAGAATGAGTTATGACTGCTGAGATTTGGGTGATCTTTTCAGAGAGTCATCCGTAGCTGTAAATTTACAGTGTTTGTGCTCGGTGTTATTGAAACCAAACCCAGAGCTGCCTGTCAGTCATCCATTCTCGGAGCTGCTGGAGAGCATTCCTCTCCTGACAGAAACAGTCCCTCAGCGAAAGGTGAAGGAGAGCACAAATTACACATGAAACGACAAAAGGCTGGCGCTCGTGCTCTCTCTGTCTTCGTTTATGTCTCCCCCCGCCTTTCTTCTCTCTTTTTCTGTCTGTCTTCACACTCGCCTGTCTGAAGACTTGGAGACTAGTATGTGTCTAAATTAAATGCTTGTGACTTTACCCTGCATGCCTTTGTGCTCGGTTTTGGACCTTAAAAAGGTAGTTGGCTCAAAAATTGATGTCCTGGTACAACACTCACCCTCATTCATCCCAAACCTGTATGAATTTCCATTTTTATTTAGTCCTTACAAGTGTAAATAAATAGTTTTTCCAACTTTTGCTTTTAAATCATAGGTCAAAGCACATGCCAAAATACGGATCTTGTATGTACGAAGATAGTTCTTTGTTAATGGTAAAAAATTCATTTCAAAATTCAGTACATGCTCTTAAATGTGCAGAGATCTGCATTTCTGATTCCAGAATCAGATACTTGTTGTAAAATAAAAAAATCAGTTCTGCCAATTAATTCCTGTGTGCATTTTAGGTGGTGAAAAGGGACTGCATTTGTCTTTGAATCATTCATTCAAGAGATTCATTCAAAAACACGGATACATCTAGTAATGAAACCAATAACGCTTGAGTGAGTCATTGAATTATTCTGTTTATAAATTCAGTGAGGTTTTGTTTAGTTGTTTCTTCAGAACAAATCCACATCCGTTTAAAAAATCTCAATTTGTCCAGAATCACGCAGCTCTATTTTGCACATAAACACCTCTTAATCGAGTCCAGAATAGGGGACACTCATTTACTATTAACCAAGACTTTTCCCTCAATAAATTACTAATTTGCTGCTTAGTAATTAATCATTAGTAAGTTGGTTGTTAAAGGAGCCGTATGTAAGAAATGTATTGTAATAATCATAAAATGTCTCTGTTATGTTCAACAGGCATTAAGAAAA
>JAUCMU010000097.1:9567699-9586455 GCA_032275025.1 Enteromius treurensis | reverse complement strand
GGGAGGGGGAGACACCGCTCAGCAGTATTTTGAAAGTGATTGCAGTACCAGTTTTGGCCATTTCTTACATACGGCTCATTTAAGTTAAGCATAGGGTAGGATTAGGGATGTAGAATAAGACATTAATATGTGCTTAATTACTACTAATAAATGGCTAATATTCAAGTAACATGCATGCTAATGAGTAACTTGTTAAGACACCCTAAAATAAAGTGTTACCCCAGTTTTTATGTAGCCAGCTGATTTTTGTTCATGGTTTTCAACAGCAGTTAAGACACAGAGTAAACATGTTTTATATCTAGAGAAGATAAGAAGATATTCATTTGATCAAATGCATGCATTCCCTAGGATGCAAACCCATGATCTTGGTGTTGCTAGCGCTGTACTCTACTGTCAGGAATGCCGGTTGAAATGTTTTAACCAGATGCCGGTAGCCATTTTTTTTCCCCGCTCACTTCAATAGCATCCCTTCCTGTCTTTATTTTAAAACTTGTAAGAGGCGTTTGACCTTCGTATGCTTAAAAAACTTGAGGTTTACAATATATGACCCCTCTTCCTTCCACAAACAGAGCTAAAGCTATCATTTGTGTCCATTAACATTTGTTAAACATGAGGGTCTTAACTGGCTCGTATTAAAGCAGTGATGGGAAAGACAGGATGCCTGTAATGTTATTCAGCAGTCTCCCTGCCCTTGCTTTTTATTACCTATGATATTTATACACTGTTTTAACCTCTGACTCTTTCCAGTGTGCGCCGTAGTCTGTGCAAGCCTGTCAGATACATGCGGGGCGAATGTCTTCTGTTTCCAGCCCCTCTCCCTACAGTCTATTAAAATCTGCTCTGGACTTCTGCCATAGGCACATCATTTATCTCAGCGCTGGCCAAGAAGAATTATTGTTGTGTAAATCTCAAAGCCTTTTAGGAGATCAAAGTTCCAAAATATAAATCACATTTCTCTGTAGATATAAAACGCACACATGCTCTTGCACACATGCGGCAGGGGGTGGGGGAACGCTCATTCGCCTTCCCCGTGTGTGGATACGAGGGAGGTTCTCCACCCAAATCTCTTCCCACAGGGTAGAGCGAAGACGGCCTATCCTCCTCCTTATCTCCCCTTCTATCCTCTGTTCCACTCCTCCACCAATTCCCTCTTTTCTTTGCTCCACAGAGGATGCACTTAATCCTTTTCTCTTTGTTAACTTTAGCTTTCTCCGTTCTTTTTTTGAAGTCTCTATCCATATCTTCACCTACACCTACACCCCCATTCTTCTTCAATTCAAGGGAAAAATATTTTAACCTGATTTAAATCACGACGGAATATGATTGATCTCACTATCATACATGTTTTTTTTGTTTTTTTTTGGTAGGCTAGGGCTCACTTGGTGGAAACAGGGAAGATTAAAGCGATAGTTAAAACTAAAATTACACAATAATTATAGTATTATTTACATATTATTCTGTTATAATCTTTATTGCTGTTGTAATTGCATTTTATATTTTATTTATTTTTATGTACATTTTATTTTTATCTTTAAAATCTTTAAAAATCTTTAATATTTTATATTTTCTTTCTGCTTTTTTCAATAAACTAACTTTTAGTATCAGTTAACAATAACAACACATTTTGACAGCAATTGACACCATTGTATTTTTTTATTTGTCAAACAACAAGAGGCAGAGAGAAGAAAAGACCTAAAAATATATTTTTTGTGTTTAACAGAAGAAGGCAAGCTGGTTTGGAGTAAAAGATGATGATTTTTATTTCTGTGTGTGAACTATCCCTTTAATCGAGTTCTGTTGCACGAGCTACAACAGGAATGCTGTCTGTTATATCTTTTAGCATTGTGTCACTATGATCAGTTGATGTCCTATCTAGGTGTAATGCCATCATAAATCTTAGATATATGGCTGCTCTCTAAAAAGCAAATATCTTACTTGAATACAAAACACATGTTTGTTTTTTTCCCCTCATACACATTGCTCACCCCCTGTGGTAGGAGGTTTTATTTTTATGTATAAAATATGATGAGAATTTTTGGGTGGCATGTTAAAATGATCCCACTATATAGGGGCATTATTTTGACATCTCTCGTCTCTGCGATGAGTGTGTATGTGTTTGCGTGTGGCAGCGCTCTGATATGTGTTGATCTCAGTCTGCAGGCAGATTCTATCTGCAAACACGGCTCGCATGTGGGAAGACTAAATGAAAAAAGGGGTTTGCCATTAAACTGCCAGGGATTATATACTGTGCGCTCTATGATGTGCCAGCAAAACAGATTTGGTGGCATTGATTTGACAGAGAAAAGAGTGACAGAGTGAAGAGAGGGATTGGGGTGAGTGAGGGGTGGAGGGTTGATGGAAGGAGCATTTATATATTTTTTTGGAGTTTCCTTTTTTTATCCTCTCAGACACTTTGTCATTGTGTACTCTGTGCTTAGAAGTAAGAAAGTAAATATCCTGGATTGACTGGGGCTGTCAGGACGGGTAATTTGCTGCATGTGTGGATTTAGTGAGATTTAAGTTACGTCTGTCTGGAGAACTTCTCTGGGTCTTTGAGTGAATGCTTTAGATCAGAATGGATGATAGGAGGAGCCTGTGGAAGACAAGATAATGTCTGTGAGGAAGGACAGATCATATCCATGCACAGAAAATGCCATTGGAAACTTTTCCAGCCAGTAAAACCTCACCGTGTGTTTCTTGTCCAAGCGGTGCAACTTGGAACCTCTACGCTTTCCATAATGTGGATTGGATTATATGCGCTCACTGGAAATATGCCATTCATATGGGGCTCATGATATTTTGACGGCATAGAGGAGAAACCAGGAGATGAATGACACTCCATATTCGTGGAATAAAAGAAACCTTCTCGTAAGCGCTGACTCAAAGCCAAATGCGGTGACCGCAGCTTACTAGGTGGTATTGAATTTTACAGAGCCATAACAGCTTCATATCCGTTTCCTCACAGAGGTGGGATGTTATGTGTGAAGCAACCTTGAGTAACACCATTCTCCCCTTTAATGTTCTCTTGAAGCCAACTGTAGCATTGTGACAAAGTTTACACCTCATTGACAGGCTAATATCCTCATCCTGACACAGTGGGCGGCCGTCTATGGGAGTTTTAAAGGGAGCTGCTAAATGGGACGCCTTTGCTCATCAAAGTCAGCACACACATTTATAAAGCTGTGAATCCCAGCACTCGAGACCTTTGAAGAGAAGGTGTGGGTTTATAGCGGACAGCTGTTTCTCTAAAGAGCAGGAGCTGGCACTGCAGGGAGGTGAGGTATGCGCTGTTCGTGGGGTCACGTGTCTGCCGTGCGTGTGACGGAGAGCTGACGTTGACGTGTTAGACTAATGTGTCAACTCAAGGGGCAGAGGGCTATGGCATGAGTCAGAGTGAGTTTTTCTCCAGTCTATGCGAATGGGGTCAGGAGAGTGAGAGGTACAAAATGGAATATATGTGTCAAAGGGCTTTGAAAATAAATCACAACCTCCAAAAGTGACCGTACTTCAGCTCATCTGGAGTCCAGACGATCGATATTATCTGGAAAAAAGGAAACTCTTGCCGGCACTAAACGCTTCAGGAACTCTGGTTCACCTTGGGTTTCGTTTTTGAGTGACAGCAAAGCACTGTACCGAACATTTAAAAAAAAAATGTAAGCATTGTTGAAACAAGTTACTTAATTTTCTATTTTTAATGAGTAAAATGTTTAAAAAATTGAATTAAATTTACTTGATTGTTGTTTTTTTCCCATTTTGTTTTATTTTTGAATTAACATTCACAACTTTTACAACATAAAACATAAAGAAACTCAAAAATAAATGAACTGTAAACCTGGCTCGTTTAAAATATGACAAATATCAACTCTTAGTGTCTCTTCCTGCCCTCTGTTGTGTGTTTTTGACGTTGATCATTATTATAGTTAGGTAATTATGCATTTTTTGGTGACAAGAGCTTGTTTATCTGAGCTACTTTAAGTGTTTTGTTAATTGTGTGAGATTTGACATGTTTTCAGAGAATATGTGTCAGGTTGTTTATTCTTCTTTTATTCATTAAACAATTTATAAGAGTAAGCAATTGCAGTGAATAACAAGAATTCTCTGAAAACGAGCTGTTTTGCTTCTCATGTAAATTTATGTTTATTTTACAGGAAATAGTAAAAGCTGTTTTGTAGTGCACTAGGATAAGTCAGTGGAGTTTACAAAGATCTAAAAACATTTAATGTTTACCTTTTATGGTAGGTTTTTAAAGACTGAAGGGTATGGAGGCCTCTTCCTCGTTTGAATTAAAAATAAAAAAGGTACTTTGTTTACTTGCTATCTCAGAATTGCCTGATACAAATTTGCACTTGTAAGTTATAAAGTATATAATATAAATGAGAAATTCTGAGAACATATCAGTCTTTATTTTATTTTTTAACTCCCAATTCTAAGAAATAAAGTCAAAATTGTGAGATATAAACCCGAAAATTAAACTGTGGAAGTTTATACCCCACAGTTTTGAGTTTATTTCTTGCAATTCTGAGAAAAAAAGTCAGATTTGTGAGTTTATATGGCAAAAAAAGGCAACATTTTGAGATAAAAAGTTGCTTTTACAATAAAATGTAAATGTATTCAGTGGTAGAAATGAGCTTCCATAGAAAGGAGCTGAAAATGAGTGGAATGTGTAACCTGCATGTCTCACATGAGCACCACGTGCTAACCACAGAGCTATAGTTTTGTTGGTAAATCATTCTTTACTTTGCCTTAAAGGGTAACATATGATGCTACAAGGTTGAAAGCATAACTATCACATTTGTCCCACTTAACATGCTACATATGAGCAAAGAGATTTGATTCTCTCGTTGTCTTTTTCTTTCCAGGGTGTCAGCCTTCAGATGTGAGAAGGAGAGAACAAAAGACACGGAGGATGAAGTGAAGAAAGTTAACGTTTCCCCTGTCCAATCCTTACCTCTAGGGCACAAGTCTCCTCTATTCTCTCAGCCTTTTATTTATCGTTCCCTGAAATGGGTTTGAAATGATACGCTCTCCTTTTTTGTTCCCCTCATTTCTCCCCAGTCTAAAATTCATCTGTTTGAGCTGCCGGATCGAGTCTCGTGCGCATGTGTCTTTGCTGTTGCGGTCGACAGAGGTCCTCAGGTTTCACGGGGGCCCGCCGGTCCCCCTCGGGCGACAGCATGATGTCAGCAGCCATGTCCTGAGCGCTTGTGTCAGTGACTGTCTATCATCCCGAGCCCATCAACGCACCGTGGCAGCCATTCGTCACTTTGAGTTACCGCGCTTACTGTCGCCGCTCACAGCACAAACACTGACACTCAGGTTTCGCCTTTGACTGTCGCCATGGTGATCGTGAAAAACACAATACGCGTTATGCAACGGCAAAGAGAGATCAGATACGCAGCTTAGGTCTATTTGTTGATCACCAAAGCCGCTGTACACCAGATTTTCTTAGCATATGTGTGCGAAACTGTATGTGTGCGTTGTTTGTGATTGACAGTCCTACTGAGGCGAGGCCAGGTGGCGTCCTGTTGTAAATTTGCTTCTACCTTTCTCTACGCAGTCGTCCCTCCCAGCTACAACCTGTCATGCTTGACAGCACACACAAAGGAGGAGAAGAGAGAGAGAGGCAGGGGAATGAGGATTAAAAAGAAAGAGATAAAAAAAAAACTTTAAAAGATGAAATTAAAGAAAAGAAGATGAGCTGACAGCAGCTTGTGAGAAGGTATTGTCTGATGGGGAAATGTATCTGTGAAAGGGAGGCTTTGATCACTAGAGGACACGCGAAGGGGGGAGAGCTTGTAAAACGGTGCTCTTCAGATGGCTGAGAGACTGCAGGAAAATAACTAGACCTGCAATTATAGGAGGGGGAACAACACTAGTGCTAATGACACTACAAAATAGTGACAGGACGATCTCTTGTTTGGCTCTCTGATACTCTTTGTACTGGCACTTTATTGTAGACGTCCTCATAAAAGTTGTGTACAGGAACTAGACCAGAGATTTAATCTGTTTACACTACCGTTCAGAAGTCTGACGTCGGTGTAATTATTTTTTTAGATTTTGAAAGAAGCAAGGGCGACTATTTGATCAAAAGCGACAGGAAAAGCATTTGTAATGTTACAAAAGATTTCAATTAAACCTTGTTTCTTTTCTTGTCCTGTGAGCAGTAATGGCTTGCTGTTTTCAATATAACAATAAACAGCAACTGTTAATAATAAGAAGAAATGTTTCAACAAATCAGCATGTTAGAATGATTTCTGAAAGATCATGTGACACTGGCGACTGAAATGATCATAGGAAAAATTACGTTTTGCTCCCACTTTATATTAGCTTGCCTTAAAGGGTTAGTTCACCCAAAAATTAAGCATGTCATTAATTACTCACCCTCATGTCGTTCCAAACCCATAAGACCTTTGGTCATCTTGGGAAACAAAAATATTTTTTAATGAAATCAGAGAGCTATCTGAGCCTCCATAGACAGCAATACAACTGATATGATCCAGATCCAGAAATGTAGCAAAAACACAGGTACATAAAAGTCCATTAACTTCACTTTTGCCATGCTACCAGAAAACTTTTTTGTGCAAGTAAAAAAAAAATAACATCATTTACTCTTCTCCCGTGACTTGCGTCTTCCACCATTTTAGAGTATCTCAACGCGCCGCATACGCAAGCTTTAACGTATTTGACGCAATCAGCCTTGTTTACATCCGGGTGAAAGCACGCGCACAGCTGTTTATCCCTATAGAGGAAGGCATGCACTTACGCATTAATGTTCTCTAAAATGGCGGGAGAATGGTTGAGTATGCAATGTTATTTTTGTTTTCTTCGCACAAAAAAAAAAAAAAGTATTCTCGTATCGTAAGTTGAGTAACTGATGTCACATAGACTTTTTTTTTACCACATTTCTGGACATGGGATCATTTCAGTTGTATTGCTGTCTATGGAGGGTCACATGGTTCTCTGATATCAGCAAAAATATCTTAATTTGTGTTCTGAAGATTAACAAAGGTCTTATGGGTTTGGAGTATTTAATGACAAATGTTTAATTTTTGGGTGAACTAACTGTGTAATTACTATCCCCCTACATTTAAATAAATAATTTGATTGCACTTATTGTGTACATACATGTTTTTACATTGTTCTTATATTTTTAAAAATACTTGCATGTAATTACATCTGTAATGAATTAATTTAAAAAAACATTTGTAACACTTTAACCCACCCTTAACGTACCCATACCACCAAACCTGTCCCTAACTTTAACATTATCCCATAACAGGAAAAGTGTTTTACACTATAATATGAAAACAATATGTACATTGTACTTCCATTTGATGTATACAGTACAAAGTAGTTAAGGCCACCTAATACAAAGTTAAACCAGTTATTTTAATACTTTTAATAATAAAAATAATATAAAATATAATATAATAATATGTAATACTTATAATAATATTTCTACAGTATTTATGTTCAAATAAATGCTGGCTTATTGTGCATAAAAGACTTCTTTTATATTATTGAAATATCATTGAAGTTTTTCTGGTCCCAAGCTTATGTACATCTTTGGGTGTGTAGGTGACCAGAAGCATAAGATTTTAGGGACCGACAGGAACACAGTGGATTAGTATGGAAGAACAGTTCCTGTTTCCCAGGGTTCTATTACCTGTTGAATTGTTTTGAATTGCAAGGCAGTCAATTCCACTTTCTGTCCTTGCCATTCACATTCCAATTTGACTTCCTGTGGTATGTGGCCAACTCTATTCAAATTCCAAGTCATGAATGAAAAGGTATTTGGGCCCTAAACATAATTTTTTTGATGCTCTTCTCCATAATTTCTTGCACATCCCTGTCAATATAAGTGGCGAAAGACCAAAACTACAATTAAAAAGTGAGAAGCAAGAGGTCCAACAGAGAGAGAGAGAGAGACATTTGTGTGGGAGCTGGGGGTGAAGGATGGTACAGAGAAACCGCTGATGGGTGAGGTCCGAGATAGTCAGCCTTATTTAAGGATTTGAGGTGTGTGTGTGCTGAGGCTTGCTTCAGTGCCCTTCTATAGCTCTGTGGCACTTTGATAAGCAGAGCAGCTCGCTGCTGGTGGGGGAACTCACGAGGGGGCCTGTCTGATGAAGACCTGCCGCTGTCTGCGTGGGGTCTCTGACTGGAACATGGCCTTTGATGTCTCTCTCCTTTCTTTTTTCCCCCCTTTCTCTGTGTCTCTCATTCTTTCTTTTTCTTTAACCCCCTCTGGCTTAACACAAGAGCATTCAAGTGGCCAATGTTCCACTTGAGTGTACTTCTGTATTGACAAGTATCTGCTGAAGTGTGACCTGCCTCTCTGTTGTGTTAATTCAGGCTGAATTGCTTATGAGTTTGGCCTTTTTTTAATGCCCTTTTCCTTTTTGGTGAACCCCTGTGGTTTTAATCTGTTCACGGATGGTTTACACAATTTATGTTTGTATCTTAAATGTAGGTGTATGTTTATGTTAGAGCTTGGGTGTCAGAAATGTACACTTGTGAGAATGTGGTAAGGGAGAGTGGAGGAAATAGAAAAAGAATCAAGCTGAGCTTTGTGTGTGTGTGTGTGTGTGTGTGTGTGTGTGTGTGTGTGTGTGTCGACTCTGATGGAGGTCAAACAGCACCTGTCAACATTCTTGCTGCTTTAATGTGACATATTAATGTGACCCGCCAATGCCAATAAGTCACTACACATTGCACATGTGCGCATATTTATAAGCCTCCATAAATTCAAGTGGCTTGTGAAAAATTTAATCTCCTCTCATGCCCAGAATTGCTGAGTTGCTTCATAAAGCTTTGAGCAAACATTTTTTTTCTACCTGTTGTAAAATTGTTGTGGCATTTTTTTTTACCTCACTTATGATTAATATGTATTTCTGTACAATCTGTTCAGATATATTCAGATACTTCAGTTATATCAAACGGCTCAATTAATTAAAGGTAAAAACAAATTCACTAATTTATCCTAGTCCTCTCCTACTTATTAATTAACCTCTCTGATCAATGTATTAATTATCAGATTATCTCAGTTATGTGCACATGTGCACATACAGTAAATGAGAATTACTGGAAGTTTATATTTCTTTTTTTATAAAGATTAAATACGTTGCTACCCTGTTATCGGATAATATTTGAGAATGATTCAATGCTTCAGTAAAAAAAAATCTGACCTAAAAAATGGTAGGATTTATTAAAAAAAAAAAAAAGAAAGAAATATATTTTTTTTAAATAAAATGTGCACATACACATTTTAAGTACATTTTATTGCTGCTGCTCTGTAGAATCTACTTACTATTGTACTTAACATTCATAAATAATCTAAGTAAACATTACATAATTATATCTAATTTCACATTTCAGTAAAATTGACTTTTCTAACTTTGATTTTACTTAATATATCACCTAATTAAACCATGCTTTATTCTACAGACATCTAGTAAATGATACAATAAATACCATGTACACAATGATGGTGTGAATGTGTCATTTTGAGTAGACAGTGGACTCCAGATGTAACAAAATCACAAGTTAGTTACTTATAAAACATTGTAAAATACAGCTGAAAAACCTTGTTAATTATTCATACCCCAGTGCATGATGGGAACACCAGTATTACAAAAACTGAGTAGGTTTTACTTAATTTTATAATGTTAATATTCATGATTTAAATTCTACAAGCTTGAACTGAGTACCAATACAGAATTTTCTTTATTTTGGAATTATTGCCTGAACTAACATTTTGGTGTAGAAATGACATTTGTTTTTCTGTACTATTTACTTTACCACAGAATCAGGTTACAAAGTTTACATGCTCAGTGTCACAAATGACTTCTTTGAGAAAAGATCCTATAATCTTATGTTCCTTCTTGGTTTTCCATCAGAACCTTTGTTTAAAAATTCTAAAGTGTTCTGCCGATGTGATCTTGGATATGGGCTCACATCTCACCTCTGCTGTTTGATAATTCAGAACATATTCAGTGCACTTTATTCCCATAAATTTCCGATCACCAGAATAGGTAAAACTGGAAAAGGCAAGAACGTCAGATAGATTTGCAAGCTCAAGTTTGAAAAGAATACAGTTAGTCTGCTCTCTCCTAGTCTTTGTCTATGTAATTTGCTCTGCTCTCCTCAATCCTCTCACCCTGAAGTGAACGAGCTGGATGCAGTTTGACAGATCGACAGGGTTCAACCTCTTGACAGAGTTTGAGCCTGGAGAGCTCAATGACTTCAGACATGCCCTTGAGTAGAGAGAGGTTACACAAGCTGGCCCCTAACCACCAGCGCTAATCACAAACTTACAGTCCTCTGCCATAATCAATGTCACACATATGCTTTACTGCTGTTATCTGCCCTACATCAAAACAGAAACATAAATAAAAGAAATGCCTGAACCCCATGAGGGAGAGGTTCAAATGAACTCTGACAGCTCGACACACAATATGGCATCCGTAATGTGATTACGGCCGTATGGCACTTGCTGCCTACACTCACAGCCCTCTGAGGGAAAGTTTGGACTGGCAATTCCAAACACATTACCACAAAAAAGAGGTAAGAGGGCTTTTTAGCCACTAGAGTTTACGTTTGGATGTTTCATGCTTTAGGAAGCCTGCGGATGACGCTAATGTTGAATCAAAACATACGTGATCACTAACACATGTGGAAAGGCCCGGAGAGGATGAGAGAGTTGATGACGCTAAGGTATATTATGAATCTTATGAAGTTCAAATGGATTGGTTCGTGGCTTAAGATTTTTCAGATTTCCTGGCTTGCCCTGCAAGTTTGGAGAGTTGTCAAAAAACGAAGGGCAAAATGGAAAAAAAGGGCAGTGAACTACGCCTGTCACACCTGAAATGGAGGGAAAGAGAGGGAGCAAGACAGGAAAAATGACTCTTGCTGTTAAGTCCAGCAGGACATCCAATAAAAATTCTTTAAAAGTCCACAGCTGACATTGAAAAATAGCAAAAGTATAAAGTGGGGCAGGGTAAATAAAGAGAGGGGTTATTATATTTGGCAGGACAGGACGGCATTTTGAAACAAGCTGACAGTAAGAAAGGGAGAGAAAGAAACAAAGAAAAGGACTGTGGCCATGTCATGGAGCAGATTAGATGCTAATACCTCTGTACTTTGATATTAACATGATTGATCATATATATGTATATTAGGGCGGGCAAACAATTAATCGCATCCAAAATGAAAGTTTATGTTTACAAAGTGTATGTGTGTGTACTGTGCACATATAAATACACACCCATGCATGTACACATATAGGTAATGTTACATTTATATATTAAATACATTTATATATGATACAAAATAATTATGTGAATATATATATATGTAAATACAATACAAAATCTAAACTGTCTGTGTGTATTTATGTCTATATATTAACACATATACTATGTAAACAATACTCATCTTTTTAATTTTAATTAACTTTCCAGTTATATAACTATCTAAATTTTCAGAAACACTGACAATTTAACACTTAAATATAATCTTGAAATCCATTTTTCCGACTATACTCTAGAACGTTGTGATGCCTAAATTAATTTACATTTTTATCTTTTTATGTTTTGTATCGTTGTCAAAATAGAATTGAAATATAGCCGTTTACCAGTTATCATCCATAAATTGTTAATATTGATGCATCCCTATAGCCTATTTACATATTAAACCACAGTGTTATGCCTCTTGTCACACAGCCAAACTATGAAAACAGCTGAGCTATTGTCATTAGTTTCTCATCGACCCTGTCTAGCAGTGGTTATCCTCTCATACCCATTTTTTTTGTGTGTGCTTTTGAGTGATGTGCTGAATGAATAGCGATAGCACTGGTTTTAAGAAGAGAGAAATGAGTAATGTTTGCATGGCAGCCTTTGAACTGGGAGTGTGTTTTACAGCCCAAAAGGAAGGTATTATTCTGCCAAACAGAGCAAATCCTTTAGTCTTCAGAAATTATAGTTATTCTTCAGCACTGTTTTAAAATGTGTCAACAGCTCTGGAGATGGGCTGCATTTGCCAGCGGTCTAGCTTTGCTAAGTTCTCCTCCCCCATTTCTTACCCAATAACATGTTAAATTCTCCACTAGCCTGACCTGCTTCTCTCTCTCCCTCTCTCTGAACAGCCAAAGCTCACAAACCCAAAGTCCCTAATAAAAGAAAATGAATGCTATCCATCATTTTCTCTTTTCACATCCAACCCTGTTAAACACATGCTCACACAAATTCTGGATCAGATGTTTGTTGTGGCAGAGGTGAGTGACAGGCTGAAATTGTGGCGTTATGACTTAAGAAATGTTGTGAATTCTTAAGGGGCGCTCACACTGACGGCAATCTGTAGCAGCAAAGCGATGGAAAGTCAGAGAGTATTTGAGGTGATGCGATGTGGCGGTGTCACAAAGCTGAGGGAAGTTGAACTTTATGCCTGTGAGATAGGCTCTTGGAATAATACTCGGTACTGAGGTTTAGCATCTGCAAAATGGATAAGTTTGTGTTAATGTGAGCTATTTCTTGGTTCTGGTTTGTGTGAAAGTATGTGTGGAAAACCAAAAATGATCAGCGTTACAATTGAGTTTGATTGTCCATTGGTAATTCATCTTGTTCATGATGCACTGGAAACAGTTCTGTAAAAGAATTTTTTTTTTTTGTGGCATTGCTTCTGAGTTTTATTGTTATGTTTTTGTGATCATATTTTAACAGCTATGGTCAGTTGCCCCTACAGACAACACTATAGAGCAACTAGCAGAAGATCTGGCAACCAATACAGTTGTTGAATGTGTGAATAGGGCGTTATTCAGGACAGTAATGGGCTTTTCACACATGAAGCTGCATTCCTAATGATGCTTAATGCAATACTAGAATATTTTTGTGCTGTGTATCACATTTATATCACATTTAAGTTTATTAGAAGGTGCCTTCATCCAAAGCAACTTACAAATGAGGAGCATCAGAAACAATTTGTCCTAATTTGTCATTTACACTACTCATACTTTACCCTGGGTAAACCGATTTCTTCATGTTACACCGTACTTTTGAAAACCCTGGTTTATTGGTATTTGCATATTTATGGGGTTAATAATATCATTGATTGTTTTTCTATCTGCATAAATGTTGCCATAGCATGTTAAGACTTTCATGACTGTATTAAGCATATGTATATTTGACGAGGACATTTTTCTGATTGGTTTTCTGTAGTTAAACAGCTTGCTGTGACATTTTAGACCGTGTACACAGCTGTTTAAATGTTTGGGGTCAGAGTGATTTTTAATATGAAATAATATACTATAATATTACTATTATAATTTAAGGCGACAGTTTTCTGTTTTATTAGCCTATATTTTAAAATTGAATTTATTCCTTTGGTGGCAAAACTGCATTTTCAGCATAAATGTCTTTACTGTCACATTTGATTAATTAAATCTGTTCTCGCTGAATAAAAGTGTTCATTTCTTTCAAATCGTACTAACTTCTGAACGGTAGTGCTTTTTTTTGGCACAGTCATTCTCCGGAGCAGGGTTACATAACCCTAGATTAACTGCCTTATAAAAATTACAAACATAAAAACATTTCTTTACCCTGTTTTAAAGTAGCTTTAACCTTAGGTTAAGTGCAGTGTGAAAGACTAAGACAGACACAGGCACATTAACAGCTTCTGATGGGTCCATTCTCAAATGTTCTCAAAAAGGTGGTTGGCCCGGCTCCTGTTAGCCGCCAGCCCGGGGACGATGAGGCCTGAACGGAATGGGCAGTTCCTTCTTTAGCCATCTTAGTCATGAAGTGCAGAGAGCTCTTTGAATGCCATTCATTTTTGCCTGTCGTGCTCAGTGTAATATTTCCCCGTACTTCTGAACAACACAACATGTCATCCATGACATTATGTCTTTGTGGGTCTTGGCCTACTACTTGTTTTATTCATATAGTGGAATAATGACTTTGCATGTTAACCTGAGGTTGAGTTGTACTTGAATGTCTGAGATCTTTTGAAGAACAATAGAGGTGTGTTCTGGGGACAGGAAGGTTTCATAGCAGCAAACTAAAGGTGAAGTGAAGCATACTGTTCATGGCGTACGTGTGTATGCGAGTGTGTGTGGGCTTACCGCCTTGGCTGCAGGCCACCTCGTCAAAGTCACTTACTCAAACTCTTAGTGACGCGTGTAGCTCCAAGCACCTTGGCTTAAGTTACAGTTCCAGTAATAGAGAAGAAAGGCCTCATACTTGCTGTTTGGCATCGATCATAATATCTTAGTTGCACTTCATCTCTCTCCTCGTTCTCATTTCGAGAAGCTTGCTGCAAACACATCCACCCCGTGCTTGACTGTTAAACTAAACAGACAGTTTGCTGACAGGCCTTCTACCGGTGAACTACAAGCCAACGATGAAGAGTTATGAAAATATGCTGTCTGTCGGCTCTTTTGCACTTTAAACCCCCTCTTTATGTGAAGGGAAGGATGCGTGTGTTGTTGTGTTTGCGCAGTTCAAAGCAAAAGCGAGAGTACCTCACCGGAGCGTGTTTTGATCTCGAGCGCTTCGCCCTTTGAATGACTTATTCATCGAAACTTACCACAGATCGTCCCAGGTAGCATCTTTGATCAGGCTGATGCACTACTATAAATGCGTCTTTCACTTTCATTTTTAACTCACTATCTCCTTTTAATAGACTTCCTTCAGTTTTACAGCGCTGTTGAAATGAGAGCTGGTGACAGGGATGTCAACAGCAGTTTGTTTCGCGCTACGCTGGAGAACAGTACCCTTCTCTGTTTCACCTCTTCCGCACCACACGTACGCGGACGCCAGACGGCATTACTGTCAGTCTCCCAAGCATTGTAGTGACGTGCGGAATCACCCCTGAGACACCTCCACATTCTCCGAACCTACCTTCACCTCGCTGTCAGAATGAATAGGACATTAACGTGCCATGACCATGCCAAAGCACCACAAGAGATGGGCCGTGGGGGGTTGAGGTGAAGGGGTTTGCCACACAAGTCGGCAGCACGCTCTTGTATTGATAAGCTTTCATTCCAGCGTATTCTCCCAAGTGCAGCTGGGATCGGCTCCACTGTTTCTGTACGTTTTGATTTACACATTATATATAACTCATTGGGTTAATGGATGGAATATTTTTCTCCTGCAGCAATCGGTCTTGACTTTAAATCCTCATCGGAGGTTAATCTATAGCTCTATCCCTCCCGTCTCTTCTAAGTCACTTATGGTAAATTATGGCGGTGCGTATGAAAAATCCCCAGCTAACCGTGATAAATCTTCAAGAACATCCCCCTTCGCTTGGAGAAAAAAAAAATGACCGCCTCATCTACGAATCCCTCCTGGAAGAAGAAAGACAACCTTCTGTAATAAATGTAAACGATGAAAGGAGGGGGAAAAAAGTTTGCATGTGGCTGAGCCATTGATTTTGGTGATGAATTAGTTAGTGCGCTTTCAACTGTCAAGCTGTTAATTTATGAGTGTGCAAACTTCCAAGTGTTTGGCTTGGCCGTTTAGCTCTGCCTCCCCTCAGCTCTCTGAGGTGACTGTAAAATGAAATATGGAGGCAGCGTGTTACTGTTTTATTTATTTCACTGCCTGGAGCTCTCACACAGCTATTTGTTCAAATACTCCAGAGTGCCGTGGAGAGCTTGATTCCTGCTCACATTAATAAAGATAATATTTTGCAGACCGAGTATAATGGTCGAAATGTCACCTCTAACAACGCTCTCTCTCTCACTGACCGTAACTTAACAGCCGTCCTTTTTATTTGCTAGGGTTTTCTACCTGTTTTTTTCTCAGTGTTTGCACATATAAGGTTGTTCAAATGTCACCTGAAGTAATTTGGAAGTTTTAGTTGTCAAGGTGCTTTATGGCTTAAGGTATCATTTCTCTTCTGTCAATGCCCTCTTAAAGGGATAGATCACCCAAAACTGAATCCTTTACTTACCCTTGTGTCATTTTAAACCTGTATAACCATATTTCTTCCGTGGAACACAACAGAATTATGGGTATTTCACAGAATTTTCTGCCATTTTAGAAAAACGGCATTGGCCTTCATTGTATGGACCAGTGCTGTTATTGTTAACAAAAATGATTACCATTTTTTAAATAAAATAATATGTAAATATTAGTTAAAACTGAAATATTTTGAAATAACATAAGTTTAACTTTAAGATACTAAAATGACTAAAACTGATATGAAAACAAAAAGCAAATATGAAAACTAAAATAAATGTTAATGCAGCTAAATACTATAATAGTACCAATATAAACAATGATTAAAGTTGCAAAAATAAAGTGAAAAATCTAAAATTATAAAAATAAATGCCATTCAATATTTTAATAAATACTATAATAGCATTTAATATTTTAATATAAACAATGACATTAAAATGCTATAAATAATATAAAAAGTTATGGCTTTAGGTGTCTAAATGTATTATTTTATATATGTATATAGTATTACACTATTGTTAATGGTAAGGTATATGTATATTATTAATATGTGTCTGTATAGTCAAAAGTTAAAGTGGATCAAAAAACAAGTATTGTTTTGGTTTCAGGACAACTTTATTGAATGGTTTTGATCCTATTGAATGTTGACTACTGTATACAGTATATATTTAAAAAATGTATTTATATATTTATTATGTTTTTAAATATGTTGTATCTTGTGTTTCACAGAAGTAAGAAATTTGTGCTTGGAACATCATTTATTCTTGAGAGTATTTACACATTTTTATTTTTATTTACACTTGGTTTAGGTAAGTTCTCTTTAACTACTGCTTTATCTTTAGCAGACACAGTCCTTGTTCTCCCAAGAGTTCCTGTCCTACTAGAATAATAAAAGAGGGGTCATGCTCAGTGCCAACCTTTGGAGCAACAGAAGAAGAAAGAAGAAAAGCAACGGAGAGGAGGGTCAAAGGCAGGGGTTGATTAAATATGCTCGCAGACCTTGCCACAGCAGAATGTGTCCGAGATGAGCACAGAAGTCAGAACACTCTGGGACACTAAGAGTTTTAGACTTGGGATGAGCTCATCACGAGAGCAGAAGACCGACGGGGAGGAGGAAGAAGAAAGCAGAGGCGGAGGAGTGCATGGGGAGATCTAAGGGAAGCAGAAGTTGTATTTCAGCCACAACTGTCCCATGACCCCGGTGACCCTCACAGACCACAAGCTTCTGTGTATCAGTCTGACGGACGAATGGTGCGCTTGTCAGCAGGGGAGGGAGGCTCTCTCTCTGAGCTCAGGAGAGTCTGTGGCTCTGTGTGCATCTGCATCTGTGTGTGTATTTGGGCCTGTGTGTGTTCCTGAATTCCTGCAGAGTTCACGGTGAGGCCAGCCCCGTGGTGGAGTGTGCTGTGGGCTCATTAATTAAAGGCTGTGACAGTGGGACGGCAGGCTGTAATTGATGCCTCCTATGCAGCAGGGGGGCCGCTCAGACACACACTGAAAGGGTCACTGTTTAGACAGGCAAAACACGCAGTCAGCCGTATGAAAATACATACACACAGATTCTCATACATACTAAACTAATACAGATACTAGTCCAGGATACACACCCACATGCAGTATGCTAGCTAAACTCTGTATACTTTGAATCAGAACGCACTTTGGGTTTGGCAGTTTGAAAGTGTGTGTGTGTGTGTGCCTTTGCTCCCGTGACTCCAATTCCTTGTCAGTGAGGAATGAGAGATGACCTGTCAATAGTGAGGACAGACTGCCTCTTGTCAGGGTCCTCAGAGTTCCTGCTGGGCGTCCTTTGATCTGCCTGATGAATAATGAATAACAACTGACAGGCCGGGTCAGACACACAACCCTCTGAGAGCGCTCTGAGTGTGTGTGAACTTCTCAGTGGGAGGGGGTTCACTTTCTCCCTTCTTAGTATGATTGGCCCCTCTCATGCTTTTCCAGTGTGTGTGTGATCCTGTTGCATTACCAAGCAGTGTTGGAGGTGTGTGAGGAGACAGGTATGATTGAGTAGGCATGATAGAAGGGTCATTCAGAGGTCGTCTCCACGGTTCGGTTGTCACTCTGAACACACACACCCACACACAGATTATGTTCATAATATCAGCGGCACTCTCAAACGTCAGCTTGGATTTTGTTGTTGTGTTGAATATACTCTACAAGGTTGGTATTTACACAAATGCTTGAAAAAAGTTTTGTCTGTTTGTTTTCCTTGTTTCTGTATATATATATATATATATAACATTCTCTAATACAGGGTTTCTCAAACTTGAATACACAAACTTCAGGCAGTTCTTGAGTGACTGAAAATGTAATTAAATCTTAAAGAAAGTCTAGAAGTAAATCGTATAGAAATAAAACCAGAGAACCATGAACATGCTAATATGTTAATAGATTAAAGAAATATAAATCTCAGGGGGGTACTTCAAGTAAATATTCTTTGTCAAACAGAATTGGTTTGGCTGACAAATATGTTTGGGAATGCTTTCTGTAATATATTTATTGAAATGCACATTATCGCTGTTGTCAATGGCTGTTAATGTATGTCTGTGGATCCATTGATCTATCTGTCCTTCGTTTAATCATCAATCTATCTATCATTGTTGTGTGCCATTCAGTATAGGATTAGACACGCCTTTTGAAGAGGACGAACAGTTGCAAATTGAATTGTAACGGGGTAAAAAATTAAATGAAATTCCAAGAAATTAGTAACGTCTAGGTTACTATTGTAACCCACGTTCCCTGAAGGAGGGAACGGAGACGTTACATATGGGAACTCGCCAGA
>JAUCMU010000097.1:9539939-9551915 GCA_032275025.1 Enteromius treurensis | reverse complement strand
TTAAAAAAAAAAAAAAAAAAAAAAATATATATATATATATATATATATATATATACACACACACACACAAATCATAAATATGTTTTCCTTTCATCCTTGGTTTAATTTAGTAAAAATAAATAAATAAATAAAAATATATTATATTATATTAATTAATATTTATTTATAATATGTATACTGTAGGATTAAATTGTCAGACCTAACAAAAAAAAAACAAAAAAAAATTTGGCCACCAACCTCTCTCCAGTGTGGCATTGTCATTATTTTTACATTTGTTGGATGGGACTTAAGTAGTAAAAATCATAATAGATTGTATTGGGTTTATTTGTTATTTGCAGTTATTTAGTGTAATACTGCAGAAGAATGAAAAAAAAAAAAGCTTTCATGAAAGCAATTTAGAATGTAAATGTTAAAAATAATAATATCTAAGGTATTGTCACAATGCAAAAATATCCTAAAATTGTTTATTTAAAATATATGTATACATATTTTTTATTCAAATGTTATCTGGTAGTGTTTCTTCAAAATTCAACAACAAAAAACTATGCGAAAACAAGCATGGTAATGAACTCATGAAACTTGTGAGAACTGACTAAACATTTTTTTCAACTTGAAACTGAAAGTTTCTGTTCTCAACGTCCTCCTTCAAAAAAATGACCGCTGGATGCCACCCAAATTTCTCCACTTCGCCTGCTTCATTCATCCAAATGAATGTTCCCAGCCATCATATGTTATAACATTCGACATTAGAGAGCGGACATGACCAAGAGATGACAGTACAAGTGAAAACATTCAGCACAAGCCCTTTGAAAGTGCTATTTTTTATGGTCTGTGGAATAAGAGTCCTCTTTCATCTATACAACATTCTCTTATTTCTCAATTGTCTTAATTTCTTCTCATTTCAAGTGCCGTTTGATCAGTTTCTTGTCACTTTATTGTCATCCGTATTCAACTGAAGAGGTTCATTCTGTGAATCCAGAAAAGTAATATCAGATTGGTAACATGCTCTTTATATTAATGCGTAAGCAAAAAATTAACTAAATGTCTAGATGGGGTGTATATTAATGCACATTTTCTTCATAAATCATGGCAAGTTGGTGTTCAAATAACATTGCTTATTAATACTGATCACAATTATGCTGGTTTTAAAAGTTTTTGGATTTCCTAGCTTTTAACATTTTGCAAGTGTTACTTCTGATCATTTTAAAGCACCCTTGCTGAACAAAATATTTCGTAAAATGTTAAGCCTTTTTGAAACTAATCGGTTGTATTTAATGATAATGAGAGAACAATTATATGAAAAAAATGCCAGGCTTTGCGGTCGTATGACTTACCAGAATGTCCTCTGGTCACACCGATAACTTACCGATTAATTTTAGTTGATGTGACAAGAAGCTGGACTGAGAACCCAACTTATGATCAACTCAACGTCTCACTCTCTCTCAGGCAGTTCTCATCTTCACAGGTTGTCTGAAAGCTAGCCAAGTATTTTTTTTAGAGGTGGGGGATGCAAAATATGCGTTTGAGATTTGCTTAAAGGTGAAGTGAGTGTTTTCAGCTGTTTCGGCTGTCAACACACTCTCTAGAGAACATCTCTGCATACTTGAACATGCAAATGACTACTCCCACACGGAAATAACCACGGAAACATATGTTTTAATATAGATTTTAAATGTATGTAACATAAAATTGGTCGTTTTCTTATATAATATGTACATATGTGCACATATATGTGTTCATATATACGTGCATATACGCACCTATATGTTCACCTATATATTAGTAAAATTAATAAAATCCATAGTTGCTAGACAACATAAATAAAAGCCCAAAATGTAGAAATTAAAAATGTTTAGCTTTTTTTGTTTGTTTGTTAGATCTTAGTTATTGCTTAGTTATATGAGCTAGGCATCATGTATGACAGTTCCCAAAGTGAGATATGAGCTAAAATGACCAGATCCTGCCATGAGCTATGTAGGAGACATATCTTGTATGTACATATAGGGCTTATATGTGGATATAATTAAGCAATACAGGAGACATATGGCCTATATATGCACCTTAATTTTGCCTATATGTGGCATATATACGCATATATGCAGCATATATATTATCATATATGTGCATATATACTGCATATAGGTTCAATATATGCGCTTATATACTGCATATAGATTCTTTCCATGTGGGTGATGTCTAAAGACACTAAACAATAAGTCTGTGCAAAAAAATGAACAGTATTGTTTAAATTGTTTATTTACCTCTGATTCACCACAATGTCCAGTTGTCCTGAGCTCATTCACAACAGCCTTTTCTTCTTGCTTCATGGTGAATAGCAGACTTATTAGTTAATTACTGCCACCTATCTCTCAAATGGACTCCTAATTGAGATTATAGCAAGAGTGTCAATGGTTCATTTGAGAGATAGGTGGGGGAGATAGTTACTGCTTGTTTGAATAAAAGGAAGAAAAACTTAAAGGAACAGTTCACCCAAAAATGAAAATTCGGTCATCATTTACCATTTTGGGCCACCATTGACTTCCATAGTATTTTTTCCTTCAATGGAAGTCACTTGTGACACAAAAGACAGCCTGGTTACAAACTTTCTTTCCTTTGTGTTCAGCAGAGCAAAGAAATTCGTACAGGTTTGGAACAGTAAATGGTGACAGAAGTTTCATTTTTGGGTGAACCATTCCTTTTAAAACTTGGTTTGTTGCAGTTTTGCAATTTGTTTTAGTTAACTATAATAACCTTGTCTCTCTTTATCTTTTTACTTCTCACTTCTCTTATTCCACACCTGTGCCCTCCCTCTTTTCCTTCTCGGCCCGGCGGGGGGGCGGGAGAGGGGGCTGCGTGGAGGCGTTGGGGGCTACTGATGAAGATGAAGCTGTCTGGCTGTGTCACAAGGGGCTGTTCCACCACATTCTGACTGAGGGAGGAGATGGAGAGCGAATGAAAGAGAGAAGAGAGAGTGAGAAAGAGTGCCTAATCCATCACAGGAAGGGAGGACTGACACAACAAAAGACAGAGTGCGGAGCAAGGCTTTTTGGCGGCTAGGGCCGAGGCAACTTCGACAATATTTTTTGGCGCCTGTCAGGCTGTCTAATAAAGCAGAGCTGGAATATGAACTATCTCTCACTGCTGTAATACGCCTCATAAATCAGATTTAATTACGCGGTGTGGGGACAGGCAGTGGGAGCCCTGGCTGGATTTATGGGGCCTTGACTTGGCATCTTAACAACTTTGCGCTTTTAATATCATTACACTGTCATCTATTTTGCCTCCTGCCACAAAGCACGCCCAAACTCCCTGTGTAACAGCACTTTTTTTTTCTCACAGAGCCGTCTTTTTTCTCCGCTCCCCCTTTTTTTTTCCCCTGAGAAAAGTGTGTTGACACCACGTAGAAGCAGGCGTTACGCCAGGCACACATGCCTACAGGTCAGCACATTTTCACCCGGAATCTATCTGTCCATCTGCTAGAGATTGCACTCATCTTTTCCTCTTTCCTTCCTCATGCTTTTTGCGTCATCGTCCTCTTTTCGGCACCAACTCCTTTCCTCCGCTGACCCCCCATTTCCTCCCTTTGCTTAATCTCCTTCGAGCCTTTCTCGCCGGGCCGTTTGTCTCGCCCATTCTTCCTTGTCTGCGGCGCGGGCCTTTGACAGAACAATAAGAGAAGCAGAAGACAAAGAGGAAGGAAAAGAAGAAAGGGGGCATAAAAAATGAGTGCAGAGTGAAAGCAGAACCCTCTGCTATCCTCTTCCTTGTCTTACTAATGGCCCCTAGAGCGGCGTTCCACATAGCGCGCAGACGCTCGTGACGTTAGCCATCTTGTTAATGCTAGCCTCTAAATGCCTGCGCGAGCTCTGTGACAGTGACATATTAGTTTTGCAGCCCTGCGTAATCTGATATTTCAAAGCATGCTGCTGCACTAAAGATTTGATTAATGCTGTTCCATTTGGGCTCAGTAATTGGCCGAGACTCGAGTGGAGAGAGAGGGAGAAAGGGAGTTAGCCGGTGAGAGAGAGAGACGTATAGAGAGAGTGTTAATGAGAGAGAGGGTTAATTAAGCTTCTGGCATCACAGGGACAGTTACTGATGACTTCCTATAACAAAGTGCCATTGCTAATACACGCTTGCGCACACATGCATGCACATGGTGTTGGTTTGAGCTGTGAGTTTAACCTCATCTAGGCTCATGGGTGGGGAACTGGCTGCTTCGGGACAGCCGGCCTCTGTGTTTGCAGACCCTGGTTTATTTTAAGCTGCAAAATGCAGTAATTAAAGCAACAGTTTCAAGAAACGAGGTGAGTTAGGCTGAACTCATGCAGCTGGACCCAGTGTTTGCGCTCATACTTAAACAGAGCGACTTTAAATAAGGTGCTATCATGAACTAAGTCACTATTAGGCATGAAGGTTGCGTGTTGTGGGAAACGACTGAAATATCAGATTTATCTGTGGCTCATTAAACCTGTTCAGTGCCCTATAAACTGCATGAGTGATTCAAACCCACGCCAAGGGCCTGGCTATTTTCAGCCTGTGCTTCACCAAGCCAAACCGCTCACTCCATCAGAGCAAACACTCTGGCCAATCAGAGCCGAGGTCATTGTTTATGCATGTGTGGAAGTATTTACACAGACCAATGGTGTAGTAAAGCTCAAACTGATGGAGAGACACTTAAAATGCCATTAGTCACCTTGCGTTGTTAACAAATCGTGGAAGTGAGCAAAACAGACTTAATACCATTTGCTTTATAACATCAGCGAGCAGCGCATGCACAAATATAGCTGTTGTATGAAGGCCCTTAAGGTCTATCTCAACATCGTTCATTGTGTCGGGGCTGTAGTTTTGTCTGGGTTATGTAAATCAGCTGTGTTGCGTTTACACGGAAGCAGACAGCACCTTTCAATATAAGAAGCAATTGTTTCATACACGGGGCAAGAGGAAATGTTGGTGAGAGACGCTTGGATTGTGATCTGGAGTGGTGAGACTTTACAGCAAAGGTTATGTTGACATTAATCATCGCGAATGTTAACATGAACTAACAATGAACAAGACTTTTACAGCAAGTATTAATCTTGGTCAAAGCTAGTTTGTACATAGGATATATTTTATACAAAACAAATTAATGTCATGGTTGGAGCCAGGTGAAGATACGTATAATAGTAAGCCAAATAAAAATGCAAACGTCTTGTATTAATTTAGCAAAAAGGGACTTTGGCGTATGTGTAACACGCACAGGTTTGGCGTGCATATGATACGCAATTTGTTGGCGTGCAAATGATATGCAGTTTTCACATAAATATGATGCACATCTACCACACAACCTTAATCCTACCACTCGTGTAGCATGTAAATGCCAAAGTCCATATTTGCGTATAAATCCCACAAGTTCGCGTTTTTATTTGCCGTAGTATTTATGTGCAAATTCATGAGATTGGGCAGCATGGTTGATACTAATAGGCCGATGATGATGATCTCGTATTTTTATAAAATAAAGCACTAAAACATAAAAAAATTTTGAAAATAAGTAGTAGGGTTGGGTCAATAGACAATGCCATCGGCGATGGACGATTCTCCGCCCCGCCACAGCAGCAGCTACCAGCTCGCGAAAAACACACTTAATTTATGACGGCAAATCCATGGCATTAATAAGCGAGAGCACAACTGATGCTGGCGAGCGCAGTAAATAATTTTTGCTAGAGGAAAACAGATGTACATGCTCCTTTCAAACCCTCGCGCGCACTTGATATGTCATCCGTGCGCGCGATCATCTCTCATCTGCTCGCGCAAACACTGTTGTTTTTGTCAGTCGTGAGGTGGGGCTTGCTGTTTTAGTTACAACTAAACCCTCCCAACCGCCGCCTACGGCAACGATGCCATCGTCCATTGCGATGTTTCAGATTAGACATCGTACGATGCCAAATTGGTCAACTTCGCCCAACCCTGGTAAGTAGGCATTACAATATTATAACGCACAGTAGAAAATATTAAGATTAAAAAAATTAAATAAAAAAAGTCTCCAACCAGAATGTAGTGGATACTAAATTAGGCAAGTTTAATAAATGATGTTAAAAATTGATCATTAGTTTCTGATAACCAATACTTAATCAGATGTATTGCAAATGTTACCAGTGGAGTAAACAAGTGTTTTATATTGAACTTTTATTGACACTGACACTTCGAAATAAAAACGAATTGGTAGTCGAGAGCTGTGTAGTATGATTACGATGTGTGTGGCTCTGCATGTAGGACGGAAAGATGTTACGAGAGGGAGTGTCTGTATTGGTATTTATGGCCACATTATTCTGTCATGATATGTGTACACAAGCAGTGTTTATTGTTTGGTCGTATTGTGCGGGAAGGTAGAGAGAGCCGTATTTCTTCCTCTCGGTCCAACAAGCATCCTCTTTGTGTCCCCCCTCCTGAAGACGAATTACAGAAAACAGAGGGGAACGGCATCTGTGGCTCTTCAGGGCTGTCTGAAGGAACAGGGGGAGGAGAGAGACGAGAGGAGAGATGGATGGGGCACAGAGGAGGCCGGGAGGGGAGGTGCAGTTGGTGCTGTATTGAATGTGCCCCGACCTCACTATAACCTCACCACCTCTCCCTGACCCTCACACACAAGACCTGCAGGAGAAAGGAGGGGAGGTCAAAAAGTTAGTCACTCACTTATGAAAGAAGGGGAGAAGAGAAGAAAAGAGATCCCCCTTTCAGAAACATCTGGTGCAGGGTCTTTCAGGCCGGCCGGGATGAATAGAAACAGGCCGCCCTCTCCTCAGAGCTACTAGAGTAATTAGGCCTGGTGCAAAGGTTTTGGGTACGCTGTTCATCTAAAAAGCCTGCTCAAGTTTTGTATACACCTTGAGTAAGCG
This sequence comes from Enteromius treurensis, assembly GCA_032275025.1. NCBI lineage: Eukaryota > Metazoa > Chordata > Actinopteri > Cypriniformes > Cyprinidae > Enteromius > Enteromius treurensis. The sequence goes on along the minus strand of JAUCMU010000097.1, from coordinate 9,545,040 downwards.
TTTTAGGTTTGTCAAACCGACAGGGTTCGGGAGGAATTACTCTTCATTTGAGAGCCATAATAAGGTTGTTGAACTGTTGAGGAAATTTCAAACCATTAAAGTCAATGTACTTTTTAAAGCACTTTTTTGCAAATGATTTATTGCTGGATGTTTCAGTGTTTATCTTAGTAATAATATTCAAATGTGCTGCCTGTTGGACAATGAGTACGACTGATCAAAATCTGTCTCCAACTACCAGTCAGTTTATTTAGGAATTAAGATGTTTTACTGTACCATTTTTAATTTGAAGTATCTTTAGCTCACCTAGGCTGCATTTACTTGATCAAAAATACAGTTAAACAGTTTCAAGCGTGAATTATTATGAACATCTAAAAGATCACATGGTCCTTCAGAAAGCATTCTAATATGCTGACTTGTTTCCTAAGAAACATGAAGAACGTTTTTACCGCTTAATTTTGTGGAAACCAAAACCAGCATGATTTCAGAATTATGGGACACTCTCAGTAATGCGTGCTAAGAAATTCAGATTTACCATCACATGAATAAAGGATTTTAATATATATATATGGTAAAATAGAAAATGGTGCTTTTAAATTGTACTTTATTTACTGTATTTGTGGTCAGATGAAAACAGCCTCGGTAAGTAAGACTTCTTTCAAAACCATTAAGAAATCTTTTGAGTTGCAGTGTAACTCTCACTTTTCACAATCAGATCAATTCCTAACAGAACAAATTAAGTCCTGCCCAACATTTTTCTTCATTGAGTGTATTGAAAAACATTGTATCGTGAAATAAAAAAAGCTTTCAAATGGTAATTCAGTCAGACTTGACATAGGTGTTCGGCCTGTTATAGCTTGTGTTTTCTGCTTTCATTTCTATTCTTGTTGATTTAATTGTTCGTTATTTCCAGGGCTGGGCTTTTTGTAGGGTCAATGGATAGATGGGGAATGGAAAAATGGAGAGAATTTGAGAGAGGGTGTGTATAGATGAATAGTGCTCTATGTGCAGTTAGGGGTGTGTGTGTGTGTGTGAGGGAACTTTCTGTAATTAACTTTTACAATCTTCTTCTTGGTAAATGACACATAAATCTTGCCCCTCCTCATCATGCAAAGATCGTAATCCCCTCCTCAATTTCCTGTCTCTGTGGACACTCACTTGATTTAATGGTCTTTGATGATCGCTTAGTAAAACAGTGCATGGGGTTTCCACTAGAGTTCCTAGAGGGCAGTGTGTGTGTGTGTGTGTCCCTCAGCATCTGTCAGTGAACAGTTGTGCTGAACTGACATTAGTTAATGTGTTTCTACGGCAGATCGTAATGACCACTGACGCCATTAAATGGAATTGCAAATTGATTGTTTTTTTTGCACAGGTTTTAAGAATGCTCCTCTGATCTACCATTTGTTGGACCAACAGTCAGTCCCGCCCCCTACCTCACGTTATTGGTTAGTCAAGTGTTGTTGTGTCAGGATGCCCATTCAAACAGACAGTGCCCCATGTTTATGCATTTCACGCAAATCACCCCGCAAATGACTTACCTATAGGTGTCTGTACATATTAAGCCTCTCCATTTTTCCTGATCCACTCCAAATATTTTCTAGCAGTGCATGAAAATAGTCTATTCTCATTAGTCTTTCAGAAACCACATTATCTGCACAAGTCAAGCAATTAAATCAGCACGTCTTAATGTAGCTGTTATGATTGATCATGTTTATTGGATTGACTCAAGACCTCTTGGGTTCTTCATCAGTTATCAGACACGAGAGCGGCAGAGGGACGGGGGGTACGAGTGGCAGCGAGAACAGATAAACACTCACCTTGCTTGTGTGCTAATTGTTGTGCCTCCTTCTGTTAGCGTCCCCTTCCTTTTGTTTCTCTGCTGTCAACTCTAATCAACCATTAGATCTTCAGCAGATGGAAGAGACGAAGTGGGAGAGACAGAGAGAGACCGTGGGAATAGCTGTTCAGTTTTAGCAGCGCTGCCCTCTATCTGACAGGGAGAATGAGTTGGTCTTTCATAGCGCCGCAAAAACCTGATAGAATTAGAGAGAAGTATATAGTTGATTGTTGTTATAATTATTGTTTTCGGGTTCTCTCCCTGCAAGCTTGTGGCTTTGACTACGGTCGAGCAGAAAGGTAATTATTTATTCCCATGGTGCACTGTGATTTCCATAAACACAAGCATGCAAGCATATTGGTTTCCTGCAGATCATATTTTACACTATTAATACGCCATCTGCCTCTGCTAACACACACACATACTCGCAGTCAGCAGAAGAGCTGAGAATGCACCCTGAAATACAAATGATCACAGAAAGACCAACATTTGCAGATACACTGACACCAAAAATCGATTTTGCACACTCGCTTAAGTCAGTCCAGCAAACACATGCGGGCGCATGAGATTTTCAATTCGCCCAGTCTGTTTTCTGAATGCATTCATTGACAGTAAATCATTCATCCATGCATGTTGAATTTTTTTACAATTTTGTCTTGCAATTTTTAATCTTTTGGTAAAACAGCATCTTCTTCATCACTTTGCATGTTGTTCCAAACCTGTAAAAACGTTGTTTGTCGGAACACAATTTAAGATATATTGCATGAAAACCAGGAGGCTGTCCCATTGACTGCCAAGTAATGAACACTGTCAAGACCCAGAAAAGTATGAAAGACATTTCATCAGTGATTCAATCAATCGTAACATCATATAGCGAAGAGAATACTTTTTGAGAAAAAGCTATGTCTTTATTCAACAAATGGCGCCGTAGCACCATTTTGGAGAGTATTACTGCATGCAAATAGTGCATGTTGTTCTGTGTAGCCACGACACAAGGATTCATCTGTGTGTGTTTATGCTATGACTTGAACGCAAACAATAACATAACGCTATTTGCACGCAGTGATACTCTCTAAAATCGGCAAATTTGGCAATTAGTGAGACAAGTCATCTCTATATCATTTAAATTGTGACTTTATAGATTATTAATAAAACTGAATTGTGACTTGTAACCCATTTTACTTCCACATTGTTATTCTGGCTGAAACAGCATATTCAATATAAAAAGAGGGAACTGGTTTGAGAAAAGTGCAGCCATTTAAATACATATTCAAATAATGTGCGGCCTCAGTTATGCACAAGAAAGGAAAGACTTTCAAGGGGAAGAGAAACGTATTAAACTGTGATTACAAAGACAAACAATGCTTTTCTTTGGAATAATATACACCAATGAATCATTCCAATTAGACCTGGAATGCGTATTATAAAAATAAATAGTCGATTTTGATTTCATGTTGACTTTAAAGTCTCTGGAAGGTTTTAGGGGGTTATCGGTCCATCTCATTTTCTGCTTGGAAAAAAAAAAAGTAGACACAGGACATAAAACCCACAGAACAAATTAGCAGAGGTCTTGCTATTTTTTTCTCAGGTCAGTCAAGAGTCTTTGTTGGATTAGAGTGGAGGTCAATGACAGGTCGGGAGATAACTGCAGGAAACTACTTTAATGAGAACAGCTGATCATCTGCCATGGATTAGCATTCCTGCCATACTATGGGGTGCTCTGATGATGGAGGGGATTACACTAATGACTAATGCATTTAATATGTCTATCAGTTTGTCAGCAGTGACATCAGGAATTACATGATAGGGGTCGACCTGCTGTAGTTGTGCAGATTTTTCAGGTGACTGAAGGTTTTGTGTGCACGTGAGAGGCAGAGAGAAGAAAACAAGTTGGATCACCAACCTCCATGAGCCAGAAACTAGAGGAGAAAACCAGGCACAGAGAAAGAGACAGAAAGAGAGGGAGGCAGTGACAGAGAGAGAGAGAGAGAGAAGGAGGAGGGGTGTTCTGGCTGGGTTGACAGCAGCCCATTCATCCTCCATGCTAGAGGAGACAAAGTGCTGGCTGGCTCAGGACAGGCCCCATAAATCACCTTCCATAAGACACACTACCTACTGCTTATTACATTCAGCATGACAAAGCCTCTCTCCCTTCCCCTTTTTCTGTTTTCTCCTCTCCACTCCTTCTCTCTATTCATTCTACCTTACCTCTCCTTTTCTCTGTGCTTGTTTCCTTTTTCCGTCTTCTTGTCTTTTCTGTCTCACTTTCCAAAGAGGTGCACAAAAAAAAAAAAAAAAACACTTCACGAAATGAATAACATTAAAAAAAAAATTTGAAAGCATGTAAAATCGCATTAAATTACGACTCGTATCATTAGGGTAATAAGAGCTGATTTATTTTACATGCATCAAGTCACCTCAGGGGGGCGACATGTTGAGATCACACGGCCCGCGGTCTTTTTCGGTTTATATCAGTAACCTTCTTGTTATTTGACAGTTTTACTGGCACATCTTTCCACGTAATGAGAATAAATGGGGATCCAGACTGTCAAGCTTTTAAATGACAGAAAAGTACCATGAAAGTATCATAAAAAATATTGTCTGCTATGTTCCATGTCTTCTGAAGCCATAAAAGAGCTTTATGTGATGAACAAACCCAATTTTAAGTCATTATTCACTGAAAGTTATACCATCTGGTAAAAAATGCAACCTGTAGATGGAAACTGTCAGATTTAACAAACCTGTGTTATGTGATGCACCAAATATGAATATGCAGAAGTGTAGTGAGATATCTAAATCAGAGCTACAGTGGAGGTATTTGAATAATGGGTACAAAGTTATAATATGGCTTTAAAAGACTTAAAATATAGTGCATATATATATATATATATATATATATATATATATATATATAAAACTTATGCACTATATTACATCCAATTACATCCAAAATAAAAGTTTTTCTGTATATATATTATATATATATATAAATACACGTACATGTATATATATATATATATATATTTAAGAAAAATATGTTATGTTACATGTTAATATTTTCACAATATATACAGTATGTGTGTGTCTTTATATACATAATAAATATTATGTACTCACACATTTATTATATAAACAAAAACCTTTATTTTGGATGTGGTTAATTGCAATTAATCATTGCCAAGCATATTGCATATCTATCTATCTATCTATCTATCTATCTATCTATCTATCTATCTATCTATCTATCTATCTATCTATCTATCTATC
>JAUCMU010000097.1:9515880-9528534 GCA_032275025.1 Enteromius treurensis | reverse complement strand
GGGGGGGGGAATAGGAATACAGAGCTCCAAACTTCAGAGTAATTACCCATGAGGCTCCTCCCAGCTCTCTCTCTCTCCCTCTCTCTCTCTGCAGGGCTGTCACAGAGTTATGGCAGGAGTGGAAAGTATGTGAATTTAAACAAAGATTTTAATCGCAGCAGCGCAAGCCTTTCTGTCACATTTGATTTATTACCAACAACGGATTAATGCCGGAGAGGTGAGGAGGTCAGCGGCTACAGAAAAGAGAGAAGAGAGAGATATTTTTCAGGCCACACAACACAACTGTCATGAATGTGTAAACGCGCTTGTCCAGTGTTTCCCGTTCGTTTGCTTACAGCTGCTTCCACTTCTCAATCTTTCTTATTAGTAAGGAGGAGGACAATGTTTTTAAAGAATTGTGTTAGCTGATGGTACATTTGGCTGCACGTGATGGAGGGTTTGACACAAGCTCTTAATACTCCCTGCAGCTTTTAATCAATGACAGTTATATAATATCTGCTACATAATTGAAATGAATGAAAATAGAGATGATGAAATGCAGGAGGGATATCTGTAAGCCGCTATATTGTGATTGACAGGACTAGATGGATACTCTCCCCAAAATTAATATGTGTTAAAAGAATGGCTGTGTCTCAATTCGTACACCATCTGTCCTAAATAGTATATGACAGTGGGAGTTCCCCAGCACTGCACATTCTGATTGTCTCTTTTATTTTACACACCTAATTTATCAGCTCATTAGCAGAGACTCTGAGACCTAAGTGGGTGTGTCAGAAATAGGAGACATCCAAAATGTGCAGTGCTGGGCTGCATCAGGAGCACAACTGAGAACCAGTGATAAGTCATTGTGCATATAAAATAGTAATATTGCTGCAGAGGAAGACGAGTTTGTAACAGTTCAGTTGGAGAGCTGACACAGCAGTTTTTGAATATATGCACAGAAAATTTTTATATTAATGATTTTTAAGATAATGAAAAAGATGCTAGATCTTAGGTATGTTAATTTTTACATTACATGTAAAACAGTTTGTTATGTTATTTTTGTTGGCCACTTTTAAATCAGTTTTCAGTTTAATAGATTTTATTATGTTTTTTTTTTGTTTTTTTTGTGAAGGCAAAGCTAAATATTTATCAGCCATCACTCCAGTCTTCAGTGTAACATGATACTTTAGAAATAATTCTAATATTTTTATTTTCAAGAAACATTTCTTATTATTGTCAGTAATGCAAATAGAGAACATTTTTGTGGAAACCTTGATAGAGTGTTTCAGGATTCAGCAAGTTGAAACCCCTTTTAAGCCCTTAGTTATGAACAAACCCCTTTAGTGCAACAAGATGGTCTTTGCTGTAAAGGCACAGTTTTATAACTTTGTCAAAATGTTTCAGGAATGGCTTGTAATGTCTTTAATGTCAACACATACACACGTTGGCTTAAAACAGCTTGTTCTGACTGACCCCAAACTTTTATGCTTCTGTAAGTAAAAATTGATGAGATGTTTTCCTTGCATGATTTGTGTCACTTTTTATTAGTAATGTTAGAAAGAGCATCTTGTGGTTTGCTGGGTAACAGTACTTGGTAATAGTCCACTTTAGACATTCTACTAACAGTAAGATAATATGCAACTACATGTCAACTAGCAGTATTAGTAGACTGTCTGATTAATATCTTTACACTTTTTTTGTTTGTTTTGTGGGTCCACAACATACAACATACTGGCTAGTATGACTGACTTTGCAAGTATATGTCAACTTACTTTACTTACTCTAAACCTGCCCTAACAGTCTCCTCTGAGAATGAGTTGACATGTAGTTACAAAGTTGCTTCTAGTAAGTAGAATGTCTAAAGTGGACTATTAAAGTCTAAATAAAATAAAATAAAACATGACAAGTGTCACGTATTTGATTAGTGACCTATAAAGGAAGAATGATTCATACCATTTTTGTTTCTTTTAAATGATTTTAAATCCTATATTTTCATGAAGTCTCAGTACAGTCATGTACTGCACATACTTACTTTGCAGTTAAACTTTATGAACTGGGACTTGGGCAACGTATGGAACATTATACTGCACATGTGGCCGTTGATCCGCCATATATTAATGTTTCTCAGTTCACGTGCTCTAGCATATAATCTGCCGACCGTAGGGAGATTGTGTGTGTTTAAGAGCGTGCGTATATGTCTGAATCTGGTGCATGGTATTTTTCACCTGGACAGTTAAGTTCGTTGCAGTTTACACAGATCACCTGACAGCTCTCACATGCAGTGTAATGCACAATGTCACACACACACGAGCGCACACACTTTATCCCACACCTCTCTGTCATCTCATCCGCAGATATAAAACAGACTTCCTCTCTTTTCATAACACACTTGGTGGAAAATGTGTGTCGTATTATCTCAGACAGACAGGCAGAGATGACAGTTGACGGGAGACAGGTGAGATGAGGATGACAGCTATGGCATGTGTCACTGCAGGTGAGTTACAGGTGGGTGTGACCTGCCAGTCAACATCAGTTAGACTAGCGGCGTCTAAGCCACGCGTAAACATCCACCTACACCACGCACATGTGTGCAGAAACAGCTCTGTTTTGACAGAACGTTGTCTTGGCATCTGCACTAATACCAACTTTTTTCGAATTCAGAGTGTGTAAATAAACCGTGCGAGACGTAATTCGAGTTAATACAACTCGATAATTACAGTTTAAACACCGAGCGCACTTGTGTTGATCTGATATCAGCATGTTTACCCAGGAATGCATTTACGTTAAGAGTCCAGCTGAGCTAGAATAGGAGTGTTAATGTGCGTGTGTGTGTTTCGCTATAACCTGACAAATGCTGACATATTGTAGCCATCAGAAGTGGAGTTGGAGGTCGGTGGTCCAGGGGGAGATCATCCATCATTTCCATCCTCATGGCTGTCTAACAGCATCTGACAGCCTGCTATGTCTCTATTATCCCTCTTCTCATCCCCCTCCGCTCTATTCTTCCACACTTCTCTTATTCCTTTTGTCTCTCGCTCTCATTCTGGCCCGTCGCTGACGCACATGCTAAAGTTCGACACGCTGTGGCATTCATAGAACATCTGCTTTTCCAATTACATAAAAAGTTACGTTGTAACATTTGTGAAATAATTCTTTGTTACTTTATGTAAAATCACATCTGTTTAATATTTCAATATTAAATCACCTAGTAGTCTCATATGTGTCTCCTCTAGCTTTTTTTTTAAACAAAAAGCTCCACAGAAACCTCGGTTTTTGGCTTTTTTTAAAGGACAATTCGGAACCCACAGTATAACCCCAATCAAGTCAAGTTACCTTTATTTATATAGTGCTTTATACAACGCAAAGCAGCTTCACAGCTTCACAGTAACAAACTGGTAAATAACAGTCTTCAGTTCAGTGTTGGTTCTAGTTCAGTTCACTAACTGTTCAAAGTTAAGAAACAAGCTCAGTTTAAGAGAGAATCTGGGACCAAGTTATTAAAGGTAACAAAACTGAAGCTGTGACCACAAAACCAGCCTTAAGGGTCATTTTTTAAAGATGTATTTTTAACATGAAAACTGAATAAATAATAAGCATTCCACTGATGTACAGTTTGTAATGATATGACAATATCTATTTGAAAATCTGGTATCTAAAGGAGCAAATTGATCAAAATATTTAGAAAATCACCTTTAAAGTTATCCAGACGAAGATTAAAATTATGTTTTTTTATGATGTATTAACTGTAGGAAATTAATAAAATATCTTTTTAAAATGATGTTTATTTACTCTCCTTATGATGAAAGATCTATATATTTTCACTTGTGATGAATGCATAAAAGAAAAAAACTAAAAGAAAGAAAACCAAAATCTGACTGACCCCAAACTTTTAAGCTTCTGTCCAGCTGGGCAGTTCTCTGTTTGTACTTCTAACACACAGGCAAGAATTCTTTTAAACAATTTACCTTGTAAGACGCATTTGTTTAGGAGTGGTTTAGGATTTCATAGCCAGATATAGAAGTAATCCTTCCTCCTGAAAAAAACCTGAACTTGTGTGTGTGTGTGTGTGTGTGTGTGTGTGTGTGTGTGTGTGTGTGTGTGTGCATGGTGTGGTGTATCAATAACAGTTTGACAAGCATCTCTTTCTCTCTTTTTCACCATTTAGCTGTGTATCCATCACTCTCAATCAATAGTCTTGTGGTTCAGTGAGCCGGTGCGCAGTCACCTGACTGACAGAATCAATCGCGGCCTCTCCACAACAATGAGCTCAACCCGAACCACCAAATTCCACTTCAGACAGAAAGCCAGTGAGCGGAGAGCTGGAATTCTTCTCCTCTCTGTGGGATGCATGACTCAGAGAAATGTGGACTGGAAGGAAGGCGGGTGCGAGATGCTTTGTTCAAGATTTTGCCATATTAGACGTCCTGGAACTGTCCCGCGTCGGCGAGTAGAAAGCAAACGAAATAACTCGCCCACTTGAAATTCTTTCCCACACTCTCTCGTGGTGAAATGTCAGGACCGTTTTGCCTTTATGAAGTTTTACACAGGCGACACAAGTGGCACCTAATGGGTGAGTTTGATTGACAGGGCATTGTCATTTCTGGACAGGAATCCCCATTCTCCCTCAGGCCTTCTAACACCGCTATAGGGATTAGTGTGCATTCATTACTGATCAGGGTTTGATGAATTACTTTCAGATCCTCTGCACCTTACAACAAAAGCTGTCAGACAACTATTCAGCTCTCTAGACAAGCGGCTCAAAATCTACTGATACTTTTTCATTATCTCGTTCTCCTCCAAAGCCGGAGAGACACATACTAAGGGGGCAGTGAGTCAATATTCCAGCCTCAGTGTCTTGTTAAGAGTGACAGTTTATGAATATGTATAAACATGTATAAAGGATAAAGATCTCTCTTCCTTTCTCTCTCTCTCTGTCGCGCTCTCTTTCTCAGCTGTTCAAATATTGGTGAGCTATTTATACTAGGGTAGTGGAAATATTTACCTTGGGCTGCTGGAGTAAAATGATATGAATGGGCATCATTTCAGCTTGTCAAATTAGGCTGTGTGTGTTACCTTCCCGCGTGTATATGTGTGTGTGTGTTTGTAATTGGAGAGCTGGCAGGCCTGTCTGTCTGCCGCTGGGCTGTCATGTGTGTCCTGTCTTTGCAGAGATGTCACCAAAGCTAAATTTAATATAAGGCTTTTATGTCAGGGTCCTGTTTGCCGTAGGGTTGTATGTGTGTGTTTTTATTTTTATTTTTTGGTAATCAGTAATGGCATAATTGCACGCTTGACGAATATAGCTGTTTTCCTTTTAAAAAATCAACGTTAAAGGGATTGTTCACCTAAAAATGAAAGCTCTGCCATTAGTTACTCACCTTCTTGTCATTCCAAACCCATAAGACCTTCATTCATCTTCAGAACACAAATTAAGACTGCTGTAGCCTATATCCAGCTTAGGTATGTTCTCTTCATTTGTTTATAAACTGTTGGAATTAAATCTGTTGAATGAATGAAATATTCAATATCACTACTCATTAGTACTTGGTACATTATCAGCACTGTTCAAACTAATATCACATAATATATGTCTCTATGATGATTGGCTGATATACCAGAAGGGAAGCTAGCCTCTCCTGCGAGGTTTCTTTTCTCAACACTCCTCAGCGCTGGAGGTAAACACTCGATGGTGATTGGCTATTTTTATATCAATGGAGTCACACAAGCTCAGCTTTGCTCTGGCCTCCTCCTCCATTTCTCTATTACCTAGCGATAGAAACGTGCCGCTCTCCAACTTCAGAAACATGTTATGAATTCACAATGAATTGTGAATTTTATTAGCATTAAATTTCCCTCTTTCCACTTTCACCTCAGAACTTTGGGGAAGCTTTGTCTTCATAAACATGTCAGAAGATTTCGACAGAGGATGACTTGCAAGTTTTTTGTGCAGCATTAGTTATTTATACCACAATATACAGATGATGAACTAAAAGAGATGAGCGTTCTTTGTCCAAATGTCAAGGAAAGGTAAGAAATTGTTGAATAAGGTCATTCATTTTCTTTTCTATGTGCCCAAAAAGTATTCTCATATTTCATAAAATTAGCTTTATAAAATGACCCATTGATGTCACTTTTTTAATGACTATTTTAAAGATTTCCTTTCTAGGTTAATTCCATTGTGTTCCCGAGGATCAACAAAGGTCTTATTAGGTTGAGTAACTATTAATGACAGAATTTTCGTTTTTGGGTCAACTATCCAGTCAATATACAGTATAACCCCTCACAGTTAGTACAAAATATCTGTGCAAAAACATCACCTATTGGAATCACTACTACTGAATCTGCGTGTCTCAATCGGTATAGACTGATTAAACATCATACACAATTTAAAATTTAATTAAGAGATTTTGATGGTGCAAAAAACAGTTGTTTTAATGATAATGGCAGCCTAAAATCAATATTTTCTCTTTTTACCGATAGAGTCCCCCCGGGTGAAGAGGTAGACAAAGAGTGAGCGAGAAAAGAGAGACAGAGAAGGAAAGCAAGCAAGCATGTATTGATCTTCTGCTGGGAGAGATTGATAGAGCAATAAGGAGCTGGGGCGAGGAAGGAGGGACGGAGAGGGAGAGAGATGGTATAAGGATAGAGGAGAAGGACAGAGACAGAGTATATGTGTGAGGAGGAGAGAGGCTAAATGAAAGTGTGTGGAGACCATCTCAGGCCAATCAACTCATATGGGCTGTATTATAACCGGGGATAAGATGACGGATGGGGTGACAGTGAAAGAGAGCGACAGAGAAGACGAGAGAGAACAGGTGATTCATTCTCGTCAAGAAACAAGGACTGAGGGGCCTACGGGAAGAAAGGGTGATGATCTCATCATATAGAGATAGATAGGAGGGTATATATGGATGGGTGAGTGGATATAGATGGATAGATAAATGGTAGATGGATAGATGGATATATCAATAGACAGATAGATAGAAAGATAGCTATAAATGAAAAGATAAATGGATAAGATATATAGATATATAGATGGAGGGATAGATATAGATAAATGGATATATCAGTGGATATAGTGGGGATAGATAGATGGGTGAATGGATGCATGGATAGATAGATAGATAGATAGTTATAAAGGTTCCTTCTTCCCTAACTAATTTGCAGATAACATCATAAATGCATCAGCAGCAGAATAAGCGATGTAAAAGGCTCAAAGGGCACATATAGATTACTTATGCATATGACTGATAACATGCATTCGCACGCATGCATGTCTGATAACCTGCATCTCATGTTCAGTTTAATAAAGACATCTCCTTTCACACTGTCTCACTGTCTTGTCTTCTCGCTGTCCTCCTGCCTGTCCCCTTGGGTCAGGTGTAATTTACATTGAGCGATGTGTGTGTGTGGATGGACAGGGTCATTAAATAGAGGGCTCTAGAATGACACATGATGCATAGCAGCGCTGGAACCGTTATGTTGTGAAGTGTCTGAAACGCTGTGTGTGTGCGCCCAAGTGTATGTGTGTCCCATCACTCAGGTGCAACCCTAATGGAAAGCCTGCATTTGACAGGCGCTGACAGATCACCCATCCCATAATGCCGAGCTGCAACAGTCATTAGATAGCCCTGCTAATGTCTGACCTCTTTCACTGTTCTTCTCATCGCTCATCTGCAGAAAGAGGGAGAGAGAGAGAAGGTGAGAGAGTGGAGAAAGATGTGATGATGAAAGGAGAAAAATAAATTGCTTAAATTTCTTCTCTTGTCTAGATTAGACGTAAATCAGGATTACGTAAGTGTGCACAGTCTTAGTGGGATATAGAAGTCATATAATTATCCTGCACATAAAGCAACACTGGATACTCCAAATACTAAGTGACATCATCATGTTCCCATTACCTAAAAGAAAACACACACACACACACCTGCAAAAGAGAAACTGAAGCCACATGTGTTTCAGGTCATTGTTGCAAAGGAACATGGCTGCCATCACTTCCCATTAGACTGTAGGCAGATGAAATGCTGAGATACATTAAGGTAATGTTACAGCCCAATAAAGTATTTAAAGACCCCCAGGGGCTCTCTCTCTTGGGGACTGAAGAACGAGTGGAAAGAAAGGGAAAGAGTGAAAGAGAAGGATAGTCATGATACAGGACCTTAAATATATCCATTTCCGTCTTTATGTTGTTGTCCATTTGTTTTCAGAGTAAAGTAGTAGTTGCTAAAAGAAACAAGGAGTTATGTAGTGCAATGTTCAGTATTTACGCTACTTACTCCTGTGTTGCTCAGAGAGGTGCAGTGGTTCTACTGTCGCTTCACATTTTGTTTGTGAAGCAAAAACAGGCAAAATAACAAGTGACTGTGTAAAATGTTAGTTACTAAATTTTAACTTCCTGTTGATTGAGCTATTATATAAAAACCATATCACATACTCAGTAATGAAAATGTATGTTACTGAAGTAAAATACTTGTCATTGACAAATTAAAAATATATATTTTATTTAATGAAAAAAAAGATATAAATAATGTTTCTCTGGTTGCTTTTTTTATATTGGAGTTATTAATTTTCTGCCAAGGTTTAAAAGGACAAAATGCACCATTATCCAACCCCATTCTTGGGTTATTTGGCAACCCAACACTGGTTAAACATTGGACAGAACACATTTTGGGGTATTTAAACCAGTTGATTGGGTTAAACATGCTGGGTTGTTTTATTTTATATATAACTAATGTTTAAAAATGAGTATATTTCTGGCTTAAAGCACTAATGGGGGAATAAAAGACAAATGTAATTTATTTGGATGAATAAAGCAAACTTTTAGAAATAAGACAAATATAATTTAACAGTAAAAATTAGATTCAAGTGTATTCAAATGATCTCTGTTATCCTTATTTACTGAACTAGTGCTGATCCTCGTGTCGATGTGTTGCTGAAATCTGATGATGGGCTGCTGTTTGCCGGGGGACCGCCACCTCGTGTTTTACTCGAAGCTGGAAAATACAGCTACTGACTCCATAACCTGCACATAAACAAACGCTACTAAGAAAAGCGATCATAATTTATCATCTAAATAAATTAAATCCAGTATTATGAATAAAATCAGCTCATGTTATGCATGTCATGGGTGTTTCCATCATGCTTGCACATTTAGCTGACTGCCACCTTGTCCCTGTATGTTGCCTTGCATGAAATAAAATAATTTACACAGTAAAGACTTTATAGATTAAATAAAATGTATACGTATACAAACTTGAATTTCACTGATGAAGTGCACCAATGCGCTGTTTTGTTTAGGTGATCATTGTCAGCGATCAAAGGGATTGACCCAGCCACTAACCCAAAAGCCAGTTAACATAGAAACTACCCAACAATGGAAAAAATTACCCCACATTTAATGTCTTCTGAAGCTTTCTTCAAGCGATCTATTTTGTGGCGCATATTTAAGTTCCCCGAATCTGACCGGTCATACTGTACATAGTGTGTAAAATGTAAGTCACTTAATATTATTCTCTTCTTGACTAAACTGTTACAAAAGCAACATCACAAGTTTGTTTCTCAAAATGATCACCTGCAACCAAACACAACTTTATTTTACACGGAAGGGTTTGGATCAAAGTGACGGTGAGTAAACGGCAACAACATTTTCATTGCGGGCTGAACTGATCTTTAAAAGCCCTAACAAACTTGTAAATGTGAGCTAATTTATCTGAGGCTTCCCGAAGCAAATCCCTGCTATTGACAAGGAGGACCATTCAAGACATAGATTCGAAACTTAAACTTTGCATTTAAATGACATGTGCGCAACGATAATGATCACAGATCCATTAGGAGCGTGGTCGAAAGACTGTCCAGGAAATAGTCTGGCTGTATTGATTTTTCACAAGCCTTTTATTGCATTGCAGCAAATAGCTAATAGCCCCCGTTCCTGCTCTACGGTGAATTATTAAACAGAGTGTTTTGTTATGTGTCAGTAACAAAGTCATTGAAGATTTATTGTAGCTGATATCCGATGCTCCCGAGGAGTCGCACACACCAGCAGTTCTCTGATCCGCTGTCAGCGGCGATCAAGCAGAGCGGAAACCAATGGCCTATAGACCCTACAGACAACATAAAGCTAATGCGATGTGGCGAAATCTATGCGAAGAAATCTATGGCATTTACTGGGTGTAATGGGCTAAAGACTGAGGAGCCGTTTCAGTCACAGGTGGAACAGAATAATCTCACACATAATTTCCTGTGGTGAGACATTCAACTAAAACACAGAGAGAGAGAGAGGATATTAAAACTAAAGAGAGATTACTGAAGAAACAATGACTTAGAAAGTGATAAAGCACTTGGCAATGACCTAATGTGAACAGAAGAGATGGAGAGAGGGAAAGAGAGGGATGATAAAAGCAGAGAGAGAGGGAGAGAAGTAGAGGAGTTAGTTAAGATTCAGGAGGGCTGCAGTAGGCCTATCATTACCATACATCAAGACAATAAATGAGGCTTTCAGCGGGCCGTAATAAGAGTTTGATAAATCATCAGGCGAGAATTAACTAGACGTCAAAACAATGTGCAGGGCCTGATGGATGGGAAGGGTGGGGGCCAGGACACACATTAGTCAGGCTGGCCACTGACACACACTCACACACACACACTGAGGGTGGGGGCCTGCACGCACATTAGTCAGGCTAGTCACTGGCGCGCACACACACACGCAGACACAGGAAAGGGGAGGAGAGGGAGAGAGCCAACAAGGTCACAAGAAAGTGTATGTGTAGAAGAAGGTCAGAGGGGAGATTTTGATCAAAGAAAGAGGTGTGTGTGTGTGTGTGTGTGTGTGTGTGTGTGTTCAGTTGCACGCAATAACGTTTGAACGAATAATTCATATTCTGGCACTCTTCACTCTCATGTCATTTCAAACCTGTGTGATATTGTTTTATTATGGAACACAAAAGGAAAAGTTTGGAAAGAATTCTGTATCCTATGCCAGTCAAGCTAAAAGAAATAACAAATAAAAAATGTTGAGCTCATCTTGAAACACCAGGTTTGATGTAATTGGAGCCAAATCATTGGTTTCTGCTTGTTTTAATCAAATTTTGCTACATTTTCAAATATAAAGCTATCATGTGGCTATATAGTGTTTTTATATAAGCACAAAGCACAGAAATATTTTATATATATATATATAGATATATATAGATAGATATATATATATGCTGTATATATATATACAGTACTGTGAAAAAGTCTTAGACCACTAGTATTTTCAGCAACAAAAAAATTTTTAAAGTCGGTTATTTCTATCTTTTGCTGTAGCGTGTCAGTTGGAAATATCAGTTTACATTTGCAAACATTATTTTTGTCGTTAATTTTAATAATTCAGTGAAATTATTGTCTGCACAAAGAGTCTGACAACAGCCAGTGCTCCACACAGAGATCTGATCATCCTCCAGTCTGTCTGAAATGACATGAAGTAACAGAACTAACTGAGACTCAATCCAGAAGAACTGTGGCAACACACACACATTTTACAAGCAGTTCACAATGAAAGAGGTGAAAATAGAGAGGCTGAAGATAAATGAAGGGAAAGAGGGAAAGAGATACCCCTGCAGGCCGCTGTGTGTGTGTGTGTGTTCTCATGATGAGCAGCATAAGTAGGCTACAGTGCGAGGCATTAGGGGCTTGGTGTCACAGTCAGCACCGAGTGCCCGCGTCTTATTCTCCTCTCTCTCCGGCCCACCGCAGGGAGATTTAATTGCGTGGCGTTGACCTTTCCATGGTCGCCTTGACAACCCTGTGGGCAGCGGGGAGAGGTGACGGCTGCCCGATTACTTCTGACAAGGCGAGCAGGCACTAACGATGACGAGGAAGATGAGGACGAAGAGTGGATAATTAGAGCTCATAGTCAGCATTGGCTAGTCGCTACTGCCAAGCTCCAAGGACTCCTATGTCAAGTCCACTCAGCCTTCGGGAACTTGAGCGAATGTGTGTGTGTATGAACCTGTCAGGCCAGGGAGCAGAGGGCTAAGCTAAAGCGACAGTTCGATTGAACAGCACGAGGCACAATTACTACGTAACACTCAGAGGATAATAATGTTCCGCAGTAACACACACACACACTTGCGCTGCTTTCCAGTTAACCTGATGTAATATCTCTCTCGGGGCCGCTGAACGTGATTTGTCCTACAGAGTCACCGTTCGAGGCTGAGAGTTCAGGCCTGTAGAAGTGCTGTCACTGCATTAGCCTCTGCTTGTGGCTATGCTGTTAGCTTAGCTTATATTAGCAAATACACTAAGATTTGGAATCGCATTACCACATATTCAGTGTATTTTCAGCCAAAATAGCATAGCAACTACAAGAAAATTGCTGACTTTTTATAATTTGCCATTGTCATCCAAAACTACCCAGTCTCACGGTATTTATTCATGGCAGGGGCACGTTTATTTCGGGTAAATTTAGTTTTTTCCAGCACGTTTTTTTAAACTAAGATGCATCCAATTGAAATGCATTAGAATAACAAAATAAACGTGTCCCTGGCATATATATATAATTATTATATTGATGCTTAATTAAACAAGTTAATCTAAAAAAATTCAAATATATATTAGAATATACACTCAACAAAAATATAAACGCAACACCTTTGTTTCTGCTCCGATTTTTCATGAGATGGACTTAAAGAT
>JAUCMU010000097.1:9498349-9509130 GCA_032275025.1 Enteromius treurensis | reverse complement strand
CACACACACACACACACACACACACACACACACATATATATATATATATATATATATATATATATATATATACACATTCTATAATGGCAAAGCTGAATTTTCAGCACCCATTAGTCCAGTCTTTAGTGTTGTATGATCTTTCTGACATCATTTTATAATCCATTCTCTAAATATAACAAAAAATCCAAGATGTGCAAAACCAAAAAGTGTTTTCTGATTTATTTTTTGTATTTTTTTTGTGGAAACCAATACGTTTTTTAAAGATTATTCTATGGAAAACAACAAAAACATATTTATTGACACACACAATTAATTTGATGCATCCTTGTTGAATAAGAATTTCTTTCAAAAGAAGAAAAAAATCTTTTTAAAACAGTACTGACAGCCTGAGAGCTAAGACAGAGGGGACTAAAATTTTAGTCAAAGCTATCTTATGTCTTCGGAGTACTTAATAGAGCATGAGTTGTATGGACTAAATTTATGCTGTTTTGATGGTCTTTTCTTATCATTTTTTTTTTAAGTTTGACCGCTGTGGTCGAAATAAACTCACACTGAAAAAAAAAAACGCTGCTAGCATTTTCGTTTGTGCTCCACGGCGCAAAGAAAATGAAACAGGTTCGGAACAACATAGAGTAAATGATGACAGAATCTCTTTACGGAACAGAAACACTACAGAACAAACTGCAGGAGAGCACAAACTTGACACTGACTGCACCATGAGTTGCATAATTGCGGGAACAGGCGATTCTATGGGATACGGAGCATGACAAATCACGTCTGATTCACACTGTCAGCAGCATATCAATTTTATGATTCCGTTATCACCTCAATGACATCACAGTATGCCTCATTTTGGTCTAGTTCATCACCAAAGAACAAGGACACATTCCTTTTGCCTCCCTCGTTTTCTTCCGCCCATATCTCTCTCGCTCTGCTATTTTTTTTTTGTTGCCTGTTTTTTGCTCAGCCCCCTCTTCCCAGCATCGCTCCCAGTGGAGGTTTTGTTTTTTAAGGGATGAATTATTGAGTTAAACAGGGGCGATTAATCAGGGTGTAATGGGGCTACAGGGAGGAGCGGGCGAACCATGCATCACTGCAAGAGATGAGCCCTGTCACAGCACACATCCAGCACTCCTCAATCACCCCCACATTAACACCAGAGAGAGAGAGAGCGAGAAAAGAGGGATGGGACGTGGAGAGATTAAGAGCGAGAGAGGAGAAAGAGAGAGATTAAGGGAGGGAGTGAGTGGGGAGACAGTGGGGAGAGATAAATTGTGATGTAGGATGAAGGGAGGGGGGGGGTTATGAAGGATCGAGACAGTGAAACAGGGATGAGAGACTGAGGAAAGGGAAGAAAGATTGATAGCGAAGAAAAGAATAAGGAGAGAAAGACAGATATGGGTGGAGACATGGGCTCATAGTAAGTGAACCAGAGACGGTTAATTCAGAAAGTATGGAAGATAGAGAGGGGGAGCGAGATAAAAGGCAGACTCTGGCAGCTGCTGGGGTGCTGAGCAGTATGTTTGATCTCTTCTGGTGGTAGATGTACACAAGCTGCCCACAATCTCATACACACACACACACACACAATTTCTTTTGTGGTTTATGGGGACTCTCCATAGGCATAGTGGAGTTTGTACTGTACAAACTGTTTGCGGTATTGCCCTACACTGACCCTACACCTAAACCTACCCCTTACAGGAAACTGTGTGCATTTTTAGATTTTCAAAAAAGCACCATTTAGTATGTTTTATTAGCCTTTTGAATCATGGGGACACTAAAAATGTCTTCATAAATCACCTTCGTATTGTAATACCTATGTCATACCAATGTCATTATACACATTTGTGTCCTCATAAACCACATAAACATGCACACACACTGAAGACATATTATGTCTCGCACATTAGATCACACACATTCACTCATCACTTCACAACATACCACATGTCTGATGTTATACACACACAGCTGCGCATTATACCATTATCTCCTGTTAAATATAATCCTTATTCATATAGGTGTGTGTGTGTGTACCTCTTACTGTTAAAGGGATAGTTGAAAAATATAAAATATAATTATTCACCTTCATGTGTCCAAACCTGTAAGACCTTTATTCATCTTTGGAACACAAATTAATACATTTTTTATGAAATCTGAGGGCTTTCTGACAAACAGCAACACAATTACCATGTTTAAGAACTAGAAAAATAGTAAGGGCATTGTTAAATTAGTTTATGTGACGTGTGGTTCAACCTTCATTTTATGCAAGAAAAAAAATAACAAGAGACGTATTTGTTATTATTTGTACGCATTATTTATTTTTCTGTGCGCACAAAAATAATTCTTGTTGCTTCATAAACTTAAGGTTGAACCACTGATGTCACATGGACAATTTTATTAATGATTGAGTTACTTTTCTGGGCCTTGAACACTGTAGTTGTGTTGCTGCCTATGCTGTCTGAGCTCTTGGATTTCACCAAAAATATCCTGATTTGTGTTCCAAAGATGAATGAATGTCTTACAGATTTGGAACAACATGAGGGTAAGTACTTAATGACAGTACTTTGATTTTTGATTGAACTTCCCTATTAAGAACCATGGCTTTCCACGTAAAATATATGTATGATCTGCATTAAATTCAAATAAAAAGCAAAATCGTTCTCTAAAAAACTTTGTTGCAGGCATGACACAAAAAAATGGTGTAGTATTTACTTTAAATTGCTTTCACAAATAATGACAGAGAAATTGCATATAACATATTGTACATTATAATATTATTTTATTATAATATTATACTTAAGAAGTGGCATTTTTATATTTTGTATGATAAAAATGAATTACTACTAACCTTTTTGGTGGAAATACTATTGAAATATCCCACCTTTGATAGATTTCCATATCTTAGCAGACTAGCACGAAAGATTGTTGAGATCCAGAGTAGACACGTGCACACTCTTTCTCACACTGAGAAGAAAGAGTCTTTATTTGCTCTTTACTGAATCTAATTGCAGACTTAGAGAAACTGAATTTATTTGGATAGCACTTTTCACAATATACCCTGTTTCAAAGCAGCTTAAAAGTAAATCATGATGTTGAATGAATGTTTATAACATTTTAATATCTTCATGCCTTGTAATCACATTTAGCTGATTAGAGCAGAACGATAATATAATTTACATTTTGCAATAATATACAAGCAATCAAGAAGTTGAGATTTGCCATGGAGTGTAAATCACTTGATGTGAGTGAGTATACTGTAAGTATGGAGATAAAGTTGGACATACGAGCTGGCTGGTAATACAGAAAGATCTCATTTGTGATTTCCTTGTAAATCCTGTCATGACACAAGGACAACAGTGCTCTCACAGTACTGTGTAAGTTGAGTGCTGAATGATGCCATTGTAGGGCAGGAAAGGGCGTTATGACAGATACTAATGAGCGTGTGAGCGGTCAGTCTGACCTGAGGTCTGCCGGGCCCGAAGCTTGCAGATTGTGCCATTCAGAGTTCTCCCAGAGACAGCTGTCAATCACTGCAATCGGCCCACTCTGCGTCTTGGGCTGTGTGCTGGAGTCATAATCCCCAACCAGACTCCGCCTGTCACTGAGGTACAGATAAGTTTGATAGGCTGCCAGTACGAGACGAGTCTGCCTCTCCTTCTCTCTCCATCTCTCTCTCTTTCAAGGCCTTCAAACCAAAGGTGTCAATCAGAAAGTGTCTTCAGCACGGGGAAAAAAACCCTCTCTCCACTCAGAAGTTCAAAGAAGGAAATCATACAGGCTTTACTGAGACGTTAATAGCTGAGACACTGCCGCTTTCTCCAAAGACATTCAGGCACGGTTTAAAAGCCGTGCCAACAAGTGAGGACTCATCTTAGAGTGTCAGACAGACAATCATACGGTCTGCGGCTCTTCATTAGTTAAAGAGAATACCCTCGCGTCTCAGTCGGCACTGTTATGGCCACGGGCTACAGCCTAATCTCAGCCCTCCGCCAACAAAAAGAGACACATTTTTCACGGTATGCAATGGAGTGATCCCTGGTGATGACTCTTTCACTCACGCTCTACCTCCGTCTATCACTTGGTTCTCATCTTCGCCTCCCTCTCTTTGTGTCTGTCAGGCTGCTGTGGGTGAAGGAGAGTTTGTGATGGGTGATGTCTGTGTTCACCGTGCGTCTCTCTCTTTCTCCGCTTTCAGCATACCTCTTTATTCTGATATCATCTCGTTTTCACTCTGCGGTTGCGGAGGTTGGGGAATATGTGTGTTTGAATAAAACACAAACACACACACAGAGCGATCGTTCAAGAGTTTTCTCTCTCTCTCTTTCATCACACACACACACGTTAGTGTTAGAGAGGACGCAGTAGTTTTTATATGAAGATAATGATGTTTACTGTACCTTACCCCTAACCGTAACCCTTCTGTAAACTTGTTGACAATATTAGATTTAATGCAAAACCATGATTGGATTTGGACAAGACGTGATTTATGAGTCTTTCGAATAGCAAAAACCACTTCAAAAGTCAGTTTTCAACATCTTTCAGTAGGCCATTTGCAAAAATCTGGCACTCTTAGATACAGTCAAACCTGTACAAACACGAGCAACACCTCCTCACATCTGCACGGGCTCCTGTCTTTCGTCCGGTCTCTCTCTAAATATATCAGTAAGGTGTTTTAGCGGTGGACAGAATTGATGATTGAGTGGCCTTCTCGCCGACCACAGGCCGAGACACAAACACACACTGCAGGTACTCAGAAACACTAACTCTTTAACCAATCATAAACCAGCCTGCCCTCCCTAACCCAACCAGTCACACTTTGACACTTGTTTATGCTTACTTATCATCATCATGGATCAACTATATCTCAGATGTTTGACAGACAGACAGACAGACAGACAGTCAGATAGATATATAGAGATATATTTTTGATCATTGATGAAAACCTTATAGCTGCATGAAGAGATAGTACACCCAAAAATGAAACTTATGCCATAAACTACTCACCCTCAAGCCATTTATGATATGTGTATGAGACATGTCTTCTGAAGCAAATGCATTGGTTTTGGTAACAAAAATATTTATAGTTTTCAAATTTTTATGTAAATAACTCACTTAAGTTTTATTTTTTTACAAAAACCCATCAATCTGCTTCAGAAGACATGTGATAACCCCCCGGAGGTGTATTGGTTAGTTTAACGCTGTACTTGCGGATATATCCAATTCATGGAGCTTTAAAATAATGGCTACTATCCTCGAGCGTTACCAAGCTTGGAAGAGCCAGGATACATTTCTAAAAAAAACTCTTATTTGTGATTGTCTGAAAGAAGAAAGTCATATACACCTAGGATGGCTTGGGGGTAAGTTTTTGGGGGTAAATTCTTAGATGAATATAAATTTCAAAACAGCAAGTCTAAACGAAAGTAAATCATGCTGACACTAGACCTTTTAACAGTAATGCACAGTAAAAGTATCAATCTCTAACATGAATGTGGATTTTGCGCTTTAGATTGTTTGATCGATATTTGTGATGAGACCTTCTCCCAAATATAGATCTTTTTTTCCCACAAGAAAAATCTGAGAGGCAAGAGACTTCCATCTTCATTTGATCTCCACTTAATCCCATTGCTGTCTAAAAGAAACAACAAGTTATCTCATTTGTGATTTTCCTCTCCTACGGGTATCAATCCCATCACTCCTTCGCTCGCTTTTCTCACCCACACGTATGCGGACTCTCAACACAAATTAACTTGCTTGCCTGCTTCTCCTTAAACACACTTTCACACCTATCTCCATCTGCCATCTTACCACCCACTGGCACATACGTAGCCGCGCTCCATCAAACACACCAACATACACAACAACACGACTGATCGCTCTTATGGCAGTTTGATTGACCGTAGGATGCTGTGGCACCCAGTTGGTCATGTGATCCACATTGGGTACCAGCCCACACGCTAATTCAGCACATGCCTACTCTTCCCCCACCCTAAACCGTGGCCTATTAATTTCAGTGATCTGTCGACTAAAATAGTGAATGTGATTTTGGTCAGAGCACAAGGGTAAAGACGTTTTCAAAGAAAGCACAAGCTGTGTGAGACAGTGAGAACAGTGTGTATGTGTCTATGTGTGGGCTCCCAGCAGGATGTGGGCACCCCTCCCAATTCTCCTGGCAGTCACTGTGTGTAAGTGTGTATCTGCGTGTGTGTGTGTGTAATGTCAAGTGACATGTGTAAGCGGGTGCTGTCAGACCCAGGAACGTCAGTCTGAGTGGCAGTCTCTCTGAGGAACAAGGACAGCCGCACGGCCATGGAAAGAAACACTCCCACACAATCGCTGACTTCCAGGAGACATCATTAGACGATTACAAACTTGTGTTTAATGTAAAAGGGAGGTTGTACACTCAGTAAAGTTGCACTGCGAGAGAAATATTGAGACGTGTAGGTCATGTCGGAAAGCTGAAAAATGCTGTCTGGTATAGGAAGACATAACTTCAAGTTTGCTGCCTATGGTGCTCTACAGTCCTGTACTTGTGGTGGAAAGCCGAATAATTAAAATATAAATGAATGAATGTATTTTTTTCCTTTGCGATTTAGAGTACTGGGGAATTGAGTGATTAAATTAACATATATTAATAGATTTATATTCACATATTCATTCATCAAATGTATTTCACATAATTTATATTCATATGAATTCTGTATATACATATTATATTATAACATTTTCTTTTTAATATATTATGTTATATAAAATATCATTTAGTTCTGTCAAACGATTAATCAAAAATATAAAGAAAAAATATTTAAAGAAACACATGTTTATATGTTAAATATATTTATATTTAATATAAAATATAAGAATATAAATGTATATGCATGTGAAATTTGTTAAATATATACAGTATGTCAGTGTATTTGTATATACGTAATTAATATACATAATACACATACATATATTATGTAAACAAAGACTTTTTTTAGGATGTGATTCATTCTCATTAATTGTTTGACAGCACTAGTTATTATATTATATATTTTTTATTTATTTATTAAGGTATATGTCAAACCATAAGGTGTTAACAGCAGTATCAATTATTGATGCTGATGATAAAAACAGGTCTATATATATATATATATATATATATATATATAAAACTTAACCAAAAGTGATGGAGGTTTGTTGTGCAAGCTTTTTTCCCCCAACTTGTGATTTTGCCAGGGAATTTGCATTTTATGCGAGGAATAGTGTATCCTGTCATCATTTGCTCACCCTTATTTACCAGAAGAAGATACTGTAGCTGGTAGCAACACTGACTTCAGTAGCATTTACCCCCTTTCCATTCTTTTAAAATTATTGGCTTATCAGCAACTGTCGGATCGCCAGCTTTCTTCTTCAGAAGAAAGAAACTCGTGCAGGTTTGGAACAATTTGAGAATGATGACAGAATTTAGTTTTTCGGAGGAACTGCCTTTGGTGCAAGACAGCTGTCTTTGGGCTCGGACAGAGCCATAAGCTTCATCCGTGATTTTGGCATGACTCCTGCTTCCACTCCTCTGTCATTCTCTTTCTGCTTCTATACAGCCATAAAACTGTCAGCAGTCCCTCTCTTGTGGTGTTGGAGGGGAGAGCTCAAGCACAAAGGCCTGTCAAAAAAGATGCGTTTATTTGGCTCCGTTTGCACATCTCATTTTCCACCGCAAAAAAAGCACATGAATAGAGCCTGGCATGACATCTAGACTCTCAGATTTTGTCTTCGTCTTTCTGACAAGGTGAGGATGACAGAATGCAAATTTTGATCAGTGTGCTGACGTGGATAAAAGAGAAATAGAACAAGAGAGATTTAGCAGGACACACTCTTCTCTGTCCTCATCTGTGGGAATTCTGGGATAGCCCCAGGCAGCCTTTGACCTACTTAGGTGGACTCTGACGGAGAGTGCTGCATGAGGACAGGTGTGTGTGAGTTATATGGGTCAGGCTCAAAGGCAGACAGCCTCTGTCCCCTCTCTCTCTTCGTTTCTCTGTAGTGCTGACAGGTGACTGACTGCTTGACACACCTGTCAGAGCTTAGTCTCCCTCGCGCTGACAGATACAGACATCTTTCTCTCTCTCCCTCTCTTCTGCTGTCTGATCCCCGTCTCCTGCTCTTGAGCAATGGGACTAAGTGAACTTCCATGTATTAAAAAGGTAAAGAAAACCAGAAGCTAAACTAGATCCGTCTCTGAGGTACTTAAGCGGAAACTCAATCTCTCTTATCATGACTGTTTTGTGGAAAATCTGCACTCCTGTTTTAGGGAGGTGGACATATATGAAGAAAAGAGGCTCTCGGTTGCCCCTCATCTTGCCAGCTTTTCTATTTTATACAAATTACGTTAATCAATAAGATCCAAGGGCATTCTGGGAGAACTTGGTGAATATGTAGGTTCATTGACGTGAACATTACTAATCGTGTCAAGCATATTTATAAACAGCTATGACCAAACCATCACTCATTCCTTGTTTCTGTTAATTCACTAATAATTTCATTATTAATTTCAAGCTTAATCCCTCCATCTTGTTCAGTCAATCTGTTTATTTTCATTAATAGATAAGTAAATATTAGATTTAAAAAAGAAGTACTAACTAAAATAAGTTAAAGTATGAAAATCATTATTTATAAATATTTATACATTATAAATATTAATTAAATTTAAAAAATACAAAACAACATGAACATAACAAATCATATTATAAACAAAATTACAAAATAACTGAAAATTAAAGTAAAATTAGTGTGAATGTTAAAAACAAATAACTGATACTAGCATCTGTAAAACTGTGTTTTCCATCTCAACATATCGAAATTGCGACCTTTGCTCTCAACCTCAAATGCAGAAATGTTAATTCATGCGTTTATGACCTCGAGGTTAGACTATTGTAATGCTTTATTGAGTGGTTGTCCTGCACACTTGATAAATAGACAACAGCTGGTTCAAAATTAACCAGGAAGTATAAGCATATTTGCCCGGTTCTGTCAACACTGCACTGGCTCCCTTTTAAACATTGTATAGATTTTAAAATCTTGTTGATTACTCATAAAGCCCTGAATGGCTTAGCTCCTCTGTAATTGAGCGAGCTCTTATCACATTAAAGTCATCCACGTCTGCTGCGTTCTCAAAACTCTGGCCATTTGATTATACCTAGAATATCAAAATCTATTAAAATTGTTCCTATTTAGCACCCAAACCCTGGAACAATTTACCTAATACTGTTCGGGAGGCAGGCACACTCTGTCAGTTTAAATCTAGATTAAAGACACATCTCTTTACTCTGGCTTACATTTAACACACTAATACATATCTATTAATCAAATCCGTTAAAGGATTGTAATGCTGCATTAATTAGGTCAGCAGGAACCGGGAACACTCCCCTTTACACATGGTGTACTCATTACATCGTAAAAAGAATGACTTCTACACTAATATTAGTCTGTCTCTCTTTTATTCTATTCCACAGTCCGTATCCAGATCATATGGTGGATCAGCAAAAAGAGATGATCTTCATCGGAGACCAGAACACCTAGATGAGCCCTGTGGACAGATCGCCGGATCCAGATGCACACACACATAAGTCCTGTGCACAATCTAACATGCGCTTAAAACTGAACTGGAAATTAGGTGCTGGGCGTCCGGCCAAAGGAGAACTGGACCCATCTAAGCCTGGTTTCTCGCAAGGTTTTCTTTTCTCCATTCTCTTACGGACGGGGTTCCTTGCCGCTGTCACCTCCTGCTTGCTTAGTAGTCTAATTTCTAGTGATTATCATCATCTTGACTACAGAGACCGTCTCTGCATTTAATAAATAAAAAGTTTAATCTCATCATTATACATTACCATCACTCTATTCTCCTATTTGATAATGTTCAGTGCTTTGTTACAATCTGTACTGTTAAAAGCGCTATATAAATAAAAGTGATTGATTGATTACAGTTCCATCAAATCTGAACTTCTTTCATTCGCTAGCCCTGCTAAAACCCTCTGGCTTAGCCTGCTAAAGTAGCCAGTCCCTAAACTCATGCTATTGGTTGAGCGGGAATGATTGACAGATCTGAGCAGACCACTATAAAGATTTTATGCAGCAGCTGTACACTTTTTGAGGAGATAAATGGATACCATAATCTATGAACAATAAACTGGGTAAAGATAATGTATTTTGTTGTAAAAAACAATAAATCAGATAACTATAACAATAACAATAATAGTGTTCCCAACAGCGGACAATATTGTCCTTTCTTGTTTTAAATGTTTGAGCTTATTGCAGAAAGAGTCAAATAAACCATGACTATGTATATTTGTAGAATTAATTACTACTTGTATGCCCACAGTTTTACAACAAATACCTAAGTTAAACTATTGTTATTGTTGCAAAATAATTAATTTTTTGTTAGCATGGTTTAACTATAGAAACCATGTATGTTTCCATGTATATTCACTTGGTATCACAGGGATTCCACTTCGCTGGTTTGAATCCTACCTCACAGAAAGATCATTCAGAGTAGCTTGGAGAGGAGAGGTTTCTAAATCACATCGTCTGGTCACTGGGGTTCCTCAGGGATCAGTACTTGGACCCCTCCTCTTCTCCATATACACCACTTCTCTGGGGCACATCATACAGGCACACGGCTTCTCTTACCACTGCTATGCTGATGACACACAGCTCTATCTTTCATTTCAACCAGACGATCCAACGGTAGCTGCACGGATCTCCGGCTGCTTGGCAGACATCTCGGAGTGGATGAAAGATCA
>JAUCMU010000097.1:9471893-9493811 GCA_032275025.1 Enteromius treurensis | reverse complement strand
CAAAGCACACAGCCAGGAAAACCAAGGAGTGGCTCCGTAAGAAGCATATCAAGGTTCTGGAGTGGCCTAGCCAGTCTTCAGATCTAAATCTAATTGAACTCAGTGTTGCTCAGCGACAGCCCCAAAACCTGACAGATCTAGAGAAGATCTTTATAGAGGAGTGGGTACAAATCCCTCCTGCAGTGTGTGCAAACCTGGTGAAGAACTACATGAACCGTTTGACCTCTGTAACTGTTAACAAAGACTTCTGTTCTAAATATTAAACAATGTTGACTCAAATGATCAAATACTTATTTGACACAGCAATTTCCAAATAAACTGTTAAAAAATGTGATTTCTGGATTTTTTCTTTTTAGATTCTGTCTTTCACAGTGGAAATGCACCTATGCTGAACATTGTTGACCCCTCCATGATTTCTAAGTAAGAGAACTTGCGAAATCACAGGTTGATCAAATACTTATTGACCTCACTGTATATGGTTAGAAAAAGACGAGTTACCTACATAGATATCTTAATTTGATCTTGCTTTGATACTTTGACCGAGCCGAACAACGAACTCTTGCCCACGCTAGGGTTCAAACCATTTGGGTTTGGAGTTCGCCGTTCTCCCGGCTCGCTCCCCAGACAGCACGCCAAATTCGCTAATTCATCTACTACGAGGAAAGCGTTAACTCTTGAAGAAGGTTTTTATTTATTTTATTAATACACAAAAATATGCCTATTTGTAAGAAGAAACCATTCTATTATCAAACTATTGATCACCTTCAAGGACCTCAAAAAAATAAAGAGAACACTAAAATAACACATTCTAGATCTGAATGAATGAATTATTCTTATTAAATACTTTGTTCTTTACATAGTTGAGTGTGCTGACAACAAAATCACACAAATATTCAATCAACCATTCAATGGAAATCAAATTTATTAACACATGGAGGTCTGGATTTGGAATCACTCTCAAAATTGAAGTGGAAAAACTCATTTTAGGGACCATGTCATTCAAAAAGTGACTAAAGCATCAGCCAGAAAGCATAGGAACTGAGAAATGGAACCACTCCTATATTGGGGGTGACTTGCTA
This sequence comes from Enteromius treurensis, assembly GCA_032275025.1. Lineage (NCBI taxonomy): Eukaryota > Metazoa > Chordata > Actinopteri > Cypriniformes > Cyprinidae > Enteromius > Enteromius treurensis. The sequence goes on along the minus strand of JAUCMU010000097.1, from coordinate 9,492,732 downwards.
ATTGCCTATGTTTTCCACTTGTTGGCTATTTCATTTGCACAACAGCATGTGAAATGTATTGTCAATCAGTGTTGCTTCCGAAGTGGGCAGTTTGATTTCACAAAGTCTGATTGACTTGGAGTTACATTGTGTTGTTCAAGTGTTTCCTTCCTATTTTTTTGAGCAGTGTATGTAAAAGTCACCTGTCTCAAAATGTAATAGAATATATATGGAATAGTTACCTTTGGCAAACTGTAACTGCATTTTTTTAACTTGTTAATAAAGATCCATCTGGCTTCAAAATGTCTTTGGAGCAATTTATTCAAAACAAGGCAAACTCTACAACATGGTCTACATCCATACAAGCAGATAGACAGTTTTGATTGTACACACTTTAGCCAAAAAGCATTTTTGTGTAACTGTTACTGTGGCAATGCAGTAAATCCTAAGACAACATGGATCTAATCAAATGTAACATTATCTACGTAGAAGAGATGAGATCTACAATTATAGCAACTAAAAAATAACATAGCACAAATAACATAATAATAAGTTGTTCTAAAATAAGCCCTTAAAGAAAAACACCAGTGATAAAAATCCATTATGTAACGAGTATATAAATCATTATAAATGAAGTGAAATATCGGCATGATTTCGAAGGGAGTTACAAATATGTTCACTCTAGTAGACAGCATATGTCAAGGGTTAAAAAGTTAATCAATAGAAATAAATGTGTGGTTTTAAAAAAATGTTTTTAAAATATTCCCTATGCGAAAAAAAGGTTTGAATATACATGACTATTCAGTTAACAACAACCTATGTCACGACAGTGGGGTTTTCTGAGAATAAAAATCAATACTTACACGCAATGTACACGGTGCACCTCCTTTTTCCACCGCCATCTCGAATATTTATTATAATAATAATACTTTTTATTTATAGGTGCCTTTCAAGGCAAGGACATAACATATATTTTAACAAAATATTACACAAGCAAATCATTAAAAACAACTCTGATCACATAACTCAGCTAGAACATACTTGTTTAAAGTTATGTGATATTATGCAATATCTCAAAACATAAAAAAGATCAAAATACAACAAATAATGGAACTTTAGACAACACTTTGGTGGTTTGCCTGTTGGTGCTTGGGTCATGATGCTACATCCCAAATGGCTTCCAAGATGTCAACTGATCACGATGCATCAGAGGGTTAAGGAAAGAACAGACCAATTAATACGAAAGTCTAACACTCAAATTGTTAATGAACATACAGTACAATAAAAAACATCAAACATTTTTTTTGTTACCTGACTGAACAGGACTCTAGGATCGTACGATGCTAGATTCTTTCTTGTTTCAGGTTTGTATTCTTTCAAATTCTGTGGAACCACTCCTCCTGTAGAAACCTTACTAATGAGCACTGCCTTCTCCTTGACTCCCTCTAGAGATCGAATGCGATCTTTAAATCCAGGCTTGGCTTCTTGTTTCTCAGACTCAATCATCAGATCAATGTAGTCAGGGGTGGACAGAGGATTGGGTTTGAGGGCAATTTCCTGCAGCCGTTCCAAAGACATTTGAGACTTTTTAATCAGACCGGTCAAAATATTCTGGACAACCATCAGCTCATTTTCAAGCTCTTCAAAGATCCTTTCTGTTGTTATGGCCTGTCCATGTGCAGCCTCAAATCTCTTTTTTAAATCCTGATAGGTTCCCTTTTTCATTGCTGGGACATAACTCCATTTGTATTTCTGATTATGGTGCACATTCCATACGCATTTTCCTGGACAGACCACGCACTTTCCATCTTTCATGGCAGAGCACCTATCTTTATCTCTGTCATTTGCATAAACGCATGTCTCATGACACGTGAAGTAGCACTTCTGGCAGTTGGTTAAGTAATGGCCTGTTGTGTTTTCAATCTGTTTTGGTTCATTTACTTCAAATTCATATTCAAAATCCCTGTTTGCATCCATTTCAGCCTTGTGCTGCTCTAAAGCCGCTCTTGTCTTCCTGATTTCATCTAGCTTTGTCAGACCAGCATTGATTTGGGGCTGGAGGCCTTCCACAAGCACTTCAAGCTGTTGCCGCTCTTTTAGGACCTCCCGAGTCAGGCACAAGCTCTTGGTATTAATCTTGTTAAGGGATGTGAAGAATTTCTTCATACTAGAAAATCCCAATTTCCAGAACATTTGGTCAAAGTTTTCACTGTCAGACTCCTCATTCTCTGCAGATTCATTATTGGTAGCAAACACAACCGAGTTGTTGAACTTGAAGTGAAGTGGTTCTCCAGACTCGTTCGTAGAACAGGGCACATCAGACGTTTTGATGGCTTCAAGAACGGGAGGTTTTTTTCCATCTGCAAAAGTGACCATCATTAGGATATTTTCTGCAATATCCTTTCCAAATATGGAAAGAATGGAGTCAAAGATGTACTTCTGTGTGTGTGTCAGACGGGCGAGTGAAGCTTGTACTACAAAACACACGGCATCGATGCAGTCGATCCCTCCAGGGGCAGAGAAGAACTCTCGAATCTGTGCTGTGATTTTCTGGTCATGAGAAATTCCTTTAGTGTCACCGAATCCTGGTGTGTCCACAATGGTCAGAGAATATTCGGTCTTGAAACCATCCATGTGATTAATCTGATATGCTGTGACCTGTGATGTCTGACTTTCGGCCTGAGATTTCTGCTTTCCTTCGTCTATCAGCACAAACCGGAAGTTGTCTTCCCATTGCACTCCCACAATGTAGTTGATCATGCTGTTAATCAGAGTGGTTTTTCCTGCTCCTGTGGCTCCAATCATCATAATGGTTTTGTTTGGTTTTATGGTGTCTTTTCCAAATGTGCTTCTTCTGCAGAATCCACTACGGTTCCTCCATGTTTCCTTTAGCTGAAGTTTATATATCGGTAGGTTTTCATTGCTTCCAGCTTGTATTTCTCTGCTCCAATTCCTCTGTATTATTTTTACGACACTTAAGCCCTTTTCATTACTGTGAGGTTTTTCCGTGGCTGTGCTGCTGGTGCTTTCTCTTGAGGTTTGATTGCGGTTACCAGCAGACTGGCACATTCTATTTGGTTTCCCCCAAACCTTTTCCATTTCCATTTCTGCTGCTGGAAAAGGAAACAATTGTGCTTTTATTTATAAATACAGTATTAAAATGTGTTGAGTGCAACCATTAGAAATATCACTAAATTTAAATATTACAATTCAGTAGTTACGCTGTGTTAGACTATACAGTACCTACTGTTTTTCTTAAGACAACCTTTTGTGTTGTTGTGTCAGTAGTCTGTTTCAAATCTAGTATAGTAAAATATTTAATATAAATACAATCTGAATATATGATGTAACAAAGAGGGAAATTGAAGAGACAACAAACACTTTGTTCTTAGGAAAACTAGTCATCAAGCAAACCATGAATATATTTCAAGAAAGATTCTACAAGAACATTCGATTTGTTTCTCCCAACTTCTTTAAAAGTAGACTTATGCTCTATACAGCTGGACCTATTTTGTGGAACAATATACTACATATATGCTACTGTTCAGAAGTTGTTGTATTTATTTTGAGCATCACTACTCCTGTCTTTAGTGTCACGTGATTATTCCGAAAGCATTTTAATATGCTAATTTACTGCTCAAGAAACAAAGAATATGCTAAGAGCTGAAAATGTTGATAAGCGTGCAAACTACAATATAATTTCGCGAGTTTGCCCTTCCATCTGATAAACAATTAAAGCGTGTTTGGCGTGCTGTCCGGGGGGCAAGCCATGAGGTCGGCTCGAACTCCACTTGCCTCCCGATAGGAAGACAAGGCGGAGAAGGGGTGGAGGAGAGCTGCGTAACGAGATAAGGAAGGGAAGGTAGCGGGCTTATTTAAGGGGAAGGCTTATGATTTTGATTGGACGAGACGGGATTGGATTACTTAGGAAATGCGATTCCAGCCATAGCTAATTATTATTTGATTGCGTTAATTATTATTAATTGCGTTCGCACTCTTTTTGAAATTATCAACAGCTTTTATTTTTTTCAAGACCATGTGGTGAACAAAATTTTAAGTACGTGATTTATATTAAATTTACATTTTCACGAATTGTTTGTAATTGGTAGTAAAATGGGTCCACAACATACTACATACTAGGGCTGTCCCTGATTAGTCGAAGATTCGATGCATCGATATGCGGAGCCTGATTCGACCACCGATCTCACAGTCGAATCTTCGCGGGTGAAACTAGCATCATACCATTTTGGCAATATGGGGGTGCTCAATGTCTAATTGTGATGACCGTGCCTGGTACATAGAGGATCTTCAAGCACAGGTCTTGTGAGTTTCACAGTTCATACTCAGTTTTTAGACTAATATAACACATTATTCAGTATATTAATTGCGTCCATGATTTGCATTCTCTATATTTTAATACTAAAATACACAATAGTACTCACCTGGACAATTGCCACTTTTTTTTTTGTCTGTGACAGCTTGTCTTTAAAAAAAAAAAAAAAAAAAAAAGAAAGGTTACAATATTAGTCACAAAAATCACACACAAAAAAAATTGCATTGTATTTTGTCCATTCGTTTCAATTTAGTCTTTGAATCTACTGCCTGCAAAAAAAAAACTTTTGTAATGAATAATTTGTTAAGAAAAACATTGACACTTTTTGGCTAAGATATAGATATGGCTATTTTTCATATTTTTATTGTTTAAGGCGAGACACTGCAGATAAATAGGGTTAAAAAAAAAGAGAAAGAATTACTGATAGTTATCACCTTACTTATCAAGTTGATTATTTACATTGATTACGTTGATTACTAGTTCTGTAAAATATGCAAATGAGGCATTATTTAATGAAATATGTGCTGATTTCCATACATTTCTAGAACACTGGGTCCAAACCCTGGACGAAGTCTGTTCAAAATTTATTTTAATTTTAATTAGAGTTTTATAAAGGGAAATTTAAGTATCTCATTCAGTCACTCCATAATTCAGAAAATACTTTTGACAGTTTTGGGGGAATACAATAATGTATATTATCAAGTTAACACTTAACAGTGTCCTTTGGATGTTTTCTTTCCACTAGTCAAAGACAAATAAATAAATAAATAAATAAATAAATAAAATACATTTATGAAAAACCACAAAGCCCATAATCTAAAATTTGTCAGATACAAGAGAAAAAAAACTGGTTTTGCCTGCAGTGTCTTCCCTTAAGGAGGTCGTTTTCACTTTTCTTTCTGGTTTTTATAGCTCTGTGCAAATGTGATGTTTACAGCATTTTCAGCCAAATACCACAAATCAAGTCTACAGAGAAAATGTCGATTTCAAATATAGCTCATACAGTTAAAAAGGTTATGATGTTGAAAAATGTTAACGTTAAGATGTTAACACCAGAGGCTTTGCCAAACTACTGGAAATAGTTTGTCAATCTATTTGTGGTACAATAAACAAAGTTGAAACTTACTGTTACTTCAGATTCCTCCTGAGTCTGCTCTTCATCTGTAGCTGCAGAAAGCCCTCGCAGTGTTTTTTTTATAGTCGAATTGCTGCTCCTCCCTGTGAAATAAAAAAAAACTAAACAAAACAAAAGGCTTAGAAAGTTTTCCTCCCACTGAATTCCAGGATTAATAAGAAGCGGTATGACATCAGCTGACCACTACCGGACTACAAAAATCATCATTGGAAGATTTTTTTACAAAATGGCATGATACCTCAAACTTTACATTTATTAAATGTATTAATGAGCAAAAGATGATTAATACAAAAAACTAAATATAGAAAAAAACAACAAGGTGCAGTTATAAGTACAGTACTTTGCAAAAGTCTTAGGCCACTAGTATTTTCAGCAACAAAACTGGTTTTAAGTGGGTTATTTCTATCTTTTGCGGTATCGTGTCAGCTGGAAATATCAGTTTACATTTCCAAACATTATTTTTGTCATCAATTGTAATAATGCAGTGAGATTATTGTCTGAAACAGCCAGTGCTCCACACAGAGATCTGATCTGATCATCATCGTAACAGAACAAACTGAGACAGACTCAATCCAGAAGAACTGTAGCAATGTCTCCAAGATGAAGAAATAAACTACCTGCAAAGCTACTTGAAAAACTCTGGGCAAGTGTACCTCGGAACAGAAACTGTTTTACCAAATATTTATTTGATTCAGTTAATAAAAGTTAATTGATAAATTAAATCTATTTATGGCATTATTTTTGAAATCATCCTCATTTTATAGCATTTTGTTACACAAGTGTCTCAAACTTTGAACAGTACTGTAGCTTTCCAGGTAGGTTTAGGATTACTAGAATAAGTTGACATATACTTGCAGAGTTTCTGGTAGTCAGTATGTTGTGGATTAGTATTGACTTTTTCTCATGCACATTTAATAACGTTTGACTTTTCAGTCAACTCTTTTAAGCTCATTCTCTCATTTTGTCTTTAAAAGAAATTCTGCACGCCTGAATATAAAGAGTTTTTCAACTTCCAGCTTTCATGGACAATTATCATGATTAAATACTAAATTAATAGCAGTTATTGTATGTAATTAGGAATTGGTCAATTGAGCTTGGGATACAGATATGATTAGAAAAGTTGCATAATACAACCTGTATTAATTTTATTTAATTTGAATTAAATGAGAACTGTATTAAAACTTAATGAAAAGACTGTAAAATCACATGAGTCAATATATTCACAATAGAACATAGATAACAACAAATGTTAAAACTGAAATATTTTACACTTTTATCCACTTAATGAGCTCATTTCTAATTTGATGCCTGCGAAAGGTCTCAAAAAGTTGATGCAAATGCAAAAAGGGACTAAAAAATTATCATAAAACAAAAAAAGCAAAACATTTTGAAAAGATTCAGCTGGTAGAACCTTTTTTTCTTTTCTTTTTTTCAGTAGTTAAGCAGTTGGGTTTAACACAAGTTTCATAAAAACATTTTAAACAATGCTAGCATAGAGTAATTAACATCTATATTTTACAAGCTACTTTTAGCTCTGTTTACATTTGCACTGCAGTTTAGTACTTCGTCAAAGTGTTTGGTATTGTAGACTATTATTGTTGCATCGCCACCTTGTCTACTCTAGAAGACTTCGATACAGACCAGTGTTTTCAAACTTGTTCCTTGGGACCCCAGCTTTGCACATTTAGCATGTCTCCGTAATTTCCACACCTGATTCAGATCATCAGCTCATTAGGAAACAGCTGTTAGCGTTAGATGAGGGAGAAATGCAAAATGTGCCGAGCAGTGGGTCCCGAGGAACAGGATTAAAAACCGGTGATATAGACTATCGATGTAGACTTGAGTTGCCTCAACACAAAAACCATGGAGTTTTCAAGCCAGAAGGACTTGATTAGCCTGAATAGATCAGGTGTGTAAATTAAGATTTAATCTAATTAGGGCTCTGGCCCTCCAGGAACTGAGTTTGACCTGTGCTTTACAGTGAAGTGAAGCATCGTTCATCAGCTTGTAATGATGATAGAGGTAATAGATACTAGAGACTGTAAGAGACTGAAAGTGAAAATCCTTTTGATTGTTAATCAGTTCTTACAAAACCTTGCAGTTACTGGAAAGGAAAAGTGAAAGCAAAACCTCCAAATTTGCCTCTAACCCTGGCGTAACCTCTGTGTTCATTTATTTGAACAGGCTATGTAGTTGTTACACAACAGCCTGTTCAGATAAAGTCTCTGATTTACCGGAAAAGGAAAGCGAAAGTCGTTTGTCATGTGGAAAGCCATCTCGTGGCAAAGGGCTGCATTGTGCATAGTTCCCAAAATCCCCCAAACTACATACCACCCCCCCCACCCCCACCCCCCGCCCCAAGGGCATTGTCCCTGGAAATAGAGTGAATTAGGGAATGTTTGCAGTTCTCTCTTGCATTTAGTCTCTAGATCACTTGCTTGCTTTTTGTAAAACTATGAGAAAGATACCTTGACACTACATACATCTCAACTTAACACCCCCACCTGTTAAAGTAAAAAAATATCGACATACACCTCAAAGTGCTGAAGGACAAGCAGTAATGCTAAAGCCTCCTTTTAAATGGTGCTGGAACGTTGCTGTGTTTTAGAAAACCCTTTTAAAAAGTAAAACACAGTGCTTTATTAAACTTTAGTTTGAAAAAAAAATTAGTTTGACGTTTTATATTTTAAATACCAAACGCACAGAGTATATGAGTCATTCCACGAGAGTGGCTAAAATTGGACGTGGATATTTTCTAATTCTTTACCAAAATGTATCATTTGTTTGTATATCCCACATCATTAAGGATATATTTAACTATCAGACAAATGCATTTTCCCATCTCAGGCATTAGTTTTCTGTTATTATTTATCATATTTTCAAGATGTGGTGACTGTAATTCTTCAACCCCGTTATGGACACTTTGGAGGCTCTCTGAATATTATCATAAAACGTATTTCTAAAGAAATCAATATGTTTACATTAATCAGATGTCCCTCATACTAATTAAATAATTTCAAATAGAAAAATGACATAAAACTTTTACTTTTACTACACTTTTACTCTCTTAAATCCTGAAATGTAACTAATAAGTGAAAGCAATCTTGTCTTTTTTTTTTTTATAAAAAATGTAGTTTAACTATGAAATATAATCAATGATCATATGATAGTGCTCAATATTTTTGACGCAAATCAATTGTTTTTTCAACATTTTAAGAAAATAATATTTGATAATGTTGGTGTGACGGGGTTGAGACTCGCATAACAGGGTTGAACATCGTAACGGGGTTGAAGGGACAAATGCAGCTTTACATATAAACATTAGTTTTTCTCAAATTCAATGTATAGGACTTTCCATTAGCATTATATCTCTTTGTAACCATAGGAAGGACACCACATAAATATTGCAGTAGAATTCAGTTGTATTAATCAAAAGTAAAAACAACCACAACAGCATATTTACAACCAGCAAACATTGTAAAGTGAATTGCTCAAATGTAACAGTGTGTGTGTGTGTGTGTGTGTCTAGGCCAACACAGTCTCACGACCAATTTTTATGTATTCGTACGAGGTGCCAAATTTGTGCCAATTCGTACTAATTCATATGACCTCACTCGTACCATGTGGCCATCGTGGCCATCTCTCACGCTCACTCTGCAGGTATCTCTCCCTTCTTTCAGGATCAGCTTTAAGGCGTTCCCGATACTTCCTTTGCCTTTCTGCTGCTGTTGTTGGTGCCATCTTACTCGCATTCTCGACATAGAACATAAACCACATTCAGCATGCATGCAGAATAAGAATGTAGATTGAATATAATAATTAATTTAAATAATTGAATAACTTAATAGCCAAAGTATTAAAATCTCAACCCCGTTACAATCAAAAACATAACGGGGTTGAGTGTGATGGGGTTGAGATTTTTGCACAAAATGACCATTGCTCAATGTAGTGAATACCAGACAGAGAGCACATGGCATGCATGAAATTCAAAATCACCATATATTCATGAAATGACAAAAAACTTTTTTCATAATTAATAGTTTTCAATCTTTTTTTCATGTTACGGTGTTGAGTCATTGAGTTTGACGACCACAATATCACAAGATAAATGACTAAAATAAAGGAAAAAATTGGAGCAACTTGCCTCTCTCTGTGGTCCTGTTGTTCAAAAGACTTCAGTGATGTCACTTCCTGATGTATATCGAATTCTGGATCACACCATGGTATTTATGGGGGTAGCATCATTCATGTAACGGGGTTGAGGGGTTACTCAGGGACAGACATAATTGTGATTTTAATGAATAATTAACAGTTAAATAATAAAACAAACAAACAAACAAACAAAAAAACATTACCAGCAAAAGAGCACAAATAGATGTTTAGGTTGATATAACAATTTATTGACTTTTTAAATAGTTTTATTTTTTATTTTCAAAGTAAACTTTCATCAAGGCCATGAGGGACATGACAAAATAGGTGGTGTCCAATGAAAAAACTGTATTATTTCTCATAAAATTAGTTCAGTTTTTTTACACTGTATTAAAGGGTGCATTTCAAAATATATGTAAAGCTGTTTAAATATAAAGTTTGGTGACCCAATAGATGAAATACACCCTAAGAGGTGAGAGGGACTCAAATTGTGCCATTTTAATGGAATGACTCCTTTACTTGATTTCTCTGTAATTTGATCCTGTGTGAAATATTTTCCAAAGTAAAACACAAGCATCTTAGCACGAGCTAGCATCATTGCTAAACAACAATGACCGGCTATTTTTTATTTTTTTTCGTGAAACAAAATCGAATGTAGGCTACCGTTAGATAACCCTGTACTTGCATACTTCATTTCAGGAGACTGAGAAGAAATTATTGGATGTAGTGCGGACTACTTAAGTCCATGACACACAGTGAAGAAATGAGGCCTACAGCAACAGTTCTTCTCTTTTCTCAGCCTTAGGAAACAGTGCAAGTTTGTTTATTGATACAAAAAATGTTTATTAAGAGCAATGACAACCAAAGCACCCAGAATCCTTCAGTCTAAAAGATTTGCTTTAAACAAGGTGCTAAAACCTGTTCCATAGGACCTTATTAACAAACTGGATTACACTTTAATTTGATAGTACACTTTACTAAGTAAAACTTTGCGACATGTCAACTAATTCTCATTAGAATTACTCAGAGTAAACCGGGTAGGTTTATGGTTAGAAGAACAAATTGACATACTTGCAATGTTTCTTATCGTTGGTATTATACAGTATGTTGTGGACTCATCAAAATAAAGATATTAGGCAGATAGTGTTACCACAACTCCAAAATTATTTAGAAAGCTATTTAATAATAAAAACCAGAATCAATTAAATTGTGCATGTTTAGCTTCTTATATAAGAGAATGAAGCATCATTAGTCTGTTTTTAACTGTTGTATGTGACCGCTAGCAAATTGAAGCCCATTTTTAATAAATAATAATCAAGGATTTTTTTTTATCCCAGATTGTACTGCAAAGAATTTGTGCCAAATGGCCATATGCAACAAATGGAAAGCGGATTGTAAATTTGTGTAAATATTAAAATATGAAGACGAATATTTTTTTTACAGTAATACATTTAATAATAGAATTATCAGATTATTGTTGTTCTATATTCTACTGTATTAACTACAGGACCAAAGTGGCACATCTTACCCTACCCCTCCATAGCTTAGTTGTATCTGTCACCTTTTTCCACAAAGCATCATGAATTATCACATAATTGTAAAAAAACAATACTTGAAAATATTCTGTCATTAAACACTCAAGACAACAAAGTAGTTCTGAATGGTTATTATTAAGTGTTTTTACACATGGAATATAGTAAATGGAACAACATTAGATGGAAGCATATAATCAGGGTGTTTCAAAATAACAGTAAACTTCTCTAGCTTTTTACAAATTAAAAAAAAAAAATCTCAGTTAGAAAAAAAGATACATTAAATAACTATGTTTATAAATTTACATGACACAGAAGAATAGAGGGGGAAAGAGGACAGTTGCTCATTACTTTAAATTTGATCTACTGAATCATGACTCAGTGTTGGGGCCCAGTAAGAAGAGAGAATGATGGTAAGAGAAAGAAAAAAACAACAACAAAAAAACACCAGTGTCTGGTAAAGATTTTGGCTGTGTGAGCAACTTGAGATCATGTGGCTGAAACCCAGGAGTTTCTTGCATTTCTTCACCTTTCCATAATACAGCAAACACTGACATTACAATCACCATCTCAATACAGCAAGGTGGAAGCATGCAAGATCTCGATTCATTTTTGTCATTGTGTTTGGCTTGTAAATGCAACAGTGACTCTTGGGGAAGAATTATGGGAGGAACATAGAAAAATTGCATCTCAGTAACTCTAATGAACACGTTTTTATGGATTTTACAAGAGATTGTAACAAGAACAGAGCTCAGAATGTCCATGCAACGTTACATTACAGATGTTCAACAAACCCTGAATTTACAAGATTTAAAGAAATAATTCACAACCTCATTTTACACAGAATTACAAAAATCTTTACAAAGATGCTACAGCACTGCCATTACCGTTGATTAGCTGCTGTGCTGTCACACCCTCAACTGATCCGGGCAAACATGATTTTGTAAAAACATGAAAGAAAAAAAAAAAGCTTTAAAAATCGAGCCAACAATTCCATGTTACAAAATGAATAGACCAAGTTTAATTGGAACAAAAAGGAAGCATGTTTTCTGCACCTCTGTGTTAATACAACTTGTTAAAAGCTTTAGTAATTGTCCAAAACTTTATCACGAAGTTCCTGAAACCTTAAGTACTCAAGGCCACAGAATAATCTCCCCTATATATGCAAAATACCTTTATCACTAGGCGTCACGAGATAAAATATTTTATATTCAATTAACGCGATCACACGTCTCAAACTTTGAAATCTTTTTCTCGTCAAAATAAAATGTAAAGCAAAGTCTTACTGACAAAACAAAGATGAAAGATATTCGTGAACAAATCACTTTTAGAGTCAAGAACTCCATACAAAGAGTGCAGTATATTAGACCTCAAACTTTCTACACCGTTCGAGGTGTGAGCTAAATTGAGCCTGCAGATTCAACACATTGAAAAGACATTCCATCTGTTGCAAAACTAGACGATTAAAGTCCCCGAAATGCAGTATTTTTTAAAAGAAAATCTGACAACAAAAAAATCCTGGGGCCTAAAAAACAAAAAAAAGACAAAAAGACAGGATTCCTTCCAAGTTAATGGTCTGAGTATAATGTACAGTGGGCTGAATGCAGCCCTTTCAACAACCCCTGAACTGGTGTAATGGTGAGTCCCATTGGGCAGATGCCACACTGGAGTGGGGTTTAATGATTGGACTGAAGGATTAGTCAGCCACATCTGTACTTATTTATATCCCTGCTGATTCCAGGTCTGCCCGTAGACGCCGTAAGTGGGCATCTGCCAGCCGTTGGGCATATACTGACCCATCTGCTGACCGTTGCCGTACGACTGACCCCACTGTCCGTAAGGCTGGGCTGCTGCGTAGGTGGGTTTATTCTGCTGTGGAAAAGAACAAACAGTAAGACTTGAGTTTGCAACAGAATTTTTTTGGAGAGGTCAGGTTTCTGAAGGGCTAACCTGGGGCACTTGCATCTGTTGCATGGATCTCATATCAGCCGTTTCTTTGCCCCAGTAGCACTTCACAGTGTGGCCCTCGATGCAAGTCCCATTTACAGACACTATGGCATGGGCGGCACCCTCGTGAGAGTCGAATCTAAAAAAAAAAAAAAACAACACACACACACTAAATTAGTATACGCATAGGTGAAGGATTTGAAGTCACAGAGAAACAGCACAACATACCTCACAAATGAGTAGCCTTTCTCTGGGAAAACCCTGATCTCCATTATTTGCCCGAATGGAGAGAAAGTCTGTCTCATCAGCTGATCTACAGTGGATGAGGAAAAACACATTCAAACAGGATATTCATATTTTAGATCACAACACTTTTTTCATTAAACACCAGAATAGTTTTTATGAGATTTCAAATTAGCTGCACATCATAGAAGACAATGTTAGGATTCAATCATTTTAACTGTTGAGAGGATGCTTAATTAGTGGATTTGCCGCTCTGGATTTGCTATGATGCTATGAAAATATGACCCACACTCTCTTTGTGTATCCTTGACAACCGTATGAACAATAGCATTATGCTCTACTTATCAATGGTTGTACCTGCATGAATGTTCATGTGACATGTGTGTTCGGTTGTGTGGTGTGGCTGGAGATCGTTTCTAAAATGCGATGAAAACAACAGCGTAGACGAGGATCGTTTTCATTTTAAAACGAAAACATACTAGTGTAAACAGGGCAAACCTGAAAGGCCAGAAGCAATGCCGCCACAATACACGGTGCAGTTACTCGGACTCGACTGGTTCAGGACCTCCTCATATGACAAGTGTTTGCTGCTGCCTGTTTAAGATCAAAAACAGTATTTTAGAGTAGTATAGCATGCCATCAATAAATGACACGTGTTTAAAAAGAAACAACGTAGTTCCATAGTAAGTGGTTCATATGATAAAACACATGACCTCAAAGAAACTGTAAAATTACATTTTTGCAAACCGTCTTACCTTCATTGTTTGATTTAGGAGCTGACGGCTTCCTTGTGGCCCAGTTTGTTCTGATCTGTCTGCCTCCCAGCCACTGGCCACTCATTTGCTGAATGGCACTTTCTGCATCCTATCAGTGGCAACAAAACAAGAAAGCCATAAGAGACACAAAAAGCTACATTCGTGTTATCGTGCTGCAACAGAGTGCAACTAAAACTAAAAATATCAAAGAACAAAATCGTACCCATTTATTAATAAAGGAGATAAAACCGTATCCTTTAGATTTGCCTGTGGCCAGATCCTTCACCACACGGGCGTCCCTGCACCGAACACATGGAATCAGTACAAATCTGAATGTTTAGACAATCCGGCTCAGATGAGGTTGAATTACACAATATTCCACTTACGATATCTTTCCAAACGGAGCAAAGGCTGCTCTGACATCATCTGTTGAGATTTCTGGGCTCAGGTCACCGACAAAGACATGGAAATGATCTACAATAATGGGTTGAGGGGAAATAAGATATTTTATAGTTTAAACACTATTCTTGCTTTATAGTTTGACCACACAGGCTTTAAGCCAGTATAACATCACGTGCATCTATTAGCAACACTGAAGACGACACTTACTGCTTGTGTCTTTCTTTTGACTGCCTGGCATTGAGGCCCAGTTAACCTTCATATCCTAAGAGAGAAAGCAGAGCAAAGACCGGCAGATTAAGACAAGCGGCATAAATCATCTTCATCTGACTTAGCCGCATAACATGGTGAGCCTCCAAACGCAGAAGAAATAAGCTGACAACAAAATAAAAACCATGGTGATCACTCAGGTTCAAAGAAAAAGGGACTATAAAAAAAAACCCAACTAAAAACTCTGGAATTATTTTCTACATAGGAAGAGAGTCTAAATAGCAGACTTACAAAGAAGTGACATTATCAACTTGTATTACTCCTCAAATGGTCCTTCATTACCTGTTGAGGATAAAATATTTGCACTGAATATATTTTTCCAAGGCTTTGCTAAATTTGAAGACCTGGTGCAGGTGTAGACGATGATTAAGCAAGGCTAGATGTCGACATAAATGGATGGGGTAGGGGTGGGGGGGTATAAAAATGGTCAACCTGTACCCAAAAGATGAATAAAAGTTCAAATGCTCATGCTTTGTGGAATTTTAAATATAAAGTAAATATTAACTCCAGTGGCCTACTAATGGATTCTGTTTCAAGGACTTATTTTAATAGCTACCAATACAATATCTGTAGTATTCTCAGATATATTTAAGCCATAAGCTAATGTGCATTTAACCTTTATTTTTGACTTGTTTACTGTGCATTATCATATTGTGACTTCTATTTTTTTCCAATTTGTTAAAGCAGGAATATTACACAAAGATAAAACAATGCTTTGCTATAAACACCATAAACGAAGTAAATCCTTGGTAAATATACTTTGACTTGTATGTTGATGAGATGAAGGGACTTGAAAGATCTGATGCACAGGTTAAAACCAACTTACCCTAAACACCTTTAGTTAATACATTTATAGTGCGTTTACAGGTGTCATCTTAGTACATAGCTCTGACAAAGCATTTAAGGGGTGTAACTTCTTTTCAAACCATATCCAATCTACTTTTTAGAGTGTGTAATATTTTACCTTCCCTAAGATCTTCCTGCCATTCATGGCAGCCAAAGCTGCAGCAGCATGTCTGTTCTCATAGAACTCCACAAAGCAGTATGGGTCATTTCCAGCCGTCTGAAACACAAAATGATCTGGGTC
Source organism: Enteromius treurensis (assembly GCA_032275025.1). Lineage (NCBI taxonomy): Eukaryota > Metazoa > Chordata > Actinopteri > Cypriniformes > Cyprinidae > Enteromius > Enteromius treurensis. The sequence goes on along the minus strand of JAUCMU010000097.1, from coordinate 9,476,903 downwards.
AAACACTGATCTTTGTAAGTTACTGGTGTCAAGGGTTCCCAGAGCTTTTGATCAATTTATTTTTCCATGCCCTTTCATAAGTTAGTAGTGAAGTTTTTTTACAGAATTATTTTAAAATCAAAGATTTTAGAGGAAATTGTATTCACTGCTCAAAATAATCAACTCAAACTGCCCATTCCCATTTGCATAGAAACCTGCACAAAACCAAGAGCAGCTAGAATGCGTTTTAACTACGGATATGTCCATGACTTTTCCAGGCCTGAAAAATATTTTCCGGTTTTCCCCATGTCAGCGGAATCCCCGGATTTCAGACGTTATTTCAACTCACATCAAATATCATTTTACAGCTCTTGCAGGGGCCGATCTGGGAAAACACTTGCAGGATGAGGGCCTCCGTAACGTCCCTGGAGAGGTTCCCGACATACCTAAAACACAGAAGACCACAGCAAACTAAGAAACGCGGTCAATGCGTCGCGTTTTCCTCCTTCTCTCACGCTAGCAGCACACGCGAGGTTTCATTTCTGCCACGTTTTCAGCGCACGAGAGCCAACAGCTAACGTTATCCAAACGCTCTTTTTATGAGAGAAACCACGCACAGTAAACAAACTGTTCGCCTGGGTCACGATTTCACACGAGAGGAAAGTGTGAGAAGGGCCATGTGGGGTATATATTAACATTTAAGCGCTTTTTGGTAACGTTAGTTACGTTAGCTAATTCGGTAACGGAAACCTAGCGCCACAAACGGAACTTGTGTGCTTGCAAAAGCCTCTTCTGCGCCGTAATTAGCCATTTTGTGAAAAGATTATTTCATCCATCTGGACTTAGCCGGGTGAGTTAATATAAGATTAAGGGAAACGGTGGATTCTTCACTGCTACCTCTGCTAAGCTCGGTTTCGCTGCCCCAGTTTGGTGTTTGTCTATTAGCCGGTGTGTGCTGTCGGGATTGAAAGCATAGGCGCCCATAACACACTTCATATGTAACAAAGAATAATGAACGGAGTTGTACCCTTGAGTTGATTATCTTCGCTCGGCGTGCTGCGCTCGCGACCTGTGCGCCGCTTTACTAAACGTGTTTAAACACGAGTTTGGCTTCGTAAAGTGGCCGACTAAACTACAGCAGCACTTACAATGTCTTGGGCTGGTCCTCGTCCATCATCATCATCATGCTGGTGGGAAATGGTTGACGCTTTGATTAAAAACTGCTCTGTTTTTAACGTTCGAGTGGATAAAGCTTCTATGATTTTAACTTGTTAGTTAACGCGAATTTACTGGAATAACTTCCTCTGACGTTACTCGTGAAACGTCATAAAATTACGTTGCGAGCCCTCTTCTTTAGCCGCTGCTGTTCCTGGAGAAAGAGACTGATTACTGCCCCCTGTCGGGTCATTCCCGAAAGAAAGAAAAAGGGCCCATATATAAAGAAAAAAAAAACTACAAACTTTGGAATTATTTTCTACTTCTTTCTATTTTCTAGAGTCTAAATAGCAGACTTACAAAGAAGTGACTTTATCAACTTGTATTACTCCTCAAATGGTCCTTCCCATTACCTGTTGAGGATAAAATATTTGCATTGAACATATTTTTCCAAGGCTTTGCTAAATTTGAAGACCTGGGCATCACTAGAGTGAAAGTGGGCAGCACTTTTTTGTGTGCAGTACAGAGGGGTAACAAATTTTGTTAGCATGTTATGCTGCCTTATCGGGTTCTGTGTTATCTGTTGTTCACATAAAAGAAAATAGTTTTCTAGAATATTAAACAGAGGAGGCTAGACATCACCAGAGTTAATGTGGGTAACATTATCATAAGCTGCACACAATGTTAGTGTGAAATATAGAGGGGCAACAGATTTCGGGAACCAGCTACACTTGTCAGATTCTATTAATCTCTAAATTTAGCAACATAAAAATGTATATTAGGCTAAGGTAAATACAAAAAATCTTAACAGATTACTCTTGGCTAACTGCTAGTTGGTCGGACTAAGTCAAGTCAAGTCAAGTCAGCTTTATTTGTCAATTCTGCCACATGTACAGGACATACAGAGAACTGAAATTGCGTTACTCTCAAACACTTGCTGGATAGCACAAATTAAACATTAAATACAAAAAGAGTTGTAAAAATGCAAGTAAAAATGTAAGATTTTAATAAATACAAGTTTTACATATAACAAAAAAAAGCAATACAAGACAAACATAAAAAATTATGAAGATAAATAATTATAAAGAATAAACAAATGTTACATTTAGGGTGCTTTCACACCTGTGGTTCAGTTCATTTGGTTCGGACCAAGGGCAACAAATGATACATTGGAGTTTGTATATGTGAGATAAGTATGATAGTGATAGAGTGCAGACTTGTAGCACACAAGAGTCTTAACAATACCTTAGGGTAACGATTATGAGCTGTGAGAATTCTGTTCAGGCTTTAAAGCTTCAATAAAACCCCAGTATATCTCACAGAGACAACACGTGTAATGCAAAAAGGTTGAAGCTATGAGAATGCAACATAATTTTCTGCATTTTTCATCTTCCAGACTTCACAGGCCTTCTGTAGAGTGATCTTCATGTGGAATTCTTTACAGTCCTCATGTAAATAGGTTCTTGTGATACCTTTGGATTATGACAGAAAGTAACGACAGTATTTTGTTCACAACATCCATGCAAGCAGGGCCGTGCACAGACCTTTTGAGGGGCATGTGCTGAAACTAAAAAAAATTTTTTACATGCAGCAGCACATTCAGCAGACAGTCATTAAATCAAAATTTCTTATTATCTATTTTGCTTAGCTGACAAGGATCACTCGGTTGCTTTGTGTCAAACTCAAAGGCAGTTACACCAGCGAATGTGTGCAGTTTGTCCATCATTAAAACGACATCGCATTACGTCAACATCACACCGGTGTGGTGATGCATTATATGAGCCTTTATATACATACTAGTGTGTATTTCATAAAGACTCTAGTCTCTTCTGCTCTATACAGTATACTGTGCGTTCACACCGCCGGCGGCGAGAACGTCAAAGTGTCCGGAAGTCATTCATTCTCAATGTGAGCCTGCGGCGAGCAGCGGCGGGGCGCGTCTTTGACGGCGAGAGTGTCAAGGAGAGTTGAAATGAGGTCAACTTTATGGTAATGAGCTATGATGCGGTTCGGCGGCAACCAATCGGAATGTAGAAGTCCACCGCTTGACCAGATTCCAGAAAACGCAGTCCTATAAACGTTGGTTCCGACTCTATTAGTTCCCATGGCTAATCGCCATTAAGCAACAAAGAAGAATGGAGGAGAAGTTAATCATTGCTGTGGCGAGTTTCCCTGTAATTTACGACGTGTCCTTGATGGCGTATAGAGACATAAAAAAAAAAAACGATGCATGGACCAAGGTGTCCAAGATTGCTGGGGTCACTGGTGAGTTTCTAATGTGCATTAACTTCATGTATTTCCTGAAAATAAGCGGGAATTTCAAGTTGAATTTAGCGCCAGAGCATGCAAAGCTGCAGAACTGCTGCAGAATATTCTGACAAATCAAAACATATTGGATTGAACGGGAAATATGTGTTGTAGAGAGCTGCAGCAAATGGCTTTTAATTGAGAGGAAACATGTACTACAAAAAAAGTTCTTTCCATCGATCAATTTCTTACTTTCACAATCAATATATTTCACGAGGTTAACTTATACCCTCCTTGTCCGTACAAGCTTGTTTTATTTGCGGCCCCTTTAAATACAAGACAAACATTTAGAGCGTCAAGTATGGAGGTAAAATAATGCCATAAAGATTTGCATGTGAAGAGTACGTGTTGTGCAAGTGTACATAAGATTGCAAGCGTACATTAAATTTGCAAGAGCAAGAAAAGATTTGTAAAGGCGCAAATCGAGATTCAAGCGTGAGGAAAACAAGATGTGTAGTCTTTCACTTTTTTTGCAAGTGTAATTCAAGTAATGTGAAACTGCAGCTTCGTACTAATGCAAAATAAATATGATCTGTATTCTTCCGAATTAAATTTTTTCCGCGCTTAGACTTTTGGCACTATTTTTTCACCAAAATACGGCCAAATGTATTGCAAGCCTGTAAACAGCGTTTTGCAAGCACAAAGACCTGTGTCAAGAACTGCAAAAAGGATTAATAGCGTAAAACTAATCTGTGTGCCCAAAAATAAACTGTTGCAAATGTAAAAGCGACTTGTTGTGTACATAGGATAAAAACTTCCGAAATAACCCGAGATGTACAGTTCTGTCTGTCTTATCCTTGCGCTTACACTTCTCGCACAATTCTCTCACTCATTTCAGTTTTGCAAGCACGAGGGGGAAGGCGGGATTACCTTCATCTCCTAGCCAATCAAATAAGGTTTCCAGACTGTCGACGTACCCTTATCTGATTGCTTCATTTAACGTGCTGGGCAAGGCTTGGAAGTTATGTTATGTACATACCTTTTCTCCTCATAAATTAATCCTTAATAAAATATAAAAAATAAATCATAAAAATAAAAATAATTATAGAAAACAAGATGGAATCATTTTTCAAAAAGATTCAGTTCTTTACCAAAAAGTATTGTTTGTTTACACGTTTTACTATCAGTAAGCAGAATAGAATCCATGTATAGTTCTATATCAAATAAGCAAGCCTTTAAACAAGGTTTAGAATTATTAATTCTTTTACTTTTATGAATACGAAATTTCCAAATAAAATTATAAGATTCAAAATAAAATTAATTGATATACTCTTTGATTCAAAATAAAATAACACATCTTTTGAAGTAAAATCACAATTATAACCTGTTTTCTCCTGGACATACAGGGATGCTTCTCCCCAAAACGTCTTTGAATGTACAAATTCATAAAAAAGATGAGCTAATTTTTCTGGTTCATCCAAACAAAATGAATATTTTCCATAAATATCGATGAACTTTGACAAAGTATAATTATTGACTCCGCCGAAGCTCTCCTGTGGGGGCGTGGCCGCATATATATAAGCGGGCAGCGCACACGGTGTTGCTAACTTAGCGACTTAGTCCCTAGAT
>JAUCMU010000097.1:9458777-9471793 GCA_032275025.1 Enteromius treurensis | reverse complement strand
CTCCTTCACAGCTGTTCCGAATTAGGTTCAATGATTCAATTAGCTCCACCTGTATAAATACCAGTCTGTGTGTTTGTTTCTTCACAGTTCATACATCGTCAACCTGGTTCCTGTATTTCATTTGTGTCTTTGTTCCTAGTTCGTTTTGTCATTTGGATTTATTTGTTGCCGAAGTTTTGCCTGTTTATTGGATATTCTCTCTGTCTCTCCCTATGGACTGATTAACGGTATTTGAACATTGATCTGTTTTACGTTTCTGCCTCTGTCTTTGCCTCCCCTGATTCTGTCTGCCGGCGTTGGATTTTTTGCCAGCCTGCTGCTTTCAGACCCCGTGCAGCCATGAAAAGCTCTTCTGGTCCCAATTTCCCAGCCCAAGAGACTGTTTTCTGTCTGGTCAGCTCGAGTAACACAGCCAGGAGTGCTGTACCAAGCCCAGTTGGTTCCGGTTTCACAGCTCAAGTAGCTGTCTCCCATCTATGTAAACCCCGAAATGCTAGCTACGGGCACTGACATCATCACTCAGCGCGAGGGGCTATGTGGTGTTCAGTACGGCCTGGCTACCCAACCAGATACCGAACAACAGCTAGGGGAGCTGTCTACCACGTCGGTGGTTTCAGAGTCACCCCCAGAGGGCACTGTTCCCATCACTCAGCGCGAGGGGCTGAGGGATGCTCAATCAGGTGCTGTAAGACAGCTAGGGGAGCTGACAACCACACCGAAGGCCCTCGTGATTTCCGTTGCACAGTACGAGGGACCGTGCACAGCCCAGTTGATCCCGGTTACGCAGCCCGACCTGCTGCAGAAGGCCCTCACGATTTCAAACCAGTCAGTAACAGGTGCCAGCCCCGTAAAACGATACGAGGGGTCGTGTATTGTCCAGTCGGTTCTGATTCCCCAGCCAGGAGGGTTGTCCGAGGCCTGTGACCCTGACTCATCCGCCAGACCCAGTCTGTGATCCGGAACCAGAGTGGCCGGATCCGCAAGACCCACTCTGTGATCCAGGTCCCCAGTCACCCAATTCACCCAAGCTCCACAAAGACTGTGAGGCCCCATGGCCAGAACTTCCGGAACCAGTATATGGCACAGAGACTCCATCGGGTCCAACAGAGGCTGCACTACCTCTGGAGATGTCGGTTTCGGCCGCAGACTCCCCAGAGGCCTCAATGGTGGCTGCACAGCCCAAAAAGGTCCCCGAATCAGGTTTCAGTTGGTCTAGGAGGGCGAAGTCATTACCAGTCTGGTTTAGGAGGGCGCACTCACTATCCGTCTGGTTTCAGAGGGCGTACTCACAGCCTAGTCGGTCTCGAAGGGCGTATTTATTCCCAGTCTGGTCTCGAAGGGCTCATTTACTGACCGGCTGGTTATCGAGGGCGCAATGTCAGTCTGGTGGCCCCAAGAGGGCTCTGTCGTTGTCTGGCCGAACCAGAAAAGCTCCGCTGTCGTCTGCTCCACCCTGGAAGATTGTTATTTGTGCTGAATAGGTTTATAGTGTCACAATAAGGAAGCAAGAATGCGAGTGGATCAATATGCAGAGAGCGAGGTGATACAAGCAGGGTCAATCAGCAGCAAACAGGAATGGCATAGAAAAAGCAAGAGAATAGTCAGTGTCCAGGCGTGGGTCGGTAAACAACAAATACAATCCACCGTGTGAGTCCAGGTGTCCCCACTTGATTGTGTCTTGTATTCAAACCATGTCTCTTGCAATGTTCAGTATCGGTCATTAAGATTATCCTTTGTGTGTATGTGTTTGTCTGCTTTGGTTGTGCACCTTCGTAAGCACTCCATGTAGTTTGTATCTGTCATATCATTAAATGTTCTCATTTGTAATTTATTGACTCTGAGCCTCTCTGCCCTCCGCTGAGAAGCGCGGCCGCGACAGCACCGGCGCGACAGTGTGACACATGTAAGCTATGTTTAATTATTATTGTGGTGTTGGAATTTTAAATTAAAAAGCTTTTAATGCGAGTCATATGCAAAGACCAGTTTTAACACATTTCTTGTCCGATCCATTGATTATTGTTGCAATTTAGAGAGAAAATCTTTAAAACTTTTCTATTCATGGATTCATTCTATTTGAATGGATTACAGTATATGGCATTAAAAGCTCCATATAACTATTAATTAAAAAGCTGTAACCCGTCTAGTTCATTGCGATTTCACAAAGTTATAATCAACGAATCTCTGTCTACACTGTGCAGTCGTATAATTTACACGTGTTATAAAGAGAAGATTCGTCAATTAGAGCGCTGATTCTCGTAGTTGGGTGAAAAGTGGACTAAATGGCCAGGGCCCCTGAATAGTGACATTTTATTTTCCTTTAAGTATAATTTTAAGATCTCAATAAATGTTGTTAACTAATGTAAGCGTAATATTTTGGGTAAATGCATCAGTTGATTGATGTATTAAATGGTGTCGTAGGTAGTTGTGAACCTCAAGCTTACGGGGCCCATGGCCACTGCTTGTGCATAGGGCCCAGAATTTAGTGGTACGCCCCTGCCAATCGCTTTTAGGGGAAATTCTCTTCAGGGTTTCCCTGATAAAAGTCGCGTTCCATGGGCTAAATATCATGTTACTGGGCTCGCTCCAACCCGCGGACATGAAAATAGTGTACTTGGCAACACTGGGTGAGAGAGGCGTGGTTAGGCCGTGGTTTCAGCGCGGACACACACTTATTTTGTCAGGATTTGGGGAAGGTGGAGACGTTAATAATAATAAAACACAATCTAGTACATAGAAATTTTACGACGGAGTTTAAGTGCCACCAAAAAAAATAAAAAATAATCTAAAACTTATTCTCATAGCTTCAACTTTAATCTCGTAATATTATGACTTTAATCTCGTAGTTTTAGATTTTTATTTATTTTTTTGGTGGCACTAAAACTCCGTCGTAAAATTGAATGTATTGTTAGCTTACGGATTTTGCATCCCTTCTTAGACACAACAGCAAATTTCCACATCTGGGGGTGGAGTTTGGTAGGTTTAGGCGTGGAGATGGGTGGGTTTAGGAATCAGGGGGTGGAGACGGTAGGTGAGAGGAGTTGGATATGGATCCAACCACACCCCCTGGATCTTGTGCGAGGACCATCTCCCACGCTTCGCATTCACTGCGGATTGCTCTTTTGGAACGCTGATTATTTAATTTTAATATTGTATTGTATTTGAGCATTTAATATATGTAGAAGACCTTAATCAAGGTGTTATTATGATAATAAAAATAGTAATATTTAGGCTATATCATGGATGAAATCCTAGCAGGCTAATCCCTGTCCATATTAATTCTCGGGAAGTGTGTGAAGTGGGCTATTTCATTCAAGTTTTTTTTTTAATGTAGGCTAGTTCTAAAATTTACGATTTGTTCAATCCTAATGTGGGTATTGTTATTTTGTACTTTACAACAGTCTTGCATTTCTATAAAAAAAATAAATAAATCTATTTTTAAGTAAAATCTTCTGTAAACGCTCATATTTTCCTGTTTTTTCCCAGTGCATTTATTTGCAACAAATTGCTTTACTAATTTTGTTTTGTATTATAGTATTGTGTTAATGTGATCAGGTAGGCTATTTTATAGAATAGGACATGGAGACTGCAGTCATGTGATGTTTTGTGATCGTTCACCAAGTGATGGCGCCACAGCGTTTCAAATGTGGCACAAGCAGTTGGTTTGGGATGCCAGAAACTAATCATATATGAAATATTCAACAAAAGAGAGGAATAGCTCAGACACTGTTTGAAAGGTTTTATTTATTTTTCATTGATGAAACATTACAACTACTAAAAAGAAAACAAACATTTGTCTTCATTTTACAAAAAAATCAGGTAGCCCTTTAAAATCTAAAAAAAAAGGACAGACAGTCCTACCAAGACAATCCATATTCAGCAAGTCTGAATGTTCAGTCTAAAACCTTTAACATCACTAGCACAGGACATATTCCACAAGAACATGACATCTGCTACATTGTCTAGTCCTCAGGCCACAACCATAACACAACACTGTGTGGCATGCAAATGTATGAGCCCCTCTCTGCTGTTTTATAACACTATCCTGACTTTTTCTTCATCACTTACATTTAAACTACATGCTAAGCTTATTTCTCACTAACATTATACAAAAAGACAAATGCTCAAGTACCGTTACAAAGATCTGCTTGTACTCACTCATGTAGGTACATCAGTGCAATTTACCCCTGAATGATTTTGGTTTTGCCAATTAAAGCATGCAGCTCCATTAAACAGAAAACTAATCCTTTATGATTTAAAAAAGTCTGAAGGATGACCAAAGTTGCTAACTTATTTATTTTTCCATCTGCTGACAGAAGTTCCTAGCTCTTTTGAGTCATGTAAGATGTGTACAAGTGCATAGATGGCTGTCAGAGTTGCATTTGTGAGGAAGGAGGTTGATTTTTCTTCTGTGCACACTCTGAGAATATTATGTCGTATGACCTTTTTCTGTCATGGGAAAGCATTCGGGGTGAGTGCATGGCGTCTAGGACCATCAATTTTCTCCGTCTAACGAATTTCCACCTCTGTGCCAATGTTCCACAGTTTATTACCTCAGACCAGAGTAGGTGACAGAATAGGTGTAGCAATGCGACAGCTCTAGCTGTGAATCAACACTTCTGCGCAGCCAGCCAATCAATCCTGTTTACTATCAGTCCATCTACAGGATTAGTTCATTTAAAGCTTGGGCTCTACGCTAAAAGAGCAAAAACAGTAGGCCCAGATCAACCCAAACCTCACTGCAGGCACTAACGCATTTAAACTTTAATGTATTCTGCATTCAGAAATACTCTAGAGAGGATCTGGATTGCGCTGTCATTTACAACCAGACTGCAGTCCACTGCAGTAAAGGATGTAAGCCTCCTCTACATCCTGGTTCAGCAGAAATCTACAGGTTTGAAGGAGCCCCAGTGGAACTGCTGGCTTTATCATCACTTCTCACAGCTTCTAGAGTCCCAGTGATTGTACATGCTTGCTGAAATCTGCACAACACCTCACTATCCAGCCAGAGGAAGACATTATTTTTGTGCCTCATTTCTTCAGTGATCTATATTTAGGAGGTAGGATGTTTGCCATTTTACTTGATTTGGCAGGGCATAGAGTATGGTGAGAAAAATGCAATGCAGTTATATAGAGAGTGCATGCAGGGATATACCTATTTGCTTTTAAAATTGCTAAGAAGTTTGAAATGAAATAAGCCAGCATGATGTAATGAACAGCTAAGGATCTCCAGGTATCTCTTGGCCTTGTTCATACATCCTCTATTGGAAAAAAAAAATGGTACACTGGAGAGGTGCACTATGTGGAAAGTCATCAGTAAGAATTCTGGTGCATATTTTAAGGAAAATCTTCTATATTTCTCAAGTCTGTCGCACAGTGGACCAGAAGCGCAATGCCGTGTTGCGTCTAAGACTTCAAGAATGAAGAAAGTGTTGTAAGAGAGTTTGGAGTTTGGCGAAAAAAAAGAGGAAATGGAAAGAGAAAGGGCAACCTATATCAATATAGCTCTCCATATGAAGCATACAGATTTATTAAACTCGCAGAAAGACAATTTTTTTTGTTAAAAACGTGCAATACACAATCTTCCAGTCATAGCTGATTGGCGCTGCCAAATAAACACCATATGTTCAAATTTCAAAGACACGGCGCAACGCTTCTTTTCCAGTGTGCGACCCCCTTTAGCCATTATGGAAAAAACCTTTTGCTATAAATAAAGCCGTTCCAACCACATTGTAGGAATGTTATTTTCACTTGGGTCTGTGTAAGATGGTCTAATGAATTACTACAAATAAAATTAGACAATGGTGAGGTTTCTGTCTGTGAGCCACAGCATATGGTTAATACGTTTTATAAAGTGAAATGTTACATTTACATTTATTCATTAAGCAGACGCTTTTATCCAAAGCGACTTAAAGGTGGCCAGCTCCTTCAAAATAATGTCTTGAAGCAGTTTTGCAAAATAGGAAATTGGCCAATGAGCAACAGGACAGAGATTATTTTAAAGGGTTACTCCACCCCAGCATTAAAATTTGTATGAATTTATATTAGTATTTACAAATAGACGCAAACAGTGCATCTGTGAGTAACGACTAACACAGAAGAGTGAATGCTATGTGCATCCAACTCTCCAAAATGTACGGTGCCAAATCATTGAGTAAACTTATTTTAGCTTTATTTCCATACAAATAAGAATTCCCATAACTTCATAACATTATGGTTGAATCCCTGATGACAGATGGAGTATTCTGACAGTGTCTTTCATATTCTTCTAGATCTTAACTGTGCATTTTACTTGGCATTCAATGAGACAGTCACCAGCCTCCCGGTTTTCATCAAAAATATCTTAAATTGTGTAAACAGTTTTTATGGGTTTGAAACGACATGGGGGTATTTGATTAGTGACAAAATTTCATTTTGTGGTGGAGTATGCCTTTAAAGTCAGTCCTCCTGAGTAAGGGCAGATTAACTGTGTCTCAATTGTTGTTATGTCTTAAATTGACACTATAACACCAGGATTAGCTCATATTTTAGGTCAAAACTTACAAGTGCTACAGATAATTCCAATGGTTTCACATAAGTTCACTCATAATTATTTCTAAACAATAAGTACATCCTTCATTAAAGCAACAGTTTCCAAGCAACACTGTCACACTTGCACCCACAGCATCTGAATTTAAATCTGAGCAAGAAGGGGAAACAAATTATGCTCTGTTTGAGTCAAATGCAATATCTTACTCCGACCCTGGCAGACTTGGTATGACAAAATAAAAAAAATCCTTAACTGCTTCCGTTTTTCCTGTTTGTTACATTATACTGGAGAAACATGAAATCGATAGTACCTAAGGTAATCCATCAGATAAATGCATCAGTTACAGAGGCCCCTAGGTGGTAATATTCCAGCCATTTTGATTAACAGTTTGTCCTCAAAGCTCCATCCTTGTGGCACAGCAAAATTGACGTTGAATACTGACTTAGGACCAGTTCAATTCAGGTAATTAAGACTCTGACAAAACAAACTGATCCCAAATAAGCCTAAATTAAAAAAAGGCTACATATCTGTCACATGACATTGCAGCGGTTCCTCTGCAACGCCCCTTGGAGACGGATAGAGGTGTGGTTCGGACGCAGTCCCCGTGCCACGGCTATTCCCAGGAGCTCTTTGAAGAGCAGAAGCACATGCCAGTTATACTTAGCAGAGCACTCAACATAGCCGCACTTCCAGGTTTTCTTCACCAGTACAGACACGGCCCTGCGCTGGGTGAACCGATGCCGCTGAAGGTCCCGCTTACTGCCCACCACCAGGATGGGCACCTCACTGCTGCTGCCCACTCTTATGGAGAGACACAGAAAGAGAGGAGAGAGGGAAGGCAGGTGGGATGGCAGGGGAGAAGAGCAATAAAAAGGAGTTTAGGAGGGAATTAGCAAGTAAAACAAAGCGACCCCATGAGAATCGATACGTTTCTTATGTGACATTTACGCTGGACATAATATTTGTTCATTTTTCCACAGTAATATCTTTAGCATTTAACATGAAAAGCCCCTCAGCTCCTTGACACACTCTAAAAAAAAGGCTCTGAGCTCATAATGTGTGCTGGAGAATGCGTGATGTGCGTCCTTTCGCAGCGCTTGACTGTGCTTGAAGGTCACACACACATACACACACACACACAATGACGAATGAAAGCATTTCATGTTCAGAGGGCTTCAGTGGCAAGTGTGTGTGCATTTTGCTAATCTGAAAAAAAATACAATCAATTTAATTGCCAATTCACACAAATAGCTCAAATTAGAATGCGAGGTTTTATTTATTTGCTTAGAAAATGTCAAGTGTAACATAGCCAGGTTGAATATGTAGCTATTCGCTAAATGTCTGGCCTATTATTACAGTATTGACTATCTTTACATAATAGCAAATTAGCAAGGGCTCTACGCATACACAAATTACATATCATAAATATTTAAAACCTCTCTCACGTTAAATGTAATTGAGGACCCAAGGGTATTCCATATTATTCATTTTAATATTAAAAAGCAAAGTACTGCTATTATTCTGATTAGACTCATTTCAAATCTGTCAGATATTGAGGATTTATGCTATTATGTATGTGTGCTCAATATACGGATAGAGACAGAGAGAAAGAAAAGAATGTGCAAGTAATTTCAGCATAAAAGAGGTGAATAATCTGTCAAGGAGACCAATGCCATTGTGTTTAATAAGCCTACACCAATCCCTCATTCCTGTGTCTGGGTGCTTGTGTCATGTTTAACACTGATTTATCCTCCTTTCATACAGTTTATCTGTGCTCTCTCAGTATGGCTTCGCCTGTTTACCCTTCTCTTAAACCTCTCTTAAACTTCCTTGTTTAGTCCAAAAACTTTTGTACAATGTTCTTCTACCACAGCTGCTTCTTTTACCACCTCCTTTGCATGTGTATGCAGTCTGTATTCAATATTCTACCACAGCAAACATCTCCATGCAATCTCAACTGAATACAGTGATCATTAAAATATTATTGTCTAAAAGACTGAGGTGGCCTCAAAGCAGTGAATACGTGAACAGCGTTTGCAAAACAGAATACTGTGGGTAGAGAAAAGGGCTAAAGGTGGAGACTGCAGATCATTTTCTGTCATTCATTCTGTTCACATTAGACCTTTATGCAAATACATGATGCTGCATGAAATCTATCGTGCACAAGACCTGCATATGTAAAAGGATTTTCGCACTGGCATCTATTATATACTTATTATCTGTAGTAAATGGTGACAGTGTCTATGCTCTATAACTGTCACTCATCCATATTCTCAAATGTCACCTCATTATCTCAGCATCACCCGGGGAAGCAAGGGCCAACTGTTATTAAAAACATCAAAACCAATCAGTAGTTTGTCAGTGCAGCTGATACTGTAACATTAATCGGTGCTGATGCGCCTCGTGAGCTGGGAACCACAGTTGGTCTCATTCTAACAACAATAGGAAGAATGTAAAACCTTTTTTTGGATCTATTATAGCACAACTATCATTCTATACTATTTTGATGTGCGTCATTTCATGTTCTGAATGAGCTCTGTCGTACCTGCTATCCACAATTTGCTGTCGGATCATCTTGACATACTCAAAGCTCTCCACACAGCAGATGTCATAGACCAGAATGTAGGCGTTTGCACTGCGGACCCCTCTACACCGTGCATCCAGCCACTCCTGAAAGAAACAAACAGACACACAAAAAGTGCCCCTATTATGTCATTTTAAGGCTCCTAATATTGTCTCCTACAATAGGTTTACATGCATGGAAGATGAGAAAAAATTCTCAAACTATTAGTTCGAAGCAGTTCTAAGATTCATTCTCTCCAAACCCCTCCTTTATGTAAGCCTACCCTGCTCTGATTGGTCATATGGCCCAGTCTGTTGTGATTGGTCTACTATCTACAGCAGTCAACAGTAAAATGATGTGTTTGTGGGGTCAAGGATTTACCAATTAGCTGATTGTGTACATTTACATACAGGTACATTACACACTGAATGCATGTTTTATATACAATTACTGATAAATTCTAAATAAATAATCATTCCATAATAATATAATTACTAATATTGAAGCACACTGGTGATCACAGGCCAATATAACTGAACATATCTTTTTAATTACAAAAAAACAATTAGTTACACAATTTTCTTTGCTCCCAATGTCATTTCTCTACTCCATCCAAGGTATTGAGAACATGCACTTGTGTGTGTGCCCACTTTAATTTGTGTGCTAGTTCAATAGACTAGGGAAGAACATGGCGAAGGTTACAGCCCATGAATAGTAATGATTTACCTACAGTAATTACACAACACCACTGAATGGTGGACATCTGAAAGAGGCAGCGAGCAAATTTCTTCAGCCGTGACACACTGACCTCATCTCCTCTCTCTCTCCCAAATCCCCCCCCCCTCCGCTTTTCTCAGGAGGGCTCTTATGATATGAACCAAATATCAATTCCAGCATTCAGGTTTGGTTTTTATCATGTCATAGCACAGCATTAAATATTATTGTATTATTTGATAAGTTATATAAGTTGCATAAATAATTTCAGCTGATGCATTTGTCTCAGAAAATATAATTAAAGTCATTCTTTATTCAATATTGTTGATTTCATTTATTTATTTTTCTCAAGAAGATATTTCACTCAGATCATATGGGAAGATGATCGCTTTTTCCGTTTCATGTTGAATTTAAATACAGCTTTCAATGCCAAAGACAAAAGTGTAATTTTAACTCTAAAATCTAAAAACACCACAGAAAAAAGGTTAACAGTAAGTTGCCGTACTATATAATGGAAAAAACTGTAAATCCTCTAACTAGACATTTAATTTAATTTTACAGTAGAATGCTGTTTTTTTTTAACAAATCAATGTGTAATTTATAGTCAAAAGCTGTAAAATGATATTTCCAGAATTACAGTACTCCTTGCATGAAACGTTACATTCAAAATTTTAACAGCAGATTTTAAAATGGTAACATGTTTAGATTATTTCTGTATTTTTTTTACAAAATTATTCTGGCAACCACAGCAGCCAATTTTCTTTAGTGTTTTCATTGGCTTCACAGGACTAACCACATCCCTAATTACTAAACACGAAAGTTTCAGTGACTGAACCAGATAGAGCTTGCATGTGGTGAAATTTCAGTAGATCTTGTTTAATTGCCATATTGATTGTGATCTTCATTTGTGTTGGGGAAAGGAGAAAGATGAGAGTGAGAGTAGCAAGTCAAATTGAAGCCATTCGTCACAAGCTGATCTTGCTTGTAAAGAAAATCGATGTCGACTGTTGCAAAGACAGTGGTTGCACATTCATCTTGACAGAGGAATAATTACCTTCATCCTCTAGTGATGTTAGAAAAGCAGTCCACTGCTAATATTTCACACTCAAAGATGACTACTGTGATATTGCACCGAGATTCACTTGTGCACGCTCGCATATTATTGTAATAATAATGAAAGCAATCAGGTGTGTAGATAAACGCTCAGACATATTTTAGATTGTTGTAACCGACAAAGGAGGAAGGACATTTAAAGGGATAGTTGCTTCCTGATCTCATTGCATTAACGTACCTGTGTGCACTTTTAAGCGAGACACGAAATACGTACCAATAAGTACATATCAACTGCAGTTTCAAAAGGAAATGAACACTAGAGACAGTAAAACCCAGAACTCAGAGATTTGATTAATAAAGCATAATTTTGACACAATTAAGGATATCATGATGATGCTTTTGAACATTAGCATCATGCATATCTGTCGCCTCTGGCTTGCTTAGTTGGGGACACCTAATTTCTAGTGATTATCGTCATTTTGATCACAGAGACCATCTCTGCATTTGATAAATAAACCGTTTAATCTCGTCGTTATACATTACCATCACTCTGTTCTAATATTTGATAATGTTCAGTGCTTTGCTACAATCTGTATTGTTAAAAGCGCTATATAAATAAAAGTGATTGATGGATATCTAGCTTCATGTATAAGGGTTTTCATATTTCCAACATGGTAGAGCATTAGCGTTTAGTGACAGTCCCGGATATTTAACGTTATAAAAACACAGAAATATCAAACTGTATCAATGTGATAAAATGTGCCAGGGTTCATGTATTGAACCTGTTTTTTTAGACATTTCTCTTTGAAACTGCAGGGAAACATGCAGTGAGGCGCGTAAAAAAAGGTGTTGCACAAAAAAGTGTACAGTGGTACATATTTTTGGATAGTTGACTCTATCACAAAAGATGGTGGAATGATGGGTTCGAAACTGACTTTTACTATAAAAACAACAAAAAAATTGCATTCTGCATTCCTACCACACTCTTCAACTTCTGACTAAAAATAGAAGGGGGTAGAATCTGTGTGTTTGGGTTTAAACAGTCCTTATTTGCTGAATAGGAAGTCTTTGTCCTTTTTCCAATCTCTTTTTCGCTTTTTCTTTTTTTCTGCACATCAAAAGCCTTGCCCTCCATCTCCACTGGGAAATCTGACGCTTCTCAGACCTTATTAAGCCCAAACTCACCATTCTATGAGATTTAATGGAGTTCTAGCTCAGCGATCAGTGGTGGATTGAAGCAATTATCTGCAGAGGTTTTGAGCACTAACTTTTGTGCTAGAGCGCAAGACAAATTTTTGTCAATTAAACATGAGCCTCAAAGCTTTCGGCCTTTTCTGCTGAGCACTGTTCTTATATAAACGCTCCCTCAGTGTGCCTGTTAGATGTTTCAGATGCTCTGCCATCCCTGTGAAAGCTATAAATAGAAGCTTCTCTCTCTCTCCCCTTGTCAAGCGTCAGTTCTGTTCTTCCCCGCGAGTTATAGAGAGGACACGTTCAGACTCACTTTTATTATAATTCAACGTCCTCCTCTGGGCAAGAAAGGTATCTACTTTAAGCAAAAACATCTTTGAAAATCTGAAAGATTCCCACCAGAAACTGCTGAATGTGTAGCTGTGCTGCTGAATGCTGCCAAGCGTGTTCACAAATAAATGTGATCTGATCCACGCGTATGTTTGATGTTCTGCTGAATAGTGAACACTATTGTTAGGCTAGAAGCAGGAAGGGAACTCATATTCAGGTCCACAACCGAAACTTGAATTATATTAAATATGATTTAATATGAACCTATTATATATATATATATATATATATATATATGTATGTGTGTGTGTGTGTGTGTGTGTGTGTGTGTGTGTGTGTGTATGACCTTGGACCACAAAACCAGTCATAATGTAAAATTTTACAAAACTGAGATGTATACATCTGTAATGATTCCTCAGAAACGTTTGGATCCATTTGCAGGGCTTTATTAAACTGAGTCGTCAAGCAGAGGGTCGTGTTACCGGTAAACAGATATGTAGTAGATAATCCAACAGAGTAACGTTAGTTACAATTCAGGCAATAATCACAAGGGCAGGCGGCAAGAATCAATAGTCCAATAAACAGTCCAGGGTCATACACAGAAAAGCAAACACGGAGAATAACGCTCGGGATTACAAC
>JAUCMU010000097.1:9403741-9458677 GCA_032275025.1 Enteromius treurensis | reverse complement strand
GCGGCGCCCGGGGAGCAGTTGGGGGAACGGTGCCTTGCTCAAGGGTCTCACCTCAGTCGTGGTATCGAAGGTGGAGAAAGCGCTGGTTATTCACTAACCCCACCAACAATCCCTGCCGGACCTGGGAATCGAACCGGCGACCTTTTGGGTTACAAACCCAACTCCCTATCCATTAGAACCAATATCCAATAAATATATATTTATATATATACTGTATACACACACACACACACACACACACACATATACATATATATATATATACACACACACACACACACACACACACACACACACATACACACACACACACACACACACACATATATATATATATATATATATATATACACATTTATAAAATAAACATTTAAAAAATACAAAATGTTATTAAAGCATAAAATTATGGTTTTTATTTGACTTTAAAATAAAAAAAATTCCAGTGATGCAAAGCTGAATTTTTATCAGTTGTTACTCCAGGCTTGTTACTCAATCCTTTTAATATGCTGATTAATTATTACAATTAAATAAATAAAAAATCTTGGAACATGTGAACCTTTTTTAGGTTTCTTTATGTCACGCCATCTCCGTCTGTGGGCGCTGATCTCAGCACAGTCACAGTCACTCTCTCTCTCAGTCACCAGCTCACAAATGAGGGCCACCTGTTTTCACTTACCTGAGTGCTTTATAAGCCACAGTCTCCAGTCATTCCCCGGCTGAGCTCAATGTAACAACCTTCACCCTTTCCCTTTGTCTGCCTGCCTTCATGGGATTGTTCACCTTCTGTGAACAATCCTGGACTGAGCATCAAAGATCCATGGATCCAACCCCCTGTAAGAAACCTACCACCTATACATATATATATATATATACACATCTTACCCTCTACTCTGAGTTACAGGGGACAAGCTAGAGGATAGCGATCAGGAGATCGCCTATCAGCCTATGTTTACTTACCTGCTTCACTTACCTGTGGAAACGAAGACACACACCCAAAGACTGTTCAAAATAGAATTTTTTTCTAACTATGTAAATCTTGTAAATCTATTACTTTTTTTCCCAAAAAGAATAAAAATGTACTAACCCCAAACTTTTGAACAGTAATAACAGTAAAATTGTCAGAAAACCTTTCTATTGTAAAGAAATTCTTTCCTTTTTAACCTTTTATCGATCAAAGAACATCACAGGTTCCAAAAAATATTGAGCTGTTTTCAACATTGATAATAAATGATTTATGAAGGATCATGTGACACTAAAGACTGGTGTGATGATGCTGAATATTAACCTTTGTAGCAAAGGAATCAATTCTATTTTAAAATATATTCACATAGAAAACAGTAATCTTAAATTAGAGCAATATTTCACAATATTGCAGTTTTTCCTGTACTTTTGATCAAATAAATACAGCCTTGATGCACATAAGAAACGTAGATGACGTAGATAGGTACTGTACAAGCCACGCAGCCAATGAGCTCTAAAAAAAAAATGCATCTACGTCACGGGCTCAAACGTAACTTTTAAAACCGGATAGACGAAATGGTCGCAAAAAGTGCAAAAATGACCAATTTCCACTTTGTAACATTTTTAGTGACATATATTACTGTTTTAAGCAATGTATATATCTTTTTATATTGTTTTAGGGTTTTGTGACCCTTTAAAAACCATTAGAAATACTGATACCAGATTTTTGTTTGAAAGGAGTACACCAAAATGCTTTCCGTCTTTTATACCTAATGCATTGCATTTGTTTTACATAATACTGCTGATTCTTTCTCTCTAAGCCTCCTGTTTATTCATGACTGAAAGCAAAACAAAAATCCTTCTTTCAGGACAACATTCATTCATCTATGAAAAAGTCAGGTGCTAGAGGTGCCAAATGTAGATGTGGAAATAATCCAGAAAAGCAAGTCAAATCATTACATGCCAGGGAACTAAACGGCTTGTTCATTATGCATCATTTTTATGCCTGGCTCTGTCCCTAATAACTGATGGTATAATTACTCAAATATATTCCTTAATTTTATTCTAAGGTGTACAGCTAGATTTATTGTGTTGGTTTCTTTTTACTACTCGCTGACACTGTGATGTATGACAATGCATTCTAAATAAAAATAAAAATAATGAGAACATCTGTCCTCAAGACTGCCCAGTTCTGAAAGGTATTCGTTTTAAAGACAGATTCATTTTATGTTGTCTCAAAAGCTTGAGAAGGGACACAATTTATGTAATGTTTTACATTTGTTGAAAAAGGGTTAAATAAAAGCTGCTAAAGCTTTGTGTCACTCACACAGAGCTTTTTAACCCTCTTTATCTGTGTGAATCTCCACTGGTTAGACCATAATCGGTTTTGCAGTTTAAAAACTGATAAGCGTGACAGATCCATTTATTTTGTAAGTAACAAACTGATTCTTCACATAACAAATCGCCCTCATTCAGGAGATTGAAAGAGACTCAGTCGCTGAAAGAAAAAGTCAGTGCCACAGAATAAGAGGAAAAGAATGCAAGAATGTCAACGGAGAGTGTTTCCAAAATGAGAGTTAGCAGTGTGACACTGGCAAAAGCATTGAGTGACAACCCAGAGCTGAATAAAGAGAGATCCAACAGACTCTGAGAAGCTGTCGTGAGCACTGAGCAGGAAAATCAAAACCAAAAGTTAATATTCTCCAATTTCACTGGCTAAAAGAACAACCAAAATCTGCCGCAAAGCACATTCCTTCCTCAGCTAGTGGTGAGAAACATAGTTGCTCTGGGCAAAGTGAATTCTATCACATTCTGAGGACCATTACATGATCAAGCAACTGCTGTAGACGTGGGGGAACGTGTCACTGAGCCCTCTGTTGTCATAATTGAGAGAGAACAAGAGCGAGAAAAAGAGGCTGGCAGTAACAGGATATCCTGAATCATGCTGGCTTTTGATCTGCTCCATCTGCCATGGCATCATGTGAACAAACTGCGACATTCAGTCACCAAAGTTGCCAAGCAGTCAAAGATTATTATTCACAGTTGTCTATATGACAAATATCAGCGGGAGCTGTGCGATATTGTTGCATTTTGCATATTAGTGCACAGAGCTATCCACCGTAATTTTCAGTGTGGAAGGAAGCTGTTTTCTTCCGGGTCATTAGCCGCTGTAGGGAAATAAAGAGAAGAATACCAAAGTGCAGCAGAAGGGTAAGACTGTTTGCTACAAACCAGTGTGATCATAAAGTCGTACATTAAAAAAATATGGTAAGACACACATATACACATGTCAAGCTGTACATTGTACAGCTAAAAAATAGATGATTGCAGATGACACCAGAAGCTAGGCCCATTCAATTTACAAATGGCCTCTTATGGAAAAACAAGGTGGATATAGTAAAGGAGATCTTCATGATGCATTATGGGGAGACATGATTATTTAGCAGTTTTAGCATGGAATATGAGTGTAAGTGTAGAAGTGTAAAAAGTTTAAGCAAGCAATGTTGAATGTAGAATCTGAAATATTGTCTTGGTTCATTGTCATTGCCTGAGTTTGTTTGAAAAAAAAAATTAAACAGATATGTTAATTCAATAAATTACACAATTGTATTGTTTTCTTTCATAGAAATGCAATGTATACAAATAAGTAAGGTAGGCCGTTAAATAATTAGACGTTTTGGTAAGGTACCTCAACACAAATCAGAACTACTTTAGTAGAAAAAAAAAATTGCACACATTAAAACATCAGCCAATGAGATTCAAGCATTTAACAGCCCTGTACAATCTCATTTAATATAACGCATTATATATTATTATTATAATTATTTACATGCTGCTTCAGAAAAAACATCTGAAAATCAGATTTTTCCTGTTTTAATTTACATCATTGGGCAAGCATGCTTTTGTCTGTAGAATGTAGTTGTAATGGTGTCTACCAGCAGGGACTAACCGCTGAAGCAAACCAGCCAAAAAGGGTCCTAAATCAGAGGAAACTCTAATGCAACTGAATTGAGCGTCATGCCAAATACTTGCTTTTTATGTCTATGAAGTTTCTAATGGTTAAAGAAACTGAGCTTTCAGCCTAAAAGCTTTCATTAGTATTTAGGTTTAAGCCAACTCAATTCAAATAAGCTCTTTTTTTTGTATCTATGAAATTGCTACACTTTCATCTCTACAGTCATTTAAAATAACGTTTAATTCCAATGGCTTTGAACTTTTTGTTTTTTTTCCTTCTTTCATCAGAAACCTCTGGATATAACATCAGCACCTGTCAAATGAAGCCAGAAGCATTTTAATAAAGATGTATCCACACACACACACCTTCTCCTCTACAGTATGTGCTCCAGCCTGCCATGCTCTAAAGGGAGCTAAATGGCATTTAGCTGCAGCGTGCTCCTGGCTCAATTAGATTGCAGTGTCTCAACGCGCTCCGAGCGCTGAAAGCAATGTCCCCTCCGTACCTCAGCACAGCATGTTCATGATTTTTACATTTCATTTTGCTGATGTGACATCAGCACCACTAACATCTCTCCGTAGGGACGTCATGACACCACCGTAACAAGCAACCCTTTTTTATTTGTCCATTCAACACGCTTATCCCCATTCTATAATAACATTTCTTTCTCATTGTGTTTTCACTGGTGTCAACACTGGCAACCATCGACACAATCACTTGTTGCTGTTGCAACCATGGTGGTCTCTGTCTGGAGTGGGTCTTTAAGCTGTGTGAAGAGGTCACGATGCAGGGAATTCACTCTGAAATGCTGCCAGGGAAAATTATGTAAGAAAAAAGCTCAATTTTTACATTATGAAGACCTCCAAGTCTTTCAGATGTCTAAAAAAGTGGAAAGTGAATTATATCTCATTTGCTCTCACAGATCCCTGCTTGGCCCTGTCTTGCATGCAAATGCTGGGAGTGTATTAGGAGGTGAGCTGAAATTATTTGTCCGGATTTGTCAGGATTTGCGAGGATCTAGCAATGTGCTGCTCTGGCATAGTAGCACTTCTTGGATTTCTAATTAGCCTGATTTGTAAATGGCTTTGGATAAATCAAAATGTCTGCAAAAATGAATGCATTTAAGTCTAATGTAATTCATGAGAGTGCAAATTGATTATGATTACCTTGTTATAAAATCTACCTTCCTGCAGAGGTGATTTTCTGCTCCAGTGAAACAGCTAATAAAGCCTTTTCCGTTTGCCTGAATATTACAGATAGTTAACTACTGACTAAACAAACTAAACCTGTGATCAAGGCAGATCTCTGCGCAACACATTGGAAGTATGTGGTGGTGGTTTTGACAAATAACTCATCTGATGCAAGAACACCTGGCCATGTTGTAGTGAAATTGCTAACAACAACATATGTTGTTTATATATCTGTTAACAAAACAGATGTTTTGGAGTCTTGGATTATTCCAAACCATTGGAAATTGGAAGAGCTGGCCACAAGAATAATTGGAAGGCCGCTTTAAATGACAGGACTGTTAGACAACATAAGAGGAAGAGTAATAGTGTGTGTGAGACAGAGAGAGAGAGAGATGATGGGGAGATACGGAGTAGCGAGTGAGAGGTGGGGGAGAGAAAGAAATATTTGCCAGAGGGAGGATACAGAAAACAAGCTTACAGATGCTCAGTTCAAGCCATGTCGCCATAGCAACTACTCCAAATGAGAACCTTTTTTTTCTAGAGGAAAGCCCCTCTCTCCTGAAGCCATGCATTATCATTCCTCAGGAATCTCGGGCTATTAATGGATCTGTTTAAGATTCAGTTCACCTGTAGTGATTAAAGTTCACAAGAACAAAAGGACACTCTATTTTTACCAGGATTGGGAAAGTATGAATTTGAGTAATGACATTTTGGGATGTGCAAGGTCAAATCGATGGTTTTAAGCTTAACACGTTCCATTAAAACAACAAGCTCCTGAACCTTTATAACGCGTCAGCACATTACACTAATCGCTAACGTTTTAAAGTGTCTTATTTTTTGATATTTTCTATAAATACTACTACTAATACATTTAATAACTAACAATCTTCTCTGTGCCTTACAACTTAAAATTTTTACATTTATACCGATTTTTGATTTTGAAACAAACTAGTGACTTGTGAGCATTAGTGACAACAGTATGCAAATAGTGTAAGAACACACAAAAAAATACTGCATTAAAACATTTTCAGTAAGTTAGCTTTTCAAATATTTTTAAATATGTATTTGTTTTGGGTATGGAAATGTTTAAAATCACCATATAACTTATTCAACAATATGTAGCCTACTTTTACAGTGGAGTATTTCACTTTGGCTATTTCATTAGGGTATAAAGTGTGTTTGTCATACATTTTATGTGCTTTACTTCTCATGTTTTGTTGTAGTCTGATGCATTGTCACACAAACTATGTGCACGCACGAGCGCTTTACTACTGTGGCATAACTCACCTGACTTGGGCTTGAAGGAAAGGAGGAAATCGGCGGGACATCCAAAATCTTCAGGTCGTACATAACACCGTTAAGAATGACCGAGGGTCTGTACACGTATCGCGTTTGGGTAGGGGTGTAAGTCTCGGAGAAGTCATTGTAAATAAACTGACGGATGATAGAAGTTTTCCCGACTCCAGGCGCTCCGATGACGGCGATGCTCAGCGTCTCCACCATCCCGCGCCGATCAGGACTGCTGGCGAACACTAGCGATCAAGAAGACAATTGGAAAACTGCTCAACAAATCAAAACAATAACCTGAATTGTGAGCGTGCGCCTTTTCTTCCTTAAATCACGAGGGCGCACTTAGCGGATGCTGAAATAAATAAGACTTTGTTCACAGATCTTCTGTCTTTTGATGCATTTCGTTATCTCTTTTGGTTAAGTATACTGTTAGCATCATGCGTTAATGAATGGATCAACAAACCAACTTCATTCACTGCGGCAGTTGCGCTGTCTTTTCTGCATTCCATTGGGGAACGGTCCTCAACGCTCCAGTCAGCCCACAGTATTCCTACACGCAGCTCGTGCGCTCAAAGCCCGTCATTTTCCGACAGCATCCATTTGGCAGCTCTCAGCATAACGTGTGCTCATCGATCTCGAGGTTACCACTGACCCTTTCTCCTCGTAACCATTTCGTAGCTTCCCTCATCATCTCAGCAGTGCGTGCTGCGCGCTCGCTTCACCTCGCCGTACGCCAAATGCAGTCTGCGCAAAGGTCCATCGTTAAACTCCGTGAGATCGCAGGTGGACTGTATCCGCACAGACCTGTCGTTGTCGTTAAAGCTACACGTGAAGCCTCTCTGGTGCTTGCTGTTCGGTTCTAAGCGCTGCTCCCACGACCGCACTCATGTGGTTCTGCGTGGCGCGCGCGGATTCAGGATTGTTCTTAGGCTCGCGCTGTTTACTAGCTATAAACAGCTCGAAAAGGTCACTCAGAAATTATTGGAGGAAATCAAGGTCAAAATATAAGACTCTAGCTAAAGATGATCGCTGCTAAATAAGTATTGATATTTAGTATGACACTGATGTTCTGTTTATGACGCATACAATTAAAGTAGCCTACAATATACCCAGTAGCCTAAATAAAGTTTCAAATAATACATTTAGGTCACCATAGTCGAGTAAAGGTAAAGAGATGTCCTATTTTATTACCACTGTTCCCATTCCCACCCGTTCTACGCTGTAATTCCACTCCGGGTATTTTAATTGCCGTTGCACGCAGAGAAACCCACTCCAATTCATTTCAACGATCCAATTCAGTCTCAAGAGTTTCAAAAACAGCTTCTCAGAATCTTACAAACCCACCAACCAGAATAATGCACGAATCTAGCGATAAAACAGTAGGTATAACTTCTGCTTTTCAGATTTAATGGTCACCTGCAGGAATAGTCTCTAATCCAGAGCTTTTAATTTCTACACATACTCATTTGGATAATAGAAGTGCTGGGGCAAAATAGCACGGGCTGTAATCTTATCTAATGATATCTGGATTACTAACCTGAAATACATCTATCCATTTGTCCAATTTGATTTACAAGAAAGATGAATTGCTCTGGGTTTTTGTCCTCTCAGTTCACATCTAATTATTAAAATAAAATGATAACAAATCTTACATAAAAGGGATATGATCATGTCCATCATAGCTTCCAAAAAGATGCTAAAACATTACTAAAACACGAAAAATAAACCAAACAAAAAACTCCATAGAGAGATGCTCCAATTATACACAACCAGTTTTGAGTAATCAGAGACTTTAGTTCATGTTTTAGTGAAACTATAATAGGCAAACTATAATAAATGGCATTTCTTGCAACCTTTGCAACCCTATCTTAGGTAAGACAGCCTATTAGTTTCACTCTACAAAATGTCATTAGATGAGATACAGGTTGAACTTGTGCCCGCCAGGATTTCACATTTACTATTAAAAAGGTGATATCCGGAGATCCAGTTTAAATGAGTTAGTTAGGCAGCATGGTGCCTGTTTGAGTCAAACTGCAGAGTATGAATAAATAAAACAATATACAAGGACAGTAACTGAAGGAGTCAAGAATAGTCACAAAGTATTCAAATATCATAACTTGCACACATTTTGCTGAGGGATTACAGCTATCAGAAGAACAGTTTTTGGACAGTCCATGTTATTTAAACCAAGGATTTAGGTTTAGTTTTAATGCTTTTTCACTTTATTATTTTTCAGGCCGGAATAATTACACTTTAAATCAATGGGTAATATACTTTTTTAATTTCTAAAACAGATGCATTCATGACAGAATCCAACAAAAAGTAAAGCTAATTTCTTTGCTGCACATCTCCTTGTACGACTAACCCCCCACAGAATATAACACACACACACAGAATCAACAAACTATGATTTAAAAAAAAAAAAAAAAAATAATAATCAATATTATCTGGGAGCTTCTAAGCATACACACAACAATGTGTGTGCCAGGTCAGCAGTGTTTTGTCTGGTGGTATTTTACGTTAAGCTTGAGAGGTCTGTCCACCTTGTCAATGTCATTAAAAAGAATTAAACATCACATGGACACACAAAAGATAACCCACATTTCCCTGTCCTGTAAAGAATGAAAGAAGAAACAGTGGAGAGGTTGTTTTGCAAAGCAGGAGACTTCAGGTGCATCGCGTTCAGTGTGATTTGAGAGATATGCATACTATAAAGAGTATAATTTTCTGTAAGATGATCTTAGGAGTCTCCCTCCCTCACACACACACTAAATTAACAACACACCCTAATATATATGCATGTACATAGTCCTTCGGGGCAGGACAGGGAATATTGCCAGGAGCAGGAACAGAACATGCAGCATGTTACCCTCTCACACACACACACACACACACACACAAAACTGATGCACAGCACACAAAAGACAGTAGTAACTAAAAAAAAAACCCCAGCTTAATAGCAAACCATGACTGCAAACTTCTTCCCCAAATACAGAGATAATTTGAAGACCAAGAAAAAGTTATTGTGTAGTGCTTCTGGATGAACACTCAGCATTCCCTTAAAAGAAATCGCGGGAGACCTAATTAACTGAGGAAAGACCAGGGACAGCTTTAATAAAACGGAACAAAAAAAATAAATAAAGCCTTGAACTGTTTGTGTGAATAAAAGCCCAGCGACCCATTGACTGATTATTAAGATTAAATTAAAAACAGCATTGTTGAAAGGTTTCTCTCGACTGTAGTAAACACACCCTTCATACAGCTGGATGGATGACGAATACAGGCTGGTCTGAAACTCGGAGATGATCTGTGTATGATGCTTGACCTCCATGAGGGGGAAAAACAATCACCACCAAATAAACAGAAATACAGGAATAGAGGAACACAATTTTTTTTAAGTGGAACACCTGCACATATGAAATAAAGAAGATGTCTTTATATTTTGTGTGTCGTATTTTACTGTGACTGTAATATTTTAAGTACTGCAAGATAAAGAAGGGTGTTCGGAATTGACAAAATAATAGGAAACATTCTTTGGGATTCAGTCGATGCTGAAAGCGCAGTCTGAAGGAAATGCTAGACAGCAGGGGTTCTTTCTCTGACTGGTCCAATCAAGTTTCAGTCACCCAAACGATGCCTGGGAACTGCCGTTTCCTGCTGGATTCCCCCCACTTCAGTTCTTCAGCACCAACTCATAGCACTGGTACACAAACTGAGACACCTCTGGCGCTCGGCACTTTATCGACAGCTGAGGCAAGAAACAGAGAAGGAGAGATTAACATAAAATAAAGACACCGGCAAGTATCAATTTCAATTTTATAAAAGTGTTAAGTGAAGATTTGAGGCCATGCTAAGAAAATTAAGCCGTTACAAAATGGAGAAAAGGAAGGTGAGAGAAAATAAACACTACTAATGCTGAAAGTCTGCCAACACACTAATACAGTATAAATCTCCTTCACTGTGCCAAGAGCTCAAAATTACAAACACTGCCATACAGAACATCAAAACAAGCTTACACTTTATGACTAACACTTCCAATTTTCGCCTTGTTATTAGCTGAAGAAAAGGTTCTTGCATTCATTTTTAAAGTCTTAAAACACAACAGTGCTTGCATGTACGTAATGTTGTGCTTTAAAACATGATCAAATAAATGTAAAAATGTACAGTAGACAACTGCTCAAACATTTAGGGTCAAACGACCTAAAAAAAAAAATTTCTTCATTGTCACTTTTAAATAATTAATATGTATACAGTTATAAAGTTTATATCAAATATATTTTTTTGATGGATCATGTGACACTGAAGACTGGAGTAACGGCTGCTGAAATAAATTGCACTTTAAAATAGAAATCGGTTCACTTAAAACTAATATTTTGGATCAAATACACGCAGCCTTGGCGATTATTAAATAGGCTACTCTTCAAAAGCATTTCAAAAAGTTTTGCCAACCACAACTTTCTGTATGTTTCTGCCTTAAACCCCGTTTTGGAAACAATTTAAACTAACCACCTGAAGCAAATTCATAAAGCAAGCTGTGTTTACTTGCTGAGAGCCGCAAAAAAAGCTGTTTCTCCTAAAAGGACCTTATGTGGCACTAACAGAGTAATAGACAAACAAATGCAGACTAATGTCAAAGGAGCAACTGCGCTGGGAGAGGTCAACACGAGTGGAAACCTCCATCTACTGCAACACCTGCTTCCTCTTTTGTCGAGTGAGCGCTGCAGCGGACTTGAGGCTTCTCACGGAGCAATCATACAGAGGATAATCAGAAAGCCTGTGGGTACTGCGCAACAGGACATCAGAAGTGCGAAAGGGATGAGCGTGAGAGAGAGATCCATGGCGCAATTTATCCCTCCCAAACCCAAGAGTTCTCTCTGGGCTTCTGTGAGATAACCCTGCAGCTTTCCACAGCGGATTTGCGAGGGTGAAACTCCCATTAGCCAAAAGAACGAACTCAGTGACTACACTTTGAACTGTGAACATCTAAGAATGAGTGTGCATGTCCTTTTTTTTTTTTAATCAAACCCCCAGCCTACTCCCTTCAAGACTTGGAGGACTTTGTCTTGGTGCACAAACGCTCATAGACGCAATGACACTGGTGCCGACTTGCTTTGTGGCATCAGTTTCCTGAGCGCAGAGGCGTTTTATTAACATTTACATTGTTCTATAATTTGACTGGAGATACTGCACAGGTGGGTGGTGGGCATGAACCACAGAACTAAGGAAGAGTGGATGGTGTGACACTTTCAGATACAGCAGCGGGTTGCGACAATGGGAAGAATGTAAATCAAAGCGCAAATGAAAACAGATGAGATGGTGGGATGACAGAAAGAGCGAAATCAGCAGGGTGCTGCATGAAAGTTTGAGGAGGAACGCTTTAACAGATCCCTGCCATCAGACGCTCGCAGCTTTTAAAGGGGAACCGGGCCATGCCATTGGACGCCTGGTTGCCATAGGGACAACGAACGGTGACAAATTGTAGAGCTTTGTAACTAATGGAAACATTGCTAGATATTTAGAGAAAACAACACATCACAACAGTTCACAGTATAGCCATATTTTTCTGTCCTTTCAGACAAATATTGTTTATATGCGACAGGAACAAAACAACCATGATTCATGGAGCACGTGTCTGAGCTGTGAATAAGAGTTCAGCCTCTTAAAGTGGCTTTTAGGATGTGAGGAGAGAGATGGAAGATTAGGAGGATCCATATAGATTTGTTGTACGTCAGTGTTTCCTTCAGAACTTGGTGGCCCACATAGAAGTGCTTTATTTGGCAGAATGATTGTAAATATAGTTTTAAATAACTCTTGAAAAGAAGTGAGTCACATTAATAATTTGGACAACACTGGTGGACCTTTTTTTTTTGCGTGCAGTCACAAGTTTTCTTGCTATCATTTTGCAGCACTTCCTCTTATCCCATCGAATTTAATTCAGACTGCCAGCTCAAATCTTCGCTAAAATATCGTTTTGCTGTGGATTTAACAGCGGATTTTTAGATTCAGCTTGAAAGCGCTGCAGGAAACACTGCTGTGTGTATCGGAGAGAGAGTCTTGTGCACATTAAAAGCACATGCGGTGACTTGACAGGTTCCTGCTGAAGAGCAACTCCTTTGATGAAGGCTATTCAATTTGATAATTCCTGGAATGAAAATTCTGTGCACACAACCTCTGTATCTTTCTACAGTATCATGTTTTTGACAAAGGAATAGAAAATATAACTACACATTTCCTCATTTGCTTGATCATTCAAAACAGTTGCTCTTATTTAAAGTCACAAAGATGTGACATTCATTGTTATCAGACATGCTTTGTTTCAGTGGACTGGTTACTGTTGATATTAGGAAGTCAAAGATAGAATCATGCTCATTTAAAGGCAGCAAGGTGTAAAAGATAAGACGGTTAAGTTCAAATTATTTTTGGGGGAAAAACGTCGAACCTCGATTTCCTGTATTGGGATGTCATCAAAGGTAAGTGCAGATATGAGCAAACACACAGGAGGGGGGGGAACACAATAAAATCAAACATCACAATTAACAACATTCGTCAACAAGATGTGATAGAGGACACGTGGTCCACGTTAGGCAGATTTAGCCTAAATTAAGCACTCGGTAGGGGCTAAGTGCATTTAATGTGATTAATTTTGTGTTTGATAATAGCTTATGTAACATACATATCTATTGTCTTCTTTAAAAAATAGCTTTCTTTTATATTGCTTTAAAGAAAAAGAATTTGTATGTGTGACTCAAATCATGGTGAAAAAAAACACAATAAATGTGCATGTTATGATAAAACTGTTAAATATGCTGATTAACTCTAATGAAAAATAATTATAAGTGTATAATATATTAATAATTCAATTCTCTCTTAGATGCACATTCTGCTAGAGGGAATGAAGCATGCCGGGGTACACAATTCTAAATACACCTGAGATCTGAGACGATAAATGGTGCCCTACTACAATAGTGTTTGAAGCATGATTCATGTGGGAAATGTGAAGGGAAGGGAACACGAGGGAGAAGAAACAAACAGTGATAATAGGCAAACCACACAAAACCAAAGGAAGAAAAAACGGACAGGGGAATTGACATCTTTTCTTGACAATCTTCTTTCCTTATCATCTTTACCCCCCCCAAATACTCTTTCTCTCTAAACACAACGGCTGGGTCGCCAACCTCGCATGCAGCATTTTTAAACTCTATAATGCTATCTAGGCATGCAGCTCAGTAGGCTTTAAAAAGGTTGGATGCTCTCCCCTTTTACCCTCTTCTTCTCTCGCATGCACACAAACACACAGATCTTGCTCCCACATGACTCATTAGGAAATAACAGCAGCGCTGTTCTGTGAAACACGCTCTCTCACACACCGTCGCTACGTCTCCTCCAGCACATCCTCTTGTCTTTAAAATCGATCTATGTGTGTTCGAGTGGTACTTTGCTAGTCTCTTCACATCCACTACAACAACATCCTCCCTGTCTCTTTGTTGCCATTTACCGTGTAGTTGGGGTTGCCGGTCTGTATGCGCATTTCTGCCAGCACCCAAATGCCATTGGTGAGTTTGACAGACTGGTAAAGCATGTCCTGCCCCTCCACTGTTCTCTTGGCTATGGTGAAGATATTACTGCCTTGCAGCTTGTTGCTGGCCGCGTCTGTGAGAGAGAAGTTACTCATTAACAAAACACAGACACACATAACAGGTTTTCTGAACACAAAATGAACCTGAGCAAGTATCTATGGCAACTCTGCAGCAAATGTTGTCTTTTCACTCACACGCTGACATATGAACCATTCAGTAATTAATCTGATTAAAATGAAAAGCTAGCTAAAAAAAATAACCAGTTTCAACTTCAAAAATCTTCTATTTTGTTCTCCGATAAAAGATCATAGGAGGCCTTTTTTTTTTTTTATAGAAAAACATTGATCTGCACGTCAAAGAGTTAATAAGATGCTAATTTAATATCCACTAATTTAAATGTTTTATGGATTCACCAACTCACTCAAAAGAACCATCTCACAACATTATTATGTGAATCAAATGTGACTAGTTGACCACTGCTCAAAAGTGAATTAAACGTTTTTTTTAAATGCATTTGATCAAATAAATGTTATTCTTATGAACTAAAGTTTTTTTTGTAATATTATAAAATGTATTTACTGCCATGTTCTTTATCATTAATAGCTTGCTGAATAAATGTTTTCATTTCTATTAAAAAAGCGGCTAACGAGGTACAAAAAGTTGAGACTTAGTAGTCTCTCTCTCTGTATTTTGTGCTGCTCTGACTTCTTACATATTTATATAATTGCAAGCTCAAATCTTTGCTAACGTAAAGATACTTTGCTTTGGGGCACGAGATTTATATTTAACAATCCAGCAACACCTATATTAAATGCCAAGCCACATGGAGAGAAAAGAGAGAAAGTGAGAGAGTCAAAAAAAGAGCACTGAAGACACCCACAGTGCATTCATTAGCAATATCAGTGAGAGTGTGTGTGCATGTTCATGGCAGTGTAATTCACAATTATTTTATGCAAACAGCTATGTGGAAGAGGATTATTCCCCAAAAACCTGCCTCGAGTTAATTACACTCAGACATGCCACCAGATCAGTGCTCTTCTGAGACAGCCCTCAACAGGACAGTGTGTTCCTTTAAAAGGCAGAGCGTGTGACAGTCAATATAATACAAAGCACTGATAAGAGTACAGCGCTTCTCTCCACCATATCTTTGCGGATTTGTTTCATTTCATTCATTCTGATCCATTTCCACACACTTAACCCAATTCACTCATGCACAGCACATATTTATTTCTGTTACCCGAGTTGAGGTGGATGTCTTTGATTTGGAACTGTGCCTCGTTGTCATTTGGAATGTCCTTCCAGGTGGCCAGGAACACCTGACGTTCTGAGAAGCAGAGAGACAAAAGGAGTTCAATGTGAGAGGACACCAGGCAGAGAGAAAGGTAAAAAGTAAAAAAAGAAGAATGCAATTTGGCTGCATCTGAAAGGCTGATGATTTTGTATAAAGGCACCCCAAATCAAATATGCTTACCGTTTTTCAGGCACCATATCATCATGTACAACACAATCTAGCAAGATTTAGAGTTGGTTAATCCCAACCTGATTCGAGTGTGCCTTGATGACTTCCTACCTGCATATTTTGTCTGCAGTGGCAGTATTTCTTTTTTTTTTTTTTTTTTGTCGGCCACAGCTACTGTGAACCTGTGTGATATCCTGCAGAGACTGAAATCCATTTAAGAGACTCTTAGGGGAAGCCATTTATGCATAGGCAGTCTCTCTCACACTCACATTACCACATAAACACTTTCTTACACACTCATTTGAAACAGAGCTGGCACGTGTGCTCACACTCTAATGCACAAGTTACGAGTCAGAAACAGTACCCAAACAAACACACTCACAGAACACTAAATGAAAGGATTGGCGTCACAATCACCTGAAGCGCTCCTGCTTACGTCCGAGGACGCAGGCAGTGATTAATGGTGCACACAAACACACTCACCCATCTTTCCGTCCTCTACAAAGAGCAGGCTGAGGGGATATTGGCAGCTGAAGTAAAACACGTCGATGTTATTCTTCACAGCTACCTGCAACATCAACAAAGAGAGAGAGAAAAACCTTACGACTGTGATTTAAGACATTGTAGACATTGTGCTCTCAAAGCCTGTTAAGAGTAGACAGAATTCAGTTCATAATTTCCGCCAAAATAAATGGGCCTCTTTTTCTCCAGTACGTTCAAAGAATCGCACACAGACACACACACAGAATAGTAGGGAAATATGGTTCCTTTGATCATATTTTTCTTTTGACATTTTGCTTCTCGCTCTCTCTCCATTCTTTTGTTTTATGGCTCTCTGCGGCTTTGAAAAGGTTGGGTTCAGCTCCTGTGCCTGGAGTTCATGTTCCCACGCCAGTATGTGAACTTCAAACATGCATGAATGCCTCAAAGCCAAACTCACTAAGAGGATAGAAGACGCTCACTGACAGTTGGAGAAAACAGAGTGAGTGTATCCATCCAGGACAATCACCTTCAAATACACCTGTCCTAAAAATTTAGATAGAAATATATTCTGGAGTGATTGTCTATATTATAGTTATTGTAAAATGTTACAAGTTGAGGTTTCTTGTCTCAAATAATCCTTATTTTATTTTTATTTGCATTAATTTCGAAACAACTACAATAAGACTTAACAAGTGCTTAACAATTTAGATTAAATCCTACCAATCAATTCAGTTTTGAGCATTAGTTTGCAGCTGAAAAAAAATAAAGACACACACACACCAAACTTTCATCTGAATATGGCTGTAAATCTTCTGAGAGCATGAAGTATTGAAAGGCACCCAGGGGAGCTTTTATAAAAGCTGACAGCAGGTGCACAGCATCCATCAAAATAGAGACTACACAGCGCCACATACACAACCAGACATGCTACACACCACTTCGGAATAATTCATCCAGCAAAACTGCCCTGAGAAGTACAAACCAGCTTTATCCCTCCCTCACTTGTCTAACTGTGGTTAGAAATACTATACAGAACCATCAGGCAAAATTATTTGAAGAGAAACGATATACTAATTCATGTGAAATCTGTCTTGTTGTGTGTAATTGTCAGGAATCGAACCAAACGTGACGTATTAAAAAATGGTTTCTCTTCGTTCTAGAGTTTTGTACAGTATTAATAGCCTTGCAAACGATGTCAATGAATCAAGCTACAGAAAAAATAAATAAGTAATGCATTTCATTCAGTCTATGAGTGACATTCACTTCCTGTGATCCCACTGCAATGAATAACTGATCTATTATCGGCAGCCACGTGTGAAATTAATATTGCCACAAGCCTCTCTGGGATTGGAAGTATCAGCTGTTGTAGTCCATGCCTGCAAAGACTGAAAACGCATGGTAAGCCAAAGCACGTAGAGATCAAATGCACACGCTGAAGCAGTGAGATGCCTGATATCCAGACATACTGTTGTTACATCAGACCTAGAAAAACGGAGATAAAATTCACTTTGCCTCCTGTGATTTATAGTGACAAATTCCATTATTATTATCATACAGCTCTCTAAAACCCCTGCTGATGACTCTAACGATAAGCACAGAGCAGAAAGTGAAAGGGACAGATTTATGATTTAGATTTAATGCAAATCTAACATGTGCATCCTGATCACGATGCTCACTAATCTTTCTCCAGGAAAGCTCAATACATACATTTCATTTGAAAATGCCATGAAGGGCTCTATAAAATCTTCAGATTAAAACACGATTTTTTTTTAAATCTTCTTTAGGGCTCTGAGAGAGATCTATATTTTTGCATTTGCTTTACCCAACCAAAACAGTCCCTGAAGCTCTCCTGGTTTAATTACTACCAATTAGTGCTCGCACTTATCCTTAACGCTATCCGTTCCTATTGTAGTCTGTGGGATTTGTGGTTTATTTCCCAGTGCAGTCATTGGGAGAGCACTGTGAAGGATTCCACTGAGAGAGATAATCAGGCAAAGCTAATTCAGGCATATTGCTGAACTGCTGCAGACCTACAACCATGATCAAAAGATGACAGAAATGGACAAGCAGTGAGAGGAGGATGAAGACAGCAAACAGTCAAGGGAGAACCACTAATGATAAGTTTTTGTTTTTTTTACTGAATCTCCTCTGAGAGGTTGCATTGCTTGGTAACCACCCACACTTACTGACTATACCGTCTCTGAAGTTGCTCATCGGGGGCTTGCTTTATTGCTTAACAGCGTAACACTCATTTCTTACTGCACGTGAATTATATCATGATGCTGCAGAAACGCAACAGATACATTACCTGCAGATTGTTGAGAGGTTCCATTTTCATGACCGGGCCATTCATGCTGAGAGGGAGGCTAACATCAATGGTCTGATTGGGGTTCAGAGGAGTCAGGACCTGAAGGGGGCCAGCAGGGGCGAGACCAAAACTACGGAAAACCAGAGAAACACAGTTTAGACTAGTGATGCTATAGACTCTCTCTATCCGTTTTTATTATATAACTTAAACATTTTTGCTACATGTGCTACGTTAAGCTAACTGAGACTTGTTATAGCTCTTGCGTATCGTTGCTCTTTTGTTGATTTTGATTGCTTCCTAATATATCAACCAAACATTTTACATACTAAAGCATTATTTTTGGTCACAGTGATTATGTGACTAATGATATGTTCACTTGCTGTAGCTAACCCATGCTGTGTGCATGAAATAAGACACTGACACTTTCAAAATGTGCCATTAGAGAAGTTTCAGTCAGTGATTTTGCCCTTCAAAACTATGTAGGCCAAATTATTTTGGTTGCATCACCAGTCAAAACCAAATCAATATTTGGCTCAATTTTATGTTTATTGTTTGCAAATTTGTGGCACATTTACATGCAGAATATCACAAAGATGGCCACTGTCAACCACTCACAACACCTTAACATTGAGGCTTAAGATTTGTGTTGGAAAGCACCATTCTATAAATCTATACATACATAAGAATATGACCTTTTGTTGCCCTTGTATTAGTCAAAGATCTTATTGCAATACATTAAAACAAACTGATTTACAAAACAAGCAGTCATTTTCTAGACAGAAGTCCCCAATTGACATGAACACATTTAAGTCTCTTTAGAACATTAGCATGTCCTTGAGAATGACAAAGCAATATAAATGAATGTAATGCTTTCCAGGCAGGCCTCCAAACTGATTAGCAAGCGGAGAAGATACCACAGAGAGAAGAGCAAAACCTTGAAGAGACCTCCACAACGGTCTCCCGTTCTGCCACTGGACTCACCTGTTCCTGTTGAACTGAATGGCGAAGTCAGTCATAACGCTCATGGCTTTGTTGGTAAGAGACAGATCCATCTGAATGATCCCACCGCGTCGGGCAAATGTCCCAGAAATCTCCAGCCCTTTAGCTTTCATTGCCAGTAACCACACCTGAACCCACAGATAAACAGGTTGAGAGTTTAGGGGAAAGAAAGAGAGATCAGTACACATGCATCAGATGGATGTTTTTTTTTAAATTTTTTATAAACACCTCTTCTATGAGAGTTGCATTTTTAAGCTTTTTAAGATTAAAAATGTGCTCTGCATTCTGTTGGACTCTGTTGAGCCGTTATTGAACTCCACAGCACGTTTCATGTACACACTCACTAAGAGTCCAGGAAACGCTGGCGTATTACAAATTGATGTAAAAAAAGCGGGGAAACTGCTTATAGAAGACTTCATAACCAAAGTTATTGATTGATTCTATACTTACAGTTTTAGGAGCAACGTAGGCTCCTGTTGGCATGCCAACACCTCCACCGAGGTCAAAAAGGTCTCCCAATCCACCTCCAACAGCAGGAGGACCGCTGAGAGCAGCAGGCATTGCTGCAGGGGCCGCCCCCAAACCAGCACCCATCTGAGCGGAGGGAGACAAGTATTAGAAGCCATTACAACTTCTCTAGACTGCTACAAGACCCTCAGGAAAAAGACAAATTAACTAAGATAAAAGACGTGGAGGAGGAATTTAACAGCTCTTTGATTAATGAAGGCAAACCCCTTTGTTGTTGCTAATACTCCTCCAGTGAAGCTCATTCATCAAAGTCTGAGTGAACTTTGCAAAAAAATCTTTCTCTAACTTACCGAAGGGCTTCCGCCGATGTCTCCTCCCAGCTGGGAACAGAGAGAGGACAAAAGTGTAAGGATCAGTAGGCA
The DNA here is from genome assembly GCA_032275025.1 of Enteromius treurensis. Taxonomy (NCBI): domain Eukaryota; kingdom Metazoa; phylum Chordata; class Actinopteri; order Cypriniformes; family Cyprinidae; genus Enteromius; species Enteromius treurensis. The sequence goes on along the minus strand of JAUCMU010000097.1, from coordinate 9,438,565 downwards.
GGAAAGATGCAGATAATTATGAAGAGGATGATGAAGGGCTCAGTGGGTGGAAGTGAGTGAGGAAGTCGAGAGACATTCTACGGACAATTCATTACTTCTTTTTACTCTCAGCTAGGGATGGGCAATATGAAATGTCGATCGTTTTGATCTCAGCATGTACATATTTATTTACAGCACAGGACTGCTTAACGTTATTGAACGATACAGAAAGATGAACATGGGTGACTCAGTTTTGCATCCAGGGTCACAGGGTGCTTTACTAGTATCAAACTTAACACGTCACCTCTGTCATTACACATTATTAGGTAGATCCCTGATGTCTTTTTCTAATAAAGTCAAAAAAGGCCATACAATGTGTCCGGGTGAATATCCAAATGATGTAATGGCATACAATCAGATGCATGTCAACATACTGAATCTGTATAATAAAGTCTTAAAGTGACAGGATTTTTATAACACCTGCTGCTGGCCAAATCCTTAGCAAAAAAAAATAAAAAAATAACTCCCTTATCTTGAGTGAACAACTTGTCACTTTGTCTTATTGTTTATATTTGCATATGTGTACAATAGTAAAACAAAATTTTTATTTAATCACATACATGTATAATAATTTAGACATAAATTACCCATTATAAAAACAAATGTAGTCATATCACCCACCCTTACATTCAACATACTAAACATCTTGTATGAGATGTGTCTACAACTAAAGCTACAAACTCAAACACTGAAACAAAAAGGAGGAAAGGTGCTCTTATGGTTCCCTCATACTGATCACAGAGCAGTTTATGTTGGGCCACAGGGAGTAGTCTAAGATCAGTACAGAGGAACTTTCTAAGGATGAACTCATAAGGTGAGAACCCCCACACAGACCTCTCTCTCACTACAATCAGAAGATGGCTGGGGAGACTGCCCCTCTGTCCTGTGGAAAACTCCCGGCTGATAGAGGAATGAGAAATGGATGAAATGTTTCCAATGGATGAAAGCAGAAGAAATTAGGGGAATGAGGCTGGGGATTTCTAAAAATCTACGAACATTCATGAACTTTGAAAAATATGTCAATATTACTCAGGTGTGTTATGACAAAACAAATATCTTGGAGATATTTTATTTACGTGTACACTATTTACAAATGCTTGAAAGTAAATGTTGGGGCTGTAAATGTACATGGCCCTCTGCTGGTGTGATGAGTACATCGGATACTCATATCAACAGATCCGCGATTTAGACTAATGAAATGGCATGATATGAAAGTGTCTGCTTCCTCTTTCACTTAGTTTAATTACCGTATCTGATTCATCACCCATCTGCAAGTGTAGCGTGAGGATAAAAGAGAGAGGAGGGGGAAAAACAAGAGTCAAAAAAGAGAAAGAGAAGACCGGAGGGGAAATGCCGGCAAGGAAAGTTGACTAATTATGCAAGACCATCTGTGATTTCTCAACAGACACAATTACACTGGTTAAGAAACTTTGGATGTGTGTTAGGGAGAAGGGGGCTGATCAGGGATCAGATGATCTCAATGTAGTGAAGTAGGTCTGGATCCTACTGCTAAGGCCAGTGTTAACTCAAAATATCCTACAACATGTGTGAGCTAAACAACTGACAAAGACATTAGCCATGCATGCCTCTATATATGCACACACATATTGTTAAAGGAACAGATGAGTATATTCACGCCAGTAATTACAGTTTTTCCCTTTTAATTGAATCTAACTTCACCATAAAGAGGTGATTATGTTTGTAGCAAAGTGAGAGGCAGCGGGAAATGAACATACCAGACTATCCAGACCTCCTCCCAGCAGGTCCATGGCTCCCATCTGCATTGACGGCTGCACTGAAGGGACAGTGGCAGCGGGTGGGGCCAGATCCAGGTTCAGCAGGTCACCAAGGAGATCACCTTGTGATGGAATGACGGCAGGTGGAGCTTCAGAAGGTCCAGACTGGCCAACATCAGGGCTCTCAGCACTTTCCCCACTGAGAGATAGAGAGAGAAATTATCAAACACATTTTTAAAGAAATACATTTAAAAAAAGAAGCGTAAGGTAAATGGAAAATATTATCCAAATTCTTATAAATTCTCTATACGAAGAGTTCAGACGCAAAAGCCTCTAAGTAAGTCCAAAGGTTTCTTTAAAATGCACTTTTTTTTGGCTACTTTGTATATGTTTCTACGCAAGTACTGGTACTTCTCAATGGCTTGAGGCTGGTAGCATGCAGCGCATTTCAAGTGTAAGAACTTGACAAACATTTACTATGTGTGAAGAGCATTCACTCAGTGTCATTATCTCATTTTTGACCAAGATGGCTTTTAGAGGCTCTTAATATATTAAATATATATAAAAAGAATATAAACAGAGACTCACGAGCCAGCGCGAGCAGGAAGTCTCTTGTGCTGAACGCCACGGCTGCCCTCCACAAAAGCACTGGGAGGTTTGTGGTAGACTGAGGCCAGAGTACCAATGTGGCAGATAAGCTCCTCCAGCAGGGTGGGCTCAATCAGGTCCGTCTCTTCTGATATCAGAGGCTTCTCAGCCAGCACTACCTCTTTTGCCGCCACAGGGTCAGTGGAGAGCAGACGCCAGTAGATGTAGCCACGGTCACGCAGGTCAGGATTATCAGAATCCTGCAGAGTTAAAGAGAGCAAAATACAGGGAAAAATGAATGACCAGAGAACCTGAAAGAATCATACACTGTTTATGACGTGAGAGGAAGGGTAGAGAAAATGAGGTGACTGGTTCTTTCCTCGAAACCTCATCTGAAGGACAGAGTCTTGTGTAAATAATGCAAAAGTTCTTTGAGCACCAATTCGTCTGTGTGATAAGATCAAGTGGTACGCCAACAACCCCCCGAGCAAAACAGCGGTGAGGGAATTAGATCTTGAGGCCATAAAACGGCACCTGGGATAAAGGAGGACATTTGGTATTCTGACAGAACCCTGGCGGCGAGTACAGCCTGTGGCACTGAACCTCAAAGTTAATAATGACAAGATTCAATCTCAGATCCCAGTCTGACAGCACAAGCTCACGACTTCTCTGAATATTAATAGGACCACACACACAAATATTAAAATAGTCTATGTCATCAACATTTTCAAGTTGCAACAAATAAATAAAACCAAGTAAACTATATGAATTAAGTGCTTTAATTTTAAGATTTTGTTTTTTTAAGTTAAGGCTGACAAATTGATTCAAATCTGATTTACAAGCACTTGATTTGATTTAGTTTGTATTGGGATATATGAAATACAATGCAATTCATTGTATTTCACTGTCATTACTCATCAAAATCATTTTTGCAATTCAAGGCTTGCTTGCTTTGATTGGTTCATCAAAATAGAGATTGATTAAAATGATTTAGTCATTATTGTCAAACCCCTCCATACTTTATATGATGAATACATTTTAATCAGGCTTTATATTTACACATAATTCATAGAACACATCAAATATTGTTAACACAGTCTCAATCGTGCTTGCTTGATGTGCTAAAACTGGTTAGTGTGGATGCTCAAATTTGCTTGTTTGATGTGCGAAAATCTAATTGGTACTCATTTTTCAAACAAGCACATTTCTGCTGCATTCATCTGAAATTAATGGATAAGCAGCACTCTCTTGAACTGGAAGAAAAGAATAGGTTGCCCTTATTCTGCAACACTGTGGCTTGAAAAGCTTATTCTGATTATGTAAAAACAAAAAAGCCCCACTGTTAATAGCAATTAAATTCCTAACTGCCATGGAGGAAGCAAGCAAGGTATAATAGCATTGACAAAAACATACATGTTTAATAAATATAAACCTGTTGTTTTGAAATGATGCATGGTTTGTATTGCATTATGCCACAAATGTGTGTATATGCATGTGCCGGTATATATTTAATTGGGCAGGTCAAGTAATCTTAAAAGAGGCACAGGAGCAGGACATTTCCTTCTTAACACCTGATGCTTTTATAGTCATCATCTTTGTACACTATGCACTTGACATTCATTTGAGAAATGTTTATTAATTAGAAGTCTTCCATTCCAAAAAGCAATTACGGCATTTTGCTTAGTGTTGAGAAACAATTTTTTGAATGTAATATTTCTTCAGAGTGAGTCAGAAAGCAAAATGGCCTTGCTTTAGAGATTTTTGAGGCTGGTGACACCTACAAAGGCTGTCCTTGAAGGTGCAAGAAAGTATATGTGCAAAGTCATTTTCCCACTGAAACATGTGCTTTGATCGGCTCTGGTATGGATATCTCACCTGTGTGGCGAGACTGAGCACTTGTTGCACCAGCTCCTGGGTCTCAGTGGGTTTCTTCAGGAACAACTTCACAATAGCTGTCAGCAACTGCAGTTGCACCTGAAAGAGAAGCGTGAAAAAACATTAACACAGACAAATCCTGTAACACAATTTTCTAAGAGACGAGTTCACGCAAGTTCATAACAGTATTCGCTAGTGTAGTATGGTATTATTTTTATGATATGAAAGTCATTGCCCACTACCAGTGAAAGAGACCAATTTCGATACCTCAGCAAAAACTATTACGCTGTTCTTTTTCTTCATGCGCATTGAAGCAACTTGACACACTGCGTGCATATCACAAGTCTGCTTATTACGGCATATTTAATAAAGCAATTTAAAAGGCACTTCACCTGTGTGCTCTCATCATGGAAGCCTTCGAGGAAGCTCTCCAGTAGCTCATCTGCATTGTCGATTCTCTCTGCGTACTCTCCCACAATCCAGATCATGGCTGCCCGTGCCTCGGGCTCATCCAGAGAGTCCAGGTTCTCACACAGAGTAGCAATCACACTCTCATATCTAGCAAAAATGAAGTAGCAAAATGATAGTGGGGAAGAAAGACTGGATTCAGAGAATCTTTATTGAATTCTTCAACGCATTTTACTATAAAAGGCCAGGCTTAACAGATACTGTCAGGACAATGAACCTCTAACATCTGGATAATGAACAGAAATAGATGCAGTTTATAGAGAGAAAACAGCTTTAGTGACACGGAGGTCAGGAACAGAGGAAACTGCACAAGAAACACAGAAAAACCTACTTGTTGGGGTACTTGCGGAAGATGTCCTTGATGACCACAATGGCTTCCTGCACCACATAATTGACCTTGGTCTGAATGAGGTCAAGCAGTGTGCTAACACAACGCTCTGCTGATTGCTGTAACAAAGACAGGAGAGACAGAAAAACAGATCAGCTAATCTGCTAAAGCATAAATGGTTTCGTCAGTTAACCAATTAGGCAGATGGCTTTTGCTTCACATCAGGTTGAATCCTTTGATTAGGAGCGGTGAACTTTACGGTTAAAATTAACACTCATCAGACTGACAGTGTTAATTAAGTTAATAATAATGCTATCCTAATTAGGGTCAGCTCAGCTCAGCTCACCTCCACTTTGATTGCACAGCGGCCAATGGCTCGTACAGCTTTACGCACAAAGTCCACATCCACTTCAGTGGCGTATTCCTTCAGCTCAGCCAGCACCTATACAAACACACAAAAATTTAACACAGACTCTCATAAGAATACATTTCAAATCCTAATGGGGGTCCAAAAGGGAGTAATGTTAACAATATGGGTCTGAAAAGAAAATTTTAAAGTAAAAGTTTAAGAAAAAAACTAAAACAACATAAATAAAAAATACGAAGAGCATTATAATATGTAAGAAGTAGTAGAAATAATAATATTTACATTTCTTGCAATTTCAGCATTTCAACTTCACAGTCACAGATTTAACATTAAATAAATAAAACAATAAAATAATAATAAATAGGCTAGAAATTTTACATATGAAACAAAAAATATCCCTCCAAGCTGACAAAAATCATTGTCTCGTGACATAAAAAAATGGGCATAGCATAAATGCACTTTGCCAGTCATAAATGATTAGGGGAAGATCATGTTTTACATTGGTTAAGTGTATTGGTATGGGGGGAGTTTTATTATTCACCTGAGCAATGTTGGCCTGAGACGCCAGGCGGATCATGATATCCAGTTTCTCCAGCTTGACATAAATTGGGTCATTATACTTCACAAAGAAAACCTTCATCTCATGCTTTAGAATTTCAGGGCTGATAGAAATACAACAGAAAAAGAGAAAAACATACAATAAAGTTTATTTACAAAAAACTATTTGTGCAGTGTTCAATACCAAAACTATCATTATCACCAAACTCAATTATTTTCCACAGCTCTGCCCCTACCGTTTCTGCACGATGAGATTAATGTTCCTCAGGGCAACATACTGCAGTTCAGGTTCAGCTGAGAGCAGCGTGACCAAAGGAGGAGCAAGCTTCTTCAGCAGAGTGCCATAATAGTCTAGATCTTTAGGAAGCATTTCCATGAACTTCATCAGAACCTTCACGGCAGACAGAACCACGGCGGAGTTAGCGTGGGACAGCCGTGGAGTTACACGCTCGCAGATACTGTGGGAGGAGAGAGACAAACATGCTTTAACAAGGCAGAGGAAAAAACAATTTAATAATGCCTGAATTATGACTGGCAGAACATATATACTGATTATATACTATAATACTAATCCTTAAAATGCGTAACAGTGATTCAAAGCCAACTCAGATCTAATTAACTTCAATTCAATTCAGGTAATCAATGCAGATACTAAGTGACCTACAAGATTAGCTTTATTAGTGAAGCCAGTGTCAATGTATTACGTGGATTTCATTAAAAAAACTGTTTAGAGTCCATCACACAGGAGTGATGAACTAACATTGCCCTCTGACCTCTGTGACTCGCGGTCATCACGGGGCGTGTAATTGGCCAGGCAGTCGAGGATGAAGATCTGGCCCCACTCAGTGCACTCATTAAGAGCTGTCAGGAGCTTATTAATTGTTTGAGGGTTCAGGTCCAGTAGGTTGCTGTTAGGATGAGACTCTGCTATCTCAGACAGAGCTGCTACTGCATTTGCCACTACCTAATGGAAAAAAAAAAGAGAAGCATTAAACTCAATACAGTGGTAGTGTGTCTGAACGGTCTCGAGTTTTGCACAACAATAGCATGTAATTACACACCATGGAGACTAAGAGAGAGCTAAATGGCACTGGCAAGCCCACGCATGCCCTTAAAACAAACATAAGTGCGTGGGCAAGTGTATTATCATGAGTGCAAACGCACTAAGGGATATTCGGGGGGGGGGGACTTATAATATATTTTGTGTTGGTTGTACCTTATTTGGCTATTTGTGTAATAATAAAGCCTCACCATGGGGTTGGAGTCAGAGATAAGGTCTTTCAGGGTGTCCAGGAAACCCTGGTCTTCAACCAGCTGGGCGTTAATGTCATGCAATTTGGCGACACAAACTGCAGCAGTCTTCCTTACGTAAGGGTCTTCATCTTTTAGACACTTCCTTAGTGGTTCACACAGATACTCGGTGATTTTGTCCACTCGGATGCAGCCCATGGTGCGCACAGCCAGTGCACGGATCAGAGGGTTTGGGTCCTCACAGTCCTGCAGACGAGAACATTTCACCCACACACATTAGCCCTAAAATATTCACATCATCAAAAGAAACAGTCGAGACATGCTACTTAATAAGTTTTGTTAAAAAAAAAAAACATTCAAATACACATTCACATATAAACACATTTACTGCAGGATTCTATGATGAATGCAACGATCAAAAGAACAGCACTTTTTTATATATACATTTCTTTGTAACATTATAAATGTCTATACAGCCACTTTTTATCAATTTATTGTATTTATGTGTGTATTAAATATGAAAGTGTACATTAATATGTCCAAGATATCAACTACTAGGCCAATACAAAAAAATTACAAAAAATATAATTTACACAGAATAAAAACAATGAAAGTCACTGGAAAAAGTCTCCACCTTGAGAAAACAACAACAACTCAAACTACTTAGATCCTACTTAAATACTAGATCCTGTGGGGAGTAGGGATGTTCATTTTAACTGTTTAACCGTTAACTGACCGATATGAATTTTGCCCGATTAATACAATCATTTAAACGGTTTAAAAGGTCATTTTATTTATTTATTTATTTCAGTATTTTACCTACTCATAGTCTATATAAAATTGTGTTGACAAAAAATATCACATTTTATTGGCCAAATTCACAAAGCAGCAGAACACAGTTGTTGAGTAAATTATTTGTTAGTCCCCATAATAATGCCTGATTTATTTACAAATGAGTACATTATTTTACTAGATATAGACTTAAACATCATACCACTGCCGTTCAAAAGTCTGGGATCAGTAATATTTTTCATGTTTTTAATGGTATCTCACCAAGGTTGTCTTTTTTGTGATCAACAATACATAAAAATCAATGTTATTGTAAAATATTATTTCAATTCCTAATATTGCTTTTCAATTTTCTCTGATGCAAAGCTGAATTTTCATCAGCCATTATTACCCCAGTCTTTTTTCATTAAATCCTGAAAAAGTATTGTAAGACTAAAGGTAAAAAAGACAGGTTCCAAAAAAAATTTAAAAGGAAGAAAAATATATTTTTAAATCATATTAAAAAGAAATTGTTATTTTAAGTTGCAATAATATTTCACAAAATTACCATTTTCTACTTTATTTTTATAATATATATAATCGTAATGGGCATAAGAAACTTCGTTAAAAACATTAAACATCTTACTGACCATTCAAATTTAGAATGCTAGTGTATATTACAATGTTACAATACAAAATTAAAAAAACTCAAATTAAAATTAAAAAGCAGATTTTGGCTACTGTACGCAAACCACCTCTGTTACAGCTGAATACTAAATAGGTGCAAATATGAATGCTTCTATACCAAATGTGCTCATGATTATTAAATAAATCCCATGAGGATTTCTAAACTATAAATTTTCCATAACTGTGGACTGAGTGGACAAGAAACAGTTCTTTGTGAGTCAACATACATTGCACTTTTATTTCAAAAGAGCTGTTTTCCATGACATGTTCTTTTGTAATGCCTGAGATGCACGATTGCAGATATATGATTCTGTGTGACCTAAACTGTTACATTAACTATGGCATGTGGCTTTTAGTACATAAAGGTGTTTATGCATCTATGAGACCATATGTTTACATCATAGAGGTAGAATGTAACTGACGGCGGATTTAAAAACCACTGAGCGCCAACAGAGTAGTTGCTATTGCAATGTATGAAAATATAACATAAATACATTTCTCCAGAAATTATAGACTTCTTTGAAATGACCAATAAACCTAGTTACGTCTTCACAAATCAAAAGCGCCAGCAGAGTAGGTTTATTACTGTAATCATAGTAAACATCTATCTCTCCGCGCACTGTTTTGATGTACGCTCAGACTGCGCGTAACCGAGCTGTTGTGCCTCCTTAAGATCAAAAAGTGTGTGCGCATAGAGCTTAAACAGCAGAAAGACTGTGGGATCGACATCAGCTTGCTTTGTACACTCACAGTTGCCGCCTACTATGACTAAATGAGAAGTTCAAGCTTCCAGACATTCACTGGGATCATTAAAGTAACAAAGAAACTGGCTTTGTGTATTGCAACTTTGTTTTTGACGGCAAATGCAAGTTTTATAACAAGGCAGCGAGCCCCTTTGTTATGGTTTTTCCAATACCCTATTGACTCCTTAATTAATGCACAAACGCAGCTGTATGACTGGTGTACTAGCGCTGGGACATCTTCATTAGCATGTCTATTAAAGTGCAGGTCTGCAGGCCGGATTAACTGCCCTGCTGTGCACACAAACTCAGCTGCCATGAGCTCACCTGGCTGGAAAAAAATGGAAATGGAGAAAGAGGCTTCCCAAGAGGTTACAATATTTACTTGCCACACACACACACACACAGTAAGTATTTTAGGTATTTAGTGTATCTGCTAAAAATAGTAAAACATTGAACTATTACAATTTAGAATATATTATCATTATAATTTATATATATTACTATTTTAATATTTTTTAAACATTATTTATCATTATCAACGTTAAAAAAAAGGTAGTGCTGGTTAATATTTGTGCAGAAAACACAATACTTTTTCAGGTTCCTATAATGAATTGAAATCATTTTAAACCGTGTTTACGGTCACCTTTGGTTAATTTAAATAATAAAAAGTATTCACTTTAAAAACAAAAAAAATAAAATAAATCGCACTCATCTCGGATTTTATGGCATGTACACCAAAACCAAACAATCACCATTATGCATGTTATGAACTATTTTGAACCTGAGCCATTCAAAATCCATTTCACGTCATTCCACTAACACTCATTCATTTAAATCCACAATGACATCCACTAAATCCTCTTTAGTACACAAAGCACTGTCCTGTCATTCACTTATAACTAAGGCAGGTCCTGATCAAACTGAAACGGGCTTTGGTCAGGAAGGACAGACTAGGAGATCAAATCTGCAGATTTTGTTGTGGTTGTTGTTTACTCTTTTAATCGGCAGCTTTACTTGAAAGATGATTGCAAAGAGGAGTGTGTGCATAAGCAATTATCAGAGAGTGAGAGAAAGAGAGAGGCCATTAGTCAACAAGCTCAAAGCTGAATTAAAATTCAAGCACAGCACTATTGTATCATTCTGAAGGCTAGCGTGCAGGAATATAAAGCATTTTGCCTGTTTCGGTATCATTTGCTGTCTTCCTCCCATCTACTGTTATTCCTTTGTCTTCTGTCGATGTTCTTCCAGTAAGTATGGATGAACAGTCACTGCTAGTAAACCACACCAATACGCAATCAATAAAGACTGTGTGTGCAGTTTACAGTAGTTTCCTTCTGGTTCTAGTGAATCTCTAAAGCAAGCTGAATGAGTAAAGACACTCTCCTTCACTGTACATTTCACATACCTTTATGTCGTTGTTTCTTACATAAACCAATAGGGCAACCATCTCAGATACTGACACCTAATGGTGCAGGTATAAAACAAATATTTCCATTATCAATAACACTGTCAGCCCTGATTACATTTTCTATTAATGAAAGGGTCCGATAACACTTTTCAGCTTTGGAGACTGACTGATTACTGTTTAGCTCATCACGTGATCACCTATAAGTGGACCTGCTCATTGTAAAATTACACCACCAGTTTTCATCTAAGGTAAGAGAATATCATTTTCAACATTCATTTCTCTTGCAAAGTCCCTTTGTAGGGTCTCAGGGATTCTGAAGCTTATTTAAGCAAATTGAAATATTTAAAAAAATATATTTATTATACATTTGTGCATGAAATATTTCTAACGAGGGAACAAAAATATACAGAGTGTACATTTAATGTAATCTTGGCATTAACAATTATAGATTTATTCCATGTTCTGTTCGCACAAAATCTGGAGAGACAGAAATAGATGCAACAACCCAGCAGATTTTTTTTTTACACATGCAAATACATAAACAGACATTTCCCTGAGATCTTTCTCACGCAAACCGAGAGCTGGCGCAGCTGAAAGACTGAAAACATCGAAAAAAGCAGAGAAGAATAAACTGGGACAAAGCAGAGAAAACAGAGGAAGAAGCATAAAAGAAAAAGACGAGTGATGGAAACAGAAAATACCATATAGGTCCTTGAAGGGATACTGAATTTGTCAGTTTTGAAAAAGGGTAAGTGAGACTTGAAGGGGGAAACGAGGGAGATAGAAAGAGGGATATTTTAAGACATACAGAGCATCTGCACCAGTTCAGTCTGTTACGATGTGTTCCAGTAACACACACATATAGTTTTGGTAGGTCAAACACATCCAGGCATACACAGAAAGCAGGATGAAAAATCTAGCAGAGATGCTGGTTTCAGTGTGATCTGTGTGTTTTCCAGTATCTAGAATAACTCACCGAAGCAAAGAACGTGGGAAAGAAACAGAAGACCAGGAAACTGAAGAGAAGAGCATTCGCTGATAGCCTAGTGTTTTTGCTTATACTGTCTGGATTGTTTCAGCACCTGATTCACAAATTATGCAAATCAGGTAACAGTATGTATTATGCAGGCTGGTTCTGAGTGCTAGGATGTGGACAATGATGATTTTTCATATATAGCGTGGACCGCATCCTGACAGAGAAGGGTATAACTGCAGCCTAGAGATCTCCAAATGGGGTCGGGAACTCAAAAAACTGGACAGGAGCTCTGAAGTAATGTGTGGCTTCCTCCCATTGACACAATATTATTCCTCCCAATCAGCTTCAGCGCAAACTCCACCCCACAGATGATTCTAAAGATTTTATTGGTTGTTTCAATCACTGTGTTGATTTCCTAAACTTATACTCCCACACCTAACATTAACCAGTGAACTGGCTGCACGGCAGGATTGGCGCTGAATAGCGTGGTAAAGAAAGTTCATTGTAGTTCAGGAGATAAACAGTTAATAAGACTATGTGACATGAGATCGCCAAGACAGGCTGTTCCGTAACTTCCCAACCGGACCTCACAGGACAATAGCACCTTTTTAGCTACACCCAGGCCTCGCTACCCCCTCCTACCCTGCTATTTTCAATCCCTGCGACACCCTGTTGCCAAAAACAAAGTGATAGAGCATAATCTTTCCCCTGAGCTGCTTCGAAACGGCTCGCTAGAGTGCCCGTGGGTGATTCCTGTTTATATCAAGAAACAGAGGTTCAAACTCCGGTCTGAACAACACTGACCACGAGCTCTGGCCTCTGCTCTTAAGGAAAATATTGATTTATATAGCATGTTTTATTTTAAATAAACTAGAAACAATGTTCATTTCTAAAGTTTAATTCTTAAATTAAAGTCAGTAACAATTGGCTAAAGTCAGCCAATGGTGAAAGACTTCGCGACCCCGCCCAATTTTGGAGGTTCTGCCCATTTTTGAAGTTACCGTCCTATTTTGGAGATCTCTGGTCCACAGTTATACCCACTTGTCTTGACACGACAGCTCTTTTATATGTCAAAAAAAAAACACACTTCTCTGAAAAGCTATAATGCTTATCTCCATCATTTGATTATCGTTTGATCAACTTCTGCTGCCAAAGAAATTAAAATAAAAGCAAAGCATTAACAAATTGGTCAAAACAAGCAACTCATATTTTTTTCTGTTAAAAAAACTAATTATGAAAAAAGCAGCTTTGTCATCAGAGGGAAGCCATGTATTGTGGAATAACTTGGGAAATGGTGATCCTTGGAGCCAAATGGCTGAGAATCACTGGGTGGTGTTTTGTTCCAGTATAACACACGGCCTACACTGAAGTCACATTCTAAGGGAACTAAATGTTCATTAGAAATTAACACACTGCAGAACGCTGTTGTAAATTCCAATAAGTATGATTAATAGGTGTGCCTGTAGTAGTCATTTACAACCAGTCCAGCATGTCACCCTCCCACGCTGAAACACCAGCCCAGCAGTTTAGAAGCAAACTAAGTTTATATTGAATTTTTGCTTTGCAGAAACAGTGAAGTGAGCTACAAGGCAAAAAGCCCCTGAAAGACATACTCCGTTTAAATTCACAAAATATTCTGCTTGTGTGGGGTTTTGCTCAAAGGAACCACCTCCAGATAAAGCACACAGAGCCACCAACACACGCACAAACAGCAGTGCACATTAAAAACCTGCACACACAAGCCCCACACGCTGCCCTCTCTCCCACTGCTGACAGAATGCTGCTTTCTAACTTGAGTATGAAAACACAGCTTTGGCACATGAATTTTTGAATAGTTCAAATAAAAATATCCCACACAAAAACACTGTCTCCAACACAAGAAATATCTGCCCTTTCAGAAAATGCATCTCCCTAACATATACACATGCATATATTTACAAATGAATAAAAACAGTGGGTATATTTACAAGTGGTTTACCTTTTTAGTTCCAAACCTGTGTGACTGTGGGAGTCAATGGTGACCCAAAACAGCCAGGTTACAAACGTATTTATTGTGTTAGAGACAGTGTTTTTGTGCAGGATATTTTTATTTCAGCTATTAAATATTCACAAGTCAAAGCTATGACTATTCACAACAACAGCAAAAAAATATTTTTGTTTACACTCAACTATGCATCCGATCCAATCTTTATCCTTATTTCAGGAAATAAAATATCTGATTGGTTTTAACTCTTTCAAATGGTTACAGCAACTGCTTTCACCACACACACACACAAACATATGAGCAGGCGCTCATGAATGCACACTACTACCATATGGGCAATGCGAGTGTGAGTGAAGCTGAGGATTCAGCAGTGCTCCAGTGTGATGAACACATTGGCATTTCAACCTCTCAGACTGGCTGCCACAGAGACAGGACTGCTTCACTCACCCATCTCTCTGTCTCCGTCTCAAACCATCTATGCCTCTTGTCATTCTCTGGTCTGTGCAAATAAACGACACTGTCAAAGAAAAACCACACACGGTCCTGCTTGACAGTCAATGCTCTTGCTGCTAAGTCTTGCATGACTTCACATAACCGTCTAAGAGGCAATTATTTGAAATAAACGCTTAATAAAGCAGCTACGTAACCAATGAAGATACTGTATATCAGATAATCAAAATGCGACTGTAATATGAAATCGTTATATATAGTCTAAAGCGGTGTTTCTAAAGTGGCAATATATTGTAGCTGCATCTCTAAAGACAATTGGGAGGAAAGAGCAGGATCTCTTCAGCAAATATTGATTCTCTAAATGCAGTCAGACTAGACGGTAATGATTCGACTGCAGCAGCAGCAGCTAGCAGGCCTGAACTGAATCCTGCACATCACGACAAGCCACCAAACATTTCCACATTGATTACATTCCTGAGAGAAAACACCACGTTGAGGGTCACGATTGAAATGATTTAAAACAATCCAAGAAATCTTCAAAGTGAAAAAGAGCAAGTTGTCTCTGCGTCTAATCGTCTCTTCAAACCTGACCTTTTGTGCATCAGACCGCCAGTGGTTTAACACAGTCCTGACACTGAACCCTTGCAACAACACACCGACTCAATGAAAACAGCTAAAAAGTGAAACAGAGAGGAGAGAGAATAATGCTTGGTTGGAGGGATGTGTTTCTGGTAGAGTGTGCTAATTTTGAGAGTAAATCTGTAAATTTACAGGACTGTGCAGATTTGTATTAATTTATTAGACGCAATGCGAAAAGAACATTACTGATCGGAAGTCTGGACAATTCCAGGAATCTGTTCAGTCAAAGAACGGATCCAAAAAATGATTCAATGGTTCTTTTATATAATATTACATAATGTTTTAAGACATAGGAACAGCTTGTTTCACTTTTGAACAATACAAACCTGTTGTTTAATTCAAACCAGTTCTACTGACTCTTAAAATCAGATTTAAAACAGCAATTTTTAACAGTTTCAACAGTTTTATCTGAACCAGTCCAACTAACTCAATCATATTCAAAAGTGATGTTTACCTCATGGTTTTATTCAAACCAGTTCAACTGACTTTCAAATCAACTGATATTCAAAATCCAATTGAAAATGAATAACTAGCAATGCTATTTAAGTAAACTGATCCCATAAATGTGTATGTCAACACTATACTGGCTATAGGTGTTAAGAAGACTTAAAGGGTCTTAAACAGAACCTATAGTATATCCATGGTAGACTACAACAGTTCTCTGGTTCCATTATACAAACCCTCAAAGAAAACACAGCAAGAGAAAATTTTGCAATGGGCCCAACAGAGCCTCCTCCTAACACTTAATTTTTGCTGGAAAACTCCCCTGCATTACAGAGTTCAGTTGCTGCAATACAGTAGAATCATTGTTTCAAGAATAATGATTTCCTATCCTACAGTCCATCCTGTGCAATCATTAAAACAATTTAACTTGAATGTTATTTGTCAATATGAATCGCCATTGTTCCGTTTTGGGAATGCGTGTTTCTGCATCTTGCGTTATGGCAAATGTACAGCCCGTCTTTAAGGTCAGTACAAATATCTTAATTGGAAAACGATTGAAAAGTTAATCAGCTTTAAAAACAACAGTAGAGCTAAGGACTAAATTCCTCAACGGCACACTAAAAGAACATGTAGTTTGATACGGGCTAAAATGACGAGCCTCCTCCGCGCATCATCTCGTCCAGGTACTGAGCGCTCGTGGGTAGCTGACCTTGCTGCACGCGCGCCTGCGTTACCTGAGATAACAACATTACATCCGTCACACAGATGTATTAACACCACCACACTTGAGTATATGTACGACATAAACCCCATTTATAACACAAACCCCGGTAATATACGCCATCGCGATCGCACTGAGCAATCAAATCTGTGCAAACGTGATCACTTACTCGCTGATTCTTCGTATTATTCATGTTTGAAGAGTCGCTCGAAGAAGCTGGAACTCCGAAATCACCGCGCGGTCTTACGCAATCCAGCCCATTCACTGCCACTCTGAAGTGATCAAATGACCATTCCTCCGCGATAAACAACAGTACGTGACTGTGTCACAGCGTTAGAATGAATGCTTGCCTGGGACCGTCGGTGTTTGACACGGTCATCTGGCCGTGCTCATCTCTCAGCTGTCATCGCAAGCCGCTCTCTCTCTCCCCAGTCCTGAGGGGGTCACACGAGCTGCGGTGAGTGAGAGCCAACCAGTGGGGCTGGAGAGGGGGCGGCGGTGCTGCTGACTTCTGGGTTCTCAGTGGCGGTCCAGTAGGTTTGTCGAAAAACAGCAGGTTTTCCTAGAGAGCATGTAAACAAAGATACAAATACATCCCGCGCGCCCTCGTGGAATCAGCACGAAGCTGTCAGTCTATGCGCCGCTGGACCACAGCAATCTCTGTCTTTCTCCTCTTCGTCCGCTTCAAGTCCACCGTGAATTACATCACCTCTCCGACAATAGCGCTCAGCGCTCGGAATAACGCGCCTCAGTGGAGCAGGTAGAGAATATGGTTCAGCTCAGCACGTGGGTTAAACCAATTAAATCTTTATAAAAGCAGCGACAGTCCAAAGAGACAGAGTTGCCAAAGAGCTTCATGATTAAAAGATGCATGTGGAGACTAGTACTTTGATTAGATAAAATATAGGCCATTATAAACTTTTTGATGCTAATCAACTTACTTCTATTCAGTGTTAGTTTAAAGTTGAATGTATAAAGAAATGATTCTTGATTCAAATGTAGGTTAGTTCTCTACAGAATACTATCTACAATTTTGTGCAAGGTGAAGGTGGCAGCAAGGGTATATGGGTAAACAGCTTAACAAAAGGCTACAAAAACAAGTCTATGTCCATTAATTAAAATTGAGCTGCCCCCGGTGTCATTAACTGCTCATTAGATGCTGAGAGCCTTCATTAGCTAGTGGCTTTCTTAAAACAAGCAATCATAATGATAATAACAATCACAGCTCATGCATAATCCAAGTCAGTAGCATTTTCCCCAATCCTGTCGTGTTTCACGCAATTTAATTAACTAGAATCTCACGAAGGCCTAATGCTTGCTCAGGGTCGACTGAAGCCAGGACTATGACAGACACACTCTTAGATTCATTGAGCCACTTCAGATGGCTGTTCCAGGGGGCACAGCAGGTCGTATTCACTCAGGTGGAAAATAGGTGAAGAGTGAGCCAGCAGAATGAAGAGGAATGCCAAAAGGCCCTATGTGCTGTTGGTAGCTTTTGTAGGACACACTGTCTGATGTAATTGAATAGCACGATCAAAAGCACACAGTAAGGGTGGAGTGACACTGAATTATATAACAAATGTATCATTATATAATATAATATTTCAACCCAGGCTTATTGGAACTATATGATTATTTCGCTATAGTTTCCAACTTAAAGTGCTAACTTGTATATGTGTGTATTTTATCCCGTATTGAATACATTTTCATGCTTAAATCACTAACCTGTATGGCTTTTCAGATATAGTAAACTTGCTCAGCAGGACACCCACACAGCACTGCACTAGCTCAGGTACAAGTCACAATATTCCACAAGTGCTAAAAAGCTTTGTACAGACAAGCTTGCATGGTTGGTTCAGCAAATGCGTTTTTTCTTACATGTTTGCGTTTTGCAGCAATAGATTTCCATTAACCCTGGCTTGAAATATACGCATACTTTTGTGGTGATTCAGGAGAAATACATAAGTCAAAGAAAGAAAAAAAGTGTCATTTTGAATAAGTGTAAAGGATATGAGGTGGTGAGTGGTGTGGATTTATTGGAAGAGTGAGTAACGAGAAAGGGAAACAAAGAAAGAAAAGGAAGCGAGTTACAGTAGGGAATTGTCTTCCACAAATCAATGAACATGGTGGGAATCAAGCAAAGATGAAAGAAAGCTTTACAGAGGGAAAGGAGTGCTTTGTCCTGACACCGTTTCACACACATCCTCAGGATGTTCTATATGTGCCCACCGGCCTTACATATACGTCAACACCCATGTGGAAACACATATCCAGCAGTTAGGGAATGGTTTCATATCGGTGCAGAAACAAGATCCGTTCAACAACAGCTGCACTAACTGCCACAGACAGTATTATTGGTCACAAGGAGCAAGAGAATGTGTCAGGGCCATCATAGAGTAAAATTAGCCTTGTGTTGATGATACGTGTACTTCTGTGGATGTGAAGGAAAGACCAAAAGACAAGGAGAGGGGGTGGGAGACAAACTGAGACAGGAATGTAAGAGCATTATGTATTTGTGAGCAAAAGTAAACATCCAGAGGACAGGGAGACTGAACTTCCTGACATCAGTGCGTAAGGGCAGAAGGTCACCGAGTACAGCTAGAGACAAACACAACAACAGAGACGGAAGGTAGTAATGGCAAGCTAAAATAAAAAAGATCAAATGCTGAAATCCATTGGTTCATTCATGTCAATTAAAGTCATATAAATATAAACGGATTTGAAATTCTCACTTTCAAATCTAGCAAGAGTGTATCAGGTTTGGTGATAGTCTCCTTAACCTTCTCTAACTCTTCCGTATTGGCTTGTGATTTCCGATTTCTACCATATTTGCTTTCTCATTGGATGGAATGTTTTTTTCCCAAGCAAACAAAATCTTGTTTCCTATCTGAGGCGTGTTGACCTCGTGTCTGAAGTTCGTTTCCTTCCTCGCCGTATACAGCACATCCAAAACAGTGCCTCTTGTTAAATTCAGACAGGTCCTGATGTCACAGCTGCATTGTACTGTGTGGCACATTGCAATATTGTTGTTGTTCTACCAATAAATTCTGAGAGTAATATACAGCAAGCATTATGCCCTCAAGAGGGGCTGTGCATTGAGGCAGGAAATGAGCAATGTGGTTTGGAAGTTGACCACATACCATAACAAGGGCAGCACAACATGAGATATTTAGAATCATCCCTATTTCATCACATATGGAGAGGAAATAAATCCCCACTGGCAATATATTCTCATAAACCTGGCATATCCAAACAGAGATATCACTGTTTTTGTATAGATATTCACAACCCATTACATTTAATGTCTTAATATGCAAATCCATATGCTGTGACATCCATTATGTTTTCATTATGTTTTTTGTGTTTCTTTGCTGATGTTTGTTCATTTTCACCTTTAGTAAAAACTTACAAATCACTCGATTACAACATTTTACAATGAGTAGTTAAGAAGCTGAAGAAACAGCTAAAAGCATCAGATGAAATATTGTAGAGCTGATAATGGTGGTCTTAAATCAGTGGAATTACTATAAGGTTTTTGGGAATATTGATTTTTGCATTATTGCTACAAGCCCAACAACAACTCTACAGTTAGACGATTGAAAGCTCAATATTGATTAAAATCAGAAAGTCTGCTGGAAAAGAATTTTAAAGTGACGCAAAAACAAACAAAACAGAATAAAATATTATATAAGAATTTATTTCCTATTATGTTTCCAGTGCTATACACCATTCAGAATTGAATTAAAGTTAAATTCCCAAATTTGAATTTCGGTGGCTAACAGGATGCAGAATTCAAACGCTAAAATGTAAGAAAGCAGAATAATTTAATTCCCATCATAACAGAACACAACATAAATGCACATAAATGTATATGAATTATATTTTATAATTATATTAATTACATTCATGCACGTCCTGTCTTCATGCATGCATCATTTTCTTATTATTGACAGAGACACAGTTTCCACAAAAACAATAAAAAGGTTACAAATGTATCCAGAATATCTATAATATATCTAGTAAATAAGGGTTGTCGGCTGTCTGCGATGTCTTAAAGGGATAGTTCACCAAAAAATTAGAACTCTGTCATCATTTACTCAAACTTGAGTCGTTCCAAACATAACTGACTTGCCTCTTTTCTGTTAAACCAAGAAAAAAATGTTTTTTTGGAAAAGAAACATAAAAAAAAAGATCTGACTGATTTCTACTGAATGGAGAAAAAAAGAAAGTCAATTGGAACCAAAACTGTTTGGCAACCAACATTCTTTAAAATATCAGGTTTTTAATGGCATGAGGGTGAGTAAATGATTTTTTTGTGTGAACTATTAATTTAAACGAGCTGTACTCAGCTCATTTAATGTAGATTTATTAAGAAAGTGATTTAACACCCTGCAGATCTACTGGTATTTATAGAAGCTTCTTTTTGAGCTCACTAGTGGTAAACCAACTGGACTCAAGTGTATAGTAAAGAGTCTATTTTAAAAAATACCTACAAAAACTTAAATTAAATGTAATTAAGATTATGGCATTTCCAGCGAAGACCATTTATTGCACATCTAAACCCAAACTGCAAAGCTTTACAAAACCCAAACAAAGCAGTCCCACGCGCTTCATCTGTTTCAGCCCTGCAGCAAGTCATTTTCCGAATGGGGCCCTCTTGCCTGACCTTGACCCTTCTCCAGTTTAACTATGAACTACAAAGAATGACATCGGCGGTTTGTACCAATGACATCAGCAGACGAAAACAGAAACGGACAGCTTGTGCTTCTTAACACCTTTCGTCAGCCCACGTGAACCTCAGCAACTGCCACTACATGGAGAGCAGAGTCAGATCGATGGAGCTGGAGGCTGACACTGCTTAACTGTTCACACAAGGAAATTTGTTTCCATCAGTGGAGCCATAAATCTAAAGGAAAGGTTCAGCGATGACGCAAGGAGAGAATTGAAGCTCATCTATTTCATAGGTACTGACAGATGCCCGAGCACTAGATCATGAAAAGTTGCCACTTCACTGCGGGGAGGCTAAAGGAGGAGAGGTCTGAAATTAAGGGTTTGTGAAATTGAGGAACAGGTCAAAGTTTTGCAATGTGGACGTAAATCATGTTTTAATAAAAAACGAATGAGTAGTAGAAATGTCATCACATACCTAGGCAGCAGCTCCATGTAACGCAATTCTGCATTACTCTAAAGGGAACATAATAACCTTATAAAAAGTCAATCCCGGGTTTTTGGTATAGTTCATTAATGTGATTCTAAAAGTCTGCAATCTACTTTAATCTACTAATCTACTCTATTAGCATTTATCATATTTTTTGTCCATTAAGTATCATAATTTGGGCTTTTCGTGTCTTTTTGCGATTTTCGTCAAATTCTTTGTGTAATGCATATACAATTACAGAATTACTTTGATATCTTTTTATTTGATATATTAATGGTTCATTATAATATTTAGCTATATATTAATAGAAACTTAATTGCAGCAACTATGCATGTGTTATTTACTAATCTAAATTAAATTGCGAGATAACATTATTCATTAACTTTACATCAGCCAGTGGCCACCCAGCTCCCATCAAAAAAACTACTGCATATTGGTTAAGCATTAGTCCCGATCCCATCCTCTCTATCATTTTCCTGGATGAAAAGAAGTCTAAAAATAAATCTTAAAGAACCCCCCAAAATAAAGTGCTAATAAAGGCCTAATAAATCAATTTTATCCTCAACATTAAAATGTACTGGCCATGCTGAAAAATTGGTGCTGTGCAGAAAATGAGCAATAAATCGAACATGAGCATCCAGACAGGTCGCACATCATCTGCAGAGCCCCAGAGCAGAGAGTACCAGGAGAACAAGGGCTTCTCTTCAGCTGCATCTGATAAGCTAAACACCAAACACTTCAATAGTCATATCCCTGGAGCCTGGCCAGATGCTTCCCGTCAAACTGCGCTAAGGATGAACAAACAGCGTAAAGTACATTATCTCATCCGTGTTGATTGAAGCTTTTGAGAAGCAACAGCAGTAAATTGCGAGCAGTTCTCTAGAGGGTGGAGGTGTGCCGGTTTGTTATAGTAATGCTAAAATGACGCTTCCTGCTGCTCCATTCACCCCGCTGTCCAAAACTACCAACGTGATGCTCAATTCAATTACACGGCCAAGCAAGCTCTATTCGCTTCCTCTGCAGGGGGCTAAAGGGATAGGTCACCGCATAAACATTACATTACAGAGCAGCCTATAGAGCAGCAGACTGGGCACCGCCAGAGGACTCAAACAGCTCCAGAAATGAACAGCACTGCTTTCATTTCTAAACTCAGTCCTCCTGATACCGTGAAGGAAGTCATGTGAGTTCAGAAACAGCAGCCAGATTCAGGGTAATTTAGTAAGGTCTGCTAGCATACACAAAGCTAAAAACAAAATGATTTTGAATAGCAGTGAAATTTGACATATATTACTATAATAAATTGTAATAATGATAACTACATAATAATTTTATTATTATAAGATTTTTATTTTTATTATTATACAAAATGTGTTACAAATATTTGAAACTATATTTTTATATCTATCAAATTTCACCTCAAAGCTCATTCACATGGACATGTGTTTAGAAATGAAAAAACAGCAGATAGGCTGAATTAAAATGTGGTGAATTAAAATTAAAAAACCCCACAAATTTCAGAAATGCTCAACTTTACACTTCTGAAAGTCCCTTGTTTTAGAAAAGAAAAAAAGCCAAACTGTTTTTTCCCCTGATTTTTGTATTTGCAGTGGTGTTTTGGTGCTATGGTCAAATAACACAAAATCTACAGAGACAAGAAAACAGCTTCTAGATTCTTCCACTATTCACTGTTATATTAGACCACCTTTCTGCAAGAACAAATTGTCACATTGACAACATGCAAATGTTTGTCCAACAGATGATCAGATATATATATCCAAGTGCATAAAACCCATCACAGTCTTCTGATAGAGAGGCAACACATATAGACCCATTATGATGTATTGATATGAAAAGTCTTGTCGGGGAAATTGGATAGATGGGAAATCTAATGTAAAAATATATGCCGATTAACTGAATTCTGACTCGACAGATTCAGCAGATCTTATCTTGGAGAAATGAGGCTCATTTTCTAAAAGCATAAATCTAGAATGCCTGAGCAGGGGAGGTAAGATGGGATAAAGCAATAAAGTATGGGGCCAGGGTGAGAACCGGCGGTCTCCATTAAC
Source organism: Enteromius treurensis (assembly GCA_032275025.1). Lineage (NCBI taxonomy): Eukaryota > Metazoa > Chordata > Actinopteri > Cypriniformes > Cyprinidae > Enteromius > Enteromius treurensis. The sequence goes on along the minus strand of JAUCMU010000097.1, from coordinate 9,415,311 downwards.
ACACTGAATGCTGGGAGGTGTTTTCCAAAGGAAGCTGGCTCGAGTCGAGACATTTGGCTGGTTCCTGCACACAGAGTGTCTATTCAGCCCCGTTCCTGACTACACCATGGCCCAGGCCAGGAACGATAGAGGCTGCGCTGAGGCGTGGGTGACTAACCACAATGCCCTCTTTCACTACCAGCCTATGCCCTCCTCCTAATACCCCACCCAGTCTGGAGGGCATGAGGAGTGCCAGAGCCTTGCAGATACAGGGCCTAGTCACGAAAAAGTAGTTACACTGAGGCTCCTTGAAACCAAGTATGTATGTTCAGAATAAAGTTATTCAAAGAAGTTAAGCATACAGTATTGGTCAAATATGTACTTACAGTCTATTTCTGAGCATACGTTTGGGTTCCTTGACACTGTTGAATTTGGCCTGCTTGCCTTTTGTTTAAAAGACTTAATGTTCATTAATGTCATCGATTTGACTTCACTGACAGTAACGGCTGAAAGCAAAACCTCTCGATTCTGTAGAGCTGCTTTATGGATGCATTGAATGAATTTCAATACACCTTTATTGAACTGATTTGAATCAACATTTAATCAAAAATATCACTTTAAAGTAACACTTGATTTCAGTAGTTCACTTTAGACATTCTACTTACAGTAAGTAACTTTGCAACATGTCAACTAGCAGTCAGAGTATTAGTGGACTGGCTGGTTGATTTCTTTGAACACTTTATTTTAATGGGTCCACAACATACAACATACCAACTATCAGAAACTTTGCAAGTATACGTCAACAAAGTAGACTGTCAAAACAAGGTGTAACAAAAATATCTTAATTTGTGTCATAAAAATGAAAGACAGTCTTATGCGCTTGGAATTACATGAGGGCGAGTAACTAATAACAGAATTCTCATTTTTGGGTGAACTAACCTATTTAAATACTTCACCAGCTGAACCAACAGTAGGCTTTGGTTTTGCTATGGATGAATGGGCACACAATGCAGTAAATGGCTGTGGCATGCGCTCATTGATGACCTCTAACCTTATGAACCTTGAAGAGAGCTATGTCTGGTTTGGGCTGACCACTCGAGTTCATCTCAACAAAAGGCTAAACTAAGATCAGAATTCCTCGGCATATTTAATATTTCTTGTAAGTGTTAGAACAAAGTCAAATGTCATACCCAGACTACGTGATGAACAACTAAAAACAAATATCAAGATCACTCTGCCACCAGGCCGAATGTGACACCTGTACCTTCTGAATTAAGGAGATTATCTGAGGTGGACTCAGGTCTTGCTGGGCTTCTGGGTGAGGTGAGAGGTCTGCCCTTTCCCAAGCACTTTATCATGCTACTGGCTGGAGTTCAAAGGCCCACAGGACATCATGGGTGGAGGCCAGAGTTATGAAGTCCATTTTTTCTTGGGCTAGCACAATAACATTCTACTGGGGTCGTTTTAGTAGCAGAACATACCATTAGAAATGAATACAAGCAGCAGCCATCACCCCTGCTGGGCTGGACACACAAAGGCCACGCTGATCCACCTGAGGGAAGAAGCCCTGGTAAACACACTGCTGAGCTCTGTATCTGCTACAGGTGCCTGTAAACAAGCTGTGTGAAAGGAAAGAGAAATCACTAAATCCACGTAACTTCTTCAGTTCATGTTATTGACTCATTTCACAGAAGAGACGACTGTGAACCAAAGAGATACAAAGATCACATTGTTGCCCTATATCATTATGTCCTTGAGCACAACTGTGAGACTGTCAACTAGAAGAAGAGCACAATGACTAGCTACATACTTGCTACATGGCAAAAAACAGATGAAACATTATTATGTTTATTTAACCAATATTTATCATACAATCATAGACTACCGTTCGAAGGTTTGGGGTCTCCTATGCTCACCAATGCTGTGTTTATTGGATCAAAAATATAGTAAAAACAGTAATATTATAAAATATCATTACATTTGTATAGCTATTTTTATTTCTGCATCATCTAATTTTCAATATAATTCTATAATAATCTATGATTGATTACTGTGATGGCAAAGCCAATTTTTCAGCAGCGATTCCTCTAGCCTTAAGAAATCATATTAATATGATGATTTGATGCCCAAGAAACACTTATTATTATTATTATTATTATTAATGTTGAAAACAGTTGTGCTGCTGTGGAAACTGACACTTTTTTCATAATTAAAGCATTTATTTGAAAAATGTATATTTTTTAATATTATAAAAATGTCACTTTTAATCAGTTTAATGTGTGCTAGAATTAATGTCTTCTTGCACATAAAGTTTCCAATACAGCCGGTGAGGGAGTGACATTTAATATGACTGCTGTAATTAATTTATCTCTTTTTTCCCCCCCATTCATGAAGTTGTAGAAACACAATAGTAAATTGAACACAAAAATAATATTTGCTATGGTCTCCCATGTACTTAAATAGAGGTTTACCGTCCCAGATATGTGAAAAGAGCCCATACTGATATTTGTTAAGCTAGCGTTACAGCTGTAGGGCTAGTCTGGATGCTCAAACAAACATGAAAATGTTTTCATAGTGCTACAGAGGCACACTGTTACAGTTTTCAGGGAAATCAACCTACAACTGGCTTATTTATATCTGTCTCTCCATAATAAGGAGGATAATGTGTTTTTAGCATAGAAAAAACTTCATGGTGAACCATCAGTAAGCTAAATATAGAGAAAGTGACCAAATAACCCATCAACCCTCAGGCAAGGACCGGAGAGGAAAAGCAAAACACAGCATTAAGCACTACCTGAGGGAGCAATCGCTCCTCACAAAGGCACTTCCATATCTACAGCATGCTATTGTCTGTGTGGTCAGGCAGTGAGGGAGGGTCGAGCAGAGATGACATCATACCAGCCAATCATGCTCATTAAGCTCAGCTATTTCCTGTTCCCATCACCCATCACCACGAGCAGGCTATGAATCACAGCTTTGCAGCAACAAAAGGTTGTGACGACACCAGGGAAGTGTTCTTCTGGTTTTCAGGAGAGACAGAAACATCGTAAAGGAAGGACACAGAGAGGAATGTTCATGTAGCGCCAAGAATGTGGCTGCTTCGATTCTGAAATGGACTTGTTAAAACTTGAAAAGACTGACTGCAACTGCTAGTCCCCCCAATCATTCAGAAAACCACAGGTTCCTGTCTCTGCAGCACTGGAGAATATATCACCCCCTTGTGCAAACTCCGGCTTAGCAGAACCATTTTATGCTGTTACAATAACAGCCAAGAAAGAATTTCCTCCTTAAATTCATCTTTAAAACAACAAAGAAGTCCACAACCTCTCACTGCAGTTTTTCTTTTTCAATATCTTGTGCTGTGAACATCTATTACTGCCCTTATCCTATCTCTAAGCTTTGACACAACTTGTAAAATGCCACCATAACCAACCGCAAAATGATCAATTAAATATTTTATATGCTAATATATATATATATATATATATATATATAAAACATACAATTATTGTGTTTTCAGGATCAATTACTGTCATCATGACAAGATCTCCAAACTTAATTAAGAAGAAATACAACCTGTTCACAAGAAACGAATTCTACTAGGGTTGCATTAGAAAACATCTTGCTAGAACGGAGTTCATTTTTCACATTAAGATCAGATGGATGATTCAATTTAAACATCAAGACTCTTTCAAATTGACAGAGGCTTGAAGCTAATTGACTTCTGAGAACTCAAGACTTTTAGATGCATGACCATGAATTATTTAAATGCTCCAGGAATTTATGAAGATGTCCTTCAGCTCAAAGGCGGCGCCTCGGGGTGGTTTCATTATCACAGGCTACAAATTTAGGGGTCACATTGCAGCAATAACGAGCACATAATCGAGCTACTTGGTGAGGGGAACAGGCACACTGGAGGAGCGAGGTGTGATCTCAGCATGGGTCACAAACCACAGAGCTCGGGGGCTGAGGCAGTGTTCAGCATGTCATTCAGTGAGATACTGAGCGTTGCTAACACACAACAGCTGCAGGACAAAAAGACGCCTACTTTATTAAGGAGCTTAAAAAAAACAAAAAAAGTAAGGCATTTGATACGTACTTTGATATTTATTATATAATTTATTACGTGCCACCTGCTTTCTAGTAGAATTAAATTAAAAACTGACACCATGATCCACCTACTTAGTAAATCAGGATGAAGAGTATCTGTCATAAAACCGTAATGTCTTGAAGCAAGAAAGAGGGTTTGTTTCCACACTTCTGGTAGCTTGACATGAAAATAAGGTACCTGTATATATACACACTGATGATAATCACCAAGAGTGCAATTGTTTCCAAAGATAAGGCTAGTCAAATGAAGTCCCTGTGGAGGCATTTAGCAAAATGGCTTACATTAAATAGTATTTTTCTTACTGGTGCTAATGCGTGCCAGCACAGAATACCACAGAAATCAAAGAAACAAACGGCCAATAACACACTTTCAGCGAATGAGACTTTTTCTTGTGTGGCTGCAGCTGCAGAACAGGACCACTGGAGAAATAGTGCTAAGCCAAGACGAAACACACCAAACTGACACATAAACAATCAAAGACATTGTCCATCCACATCATTGTAGGGGCAGCTGTATTATGCACAAGCACTCTTACACAATCTAAGCACACTGGGAAACTGGCAGAGCAAGAAACCATAAGAGATCCCTCACACCTCATTACAAAACGTATTTAACTAGATCCTCACCTGCAGACTTTTAAAACTTAACTGTAGGCCAAATTAAGATTTTTAAGTGTGCAAAGCACTTATTTTAAGACAGTTTGTATCGTTTTGGGTTTTATTATCATTTAATTTGGCTAACTAAAAGAACTACTTCAGATATGCAAAAGCATTTGAAAGTTATTGACAAGAAGTCAGGTTAGGAGAATACCTTTACCTTTAAACTCAGGGCAATCTGACGGATGTATATCATATTGAGATCCTCTAAAATACGAAGTTTCTCCTCCATGTCTGCGAGTCTGTCTATGGGCATCATTCAAGAGAGATATCGGCTCCCGATATAAAGTTCAGACTCCCACTTTCTTTTCAGACCGTTAATCTGTCTTGAGGGTTGAGAAACATTTTTGGAAGACGTAAATGACGCGTGTATATGAATGACGCGATCCAGCCTTCAAAACGCATCCAAATCCAATCCACGGCGTATCCAGGAAAAAATCAGTTTTCACCTCACAGACCAGTCCCGTGTGTCCAGAAACAACAGTTCAGGAGAAATCAGGCGTATAACACCAAATATAACTGAAGACGACAAAAAAGAAAGGCAGAGGAGTAAACCGCTTTTTTTGTCAAACTCCTCAGCGCGTCCGCACGCCTATCTCTCCTCACAACAATAGCGACTGGATCCAGTTAATGAATGCTCTCTACTACACGAAAAGCAAAACTACTTTCCTAACACCCTCAAATCATGTCCTCCTTATCCCGTCTGTATAACTGGCCATTTACACGCAGTTTACTTCTTTGTGTCGCTCTGTACTAATGTAAGTGTGTCTGTGTGCTCTAGTAGGACTTTCCCACAAAAGGGCATCACACAGTGCGCGTGGACTGACTGTACTGCCTTCATTCACCATTCAGCTCGCAACACTACACTACAGCACAACTACCGGCGCGACACGGACTACACGCCCTTCATCTACAAATCAACATTTAAAAATCGCTAAAGTATAATAATTTTCACATAAGACAGAACGGGATTTGGTTCAGTCGATACGGTTATCGAAGTTAATAAAAATAAATAAAAAACTAACGGTTATTATTGATTTATGGGATTTTCTTGGGAATTTATATGTCTACAAATATAGCTAACCACTACCACTTTATCACTTGTTGGCAGCAGCTTATAAGGAACAGCTAATTTACTGGTGCATTGTTAACTTGGCAGTTTATATGTTTATGTATGTGTTTAATATGACAGAAATTAGCAAATAGCCTATCACACAAATCAAACTGTGAAAACAAGGCTGAAAAATGCAATTACCATAGCCACGAAAAAAAGTGTCCTCCTGAGGTTGACCATAAAGATTTCCCAAAAAAAAAACAAATGCATACTTAAGCATTTCAGTAATTATATGCTTGACGCAATGATTATCCTCTTGTATTTATGTTTTTTTAATACTTTGTATGCACAATTGTTTTGAATTATTACTATTATTTTTTTCATTATTATTTTAGAAGGCTGTAACATTTGTGTAATTCTGTACTATATCATTCTTTTTTTTAATCGTTGTTATTCTTGTTGGTTTTCTTTTTTGCCTGCTTCAGGAATAGTGTCTGCGTGCTGCCTCAGCTGTAATATGGGAACATTAACTATAGAAAACAAAGAGTCCATCTGTCCTCTCTACAATGAGAACAACGCTTTGTCTGAGTAAATGCAGTCTGCCTAATACTTTCCACATAATGATGGCATCCAGCTTCATAAATCCAAGAGAATTCATCATCTTGATTGCCAAGCAGTGTTGTATCGACCATTTCCCCTGTCAGGTAGTATATTTATTTGACTAGACACATTTTATTTTCAACAGAGAATCACTATACTGAAATATATATTTCATAAAGTGGCTTATGCATGTTAGCAGGGTATCAATCTTTAATACATCCTCAATTATTTAAAACGCCACAGTTCAATTTCAGAGTACTCAAAAGATTCCTCTCACTGCAGCGAGCAGTAAAATCAATGAATCAGGGCAAACAGAATTTGCTTTTATAAACTTTTTTTGTGGTCTACAGGTCTATATTTTCAATTACATAGACATAAAATAAACATATCATAATATACTGAATGCACGCCAAACCACAGTGTTATTGACTCACAGAAAGAAAGTGGTCCGTTGCGGCGACACGATTAAACAGAACATTCCTGTCAAAATATATGCTTCATAAGCTACACCTGCAAATCTGCATCTCACAATAACAGATCATGCATCCAGATAATCTGTGATACGCCATAACTCCCAAATCTTCTCACTCCATAGTCTCTTTTGACTGATACAAAGACACGCAATGGGAAACCCAGAGATGTGATTCATTATTTTGCTTAAGTCTTGGGAGACAGAAAGAAAAAACATACTACAAAATGTGGGCTCCAAGGGAATGGTACTCAATGTTTGTGAAAATAAGGGGTCACAGGGGTCTTGTCTTTGTAAAACTCAGTCTACCATATGTGCATGAAAGTTTTTGCATTCTTCTTTTACAGACTGTAGAATTGTGTACATAGAAAAGAAGGGAACAACTCACAATGTGTTATATAGAACAAGTGGACTCCTAACTACAGAAATCAGTTAAGATCTAGTTTCTAATTTAACACTATTCTACATCATTTTTATCCTATTTGACTTTTACTGCAGGTTAAACCATGGAAAATGTCAATTACGTAAAGAAAAACAAAGAAATGTACTAAACAGTTTAATATGCATGTAAACAGTCATGGTGGAAAACAACAGTAAAGCCTTTATGCAACATGTGATCCGTCCTGGGTCAACAGTAAGAATAAAGCATTATATCAAACTAACTAAGGGCTATTGGATGCAAAATGAGCGCACATCTGAACACTATGATCACAACAATATGGCTTAGAAAACCAAACAAAACTGGATGTCAACCTTGAGGGAAAACAACAAATTGAAACAGGAAAAATAAAAGTGGTCCCTGCACTCGCTGACATCGCTCATGCTTACATTACATTTCTGGAAGAAGCAACTGAGATATTAAGCAGTGACAATAAAGACAAAGCCACTATAGGAAACTGTCCAGAAAATGTGGCCATGAAAAGAATCAAATAGAAAATAAAATGCCATTAACTACATTGTGAATGAAAGCTGTGGACCTTTGACAAGTGGTTTGTGTAACAGCCATCAATCTGCTTTTTTCTCTCTTCCAGTTATGCTGCTAATACTAATCCCTCAGAATTTTGCTATGCTAACTGAGTTACATAATAGGACATTCAACTGATTTAAGTCAGGATGGGCTGGTGCATCCGCAGATGATGTATAAACCATCATTACAAACAATGTGTGAGGTGAAAAGGAACCTCTGACATTCCTTTGTTTTTCATCAGATGTACTGAAGCACATGGGGATATTTCCCTTTCCCAATCAAGAATAAAAGAACAGAAACAGCTTCTTGTTTGGGTGGCAGGCATGATAAGCAGGAGCTCCTTAGGTGGAAAGCAGAAGGAATTTGCCTGGGTGGAGTAAGGAAATACCATGCTGAAGTTACCACAACACTTCAGGTTCGCTGTACACTTCGGTCTAGGGAAAGGAAGTATTGTGACAGGAGGAAAACAACACACAGCTAAATTTATGTTGTAACTGTGTATACTAAAATTGCCCTCTTTGGCACCCTTGGTAAATCTGAGCAAAGGTGACCATTTCAGAAATTTTTTTTACAAAGTCTAACCTATCATTGAAGTAAAGCAATTGAAAATAGGGAGAAAAACTCATGATGAAATAATATTTTTCTCCAATTCATGTTGGCCACAATTACTGGCACCCAATTATTGCAGCGTCCTGTTCCAAAGGTAACAGCTCTGAGTTTGCTCCTCTAATGCCTGAAGAGTTTGGAGAACACCTGATAAGAGAAAAGAGACCATTTCTTCATCCAGAATCACTCCAGATCCTTCAGATTACCAGCTCCATGTTGGTTCTCTGAGATTAGTTAATCTCACTCATTTTCTGCAGGGTTCAGGTCAGAGGACTGGGACAGACATGTAATTTTTATCCCTGTGTTCACCAAACCCATCTTGAGTCCCAATTGTAGTTCCAGTCCTGTCTGACAACTGAACATGCTGGAGATTGTTTTTGGATGAGCGAGGAGAATGTTTCTTAAACCCTCCTGAACAACATGTACTGATAAATGGGCTGTTTGACTTTTTTTTTTTAAAGGTTTTCTGACCCTGAGACTAGGGTTGGGTCGATAGACGATGCCATGGTCCATCGCCAATGGCCGTTAGACATCACGATGCTGAGCCGGCATCGCGATCCTCCGCCACGCCGCGGCAACGGCAACAGCAACCAGCTCGCGAAAAACACGCTTAATTTATGGCGGCAAATCCATGGCATTAATAAGCGAGCGCACCACTGATGCTGGCGAGCACGGTAAATCATTTCCGCGAGAGGAAAACAGATGTACATGCGAAGAAACGGGACCCGCAAGCTCATTTCAAACCCTCGCGCACGCTAAATGCCATCGTCTATCGCAATGTTTCGCATTAGACATCGTACGATGCCAAATTGGTCAACATCGCCCAACCCTACCTGAGACTCAACTATTTTCTGCAGTTCTCCAGCTGTGATCCTTGAAGAGTCTTTAGCCACTCAAACTCTGCTCCTCGCCGTGTATTAGGATGATATAGACACACATCCTCTTCCAGGCAGTTACTAACATTTTATGTTGATTGGAAATTCTTCATTATTTCCCTGATGGTGGAAATCCTGAATTCACTGCTCTACCTCTTTTCTTAAAGCCACTTCACTAATTGGTGAAGCTCAATTATCCTTTGCTGCACATCATAAATATATTCTTTTTTTTTCTCATTGTGTTGATGATTAAGGGATTTTGGGCTTTGTTTTCCCTCCTGTATATATTTCTGTGAAACAGGAAGTCAGGGCTGGATATATTTCACCCTGGAGTGCTCAAAATTGTGAATATGAATGGGAATATACTTCAGAGATATTTTACTCTAGGGGTGCCAATAATTGTGGCCAACATGTATTGGAGAAAAACATTTATTTCATCACCTATCAATGATAGATTAGAACTGTGTGATTTTTTTTGTATGGAAGATCAAAAGGATAAACGATGCAGATTTATTTTCACAGTCACTTTTGCTTCGATTTACCAAAGGTGCCAATATTAGTGGAGGGCACTATATATTCTGCAGCTTTTACACCTTTTAAAAGATAAGTGAAAAAGACCCCAGCTAATTCCAAGTGTCTCTCGGGTTGTGTTTTAATTCATTTGGGTTGAAGTTCAATCAGAGCACATCTGTGAAACAAACAGAGGGAAGGGCAAGGCCTCTAACAAGGGCTGCGAACCACTTCAAAGAACCTCAGCTGCTACACAGCCCCATTTCAAACACACAGAACAACAACCCACAAGAAACAAAAAGAAGAGGCCAGGCACTGTAAACACACACACACACACACAGACAGAATAATGGTGTCTATTTAACTTGATGTAATGAAATTAATTAAACAGACTAGTTCAGCAGCTTACACAAATGAAGCAGTTTTTTTTACTGATTTTGTTTTCCCTGCGTTCTTGCATTCTCTCATACAGACCTCTACTGTATTTCATTTTTAATGGCTCAACTAAATGTAAATATTATGGTATGCATTTAGATCAATGGCCAGCAGATGGCTGATCACACATACAATAAAACAACAATGACAATTTCATAAAAATATTATTATATTATTAATAATTTATATCATATATAAAAAATAAACAAAAATAAAACAAAACTACAAAAAACAAGGGGGGGGGGGGAGCAATAATAAATAAATAAAAAATTACCACAATGGGGTCACTGCCTGATCATTACATTGAGACAAAAGAAGCTAAGAAGGAATCCTGAAACCCAGTTTTCTATTAAACTTTAGGTCCCTTGGGTCCTCCTGAACTTCCTGTCTGCTCTGAGTCTTCTGCCCGTGTCATCACGCTAACATGCTCCACATGTCCACCAGCAGTGAGTTTCTCTAAGGCTCATCAGCTCCCTAGAGATGTTTCATTTCTAAAGTCAGCTGCAGCCGCTGTGATCTGGCCACCGTCCCAGGACCCCTCCACTGCCTACAAATCAACCTCCTCTCCCTCATACAAACACACAAACAACATCAATCAATATTCCACATACTATACAGAAAACTCATTAAATACTTTTTAAAAATGGTTTGATTCACTGACTCAACATAAACACCACTTTCATGGATTAATTAATTGTTTATTGCACTGAGAGATTTTCAATTAGACCGCACGCATAAATATAAACTTGAAAAAAACACGCAAGAGGGCTTGTAACACTATTCATTAGTCCCCAATAATAGTACGATTGAAGTACAGCATGTCAAAAAGAACAATCAATGCTTCGATGCTCAGAGCTGGTAAGCCACTGTCCTCAAAAAAGATCAATGTCTCCCCCTAATGGACAATTCTTCAAACATTATTTAGAGGACTGACCACACTTTCAGTGTAAATACAGCAAAACTTAATATGTCTAAGCTTCATTGCCTAATGCATAAACAAACCAAATCAGTAACAAACCACAGCAATAAAAAGTCAACTAAAGCCATAAAAGTCCAGAACAGCAACCAGGGCGCCAGTGTTTTTATGTTTCTGTTCAGTGAGACTTTCTTTCCAGTGAAGGAAAAAGCAGCTGTCCAGGAGAGAAAAGTCAGAGACACATGACAGTCACATGTGGAAACATCATTCTAAACTCAGAACTGTACGCTTTTGAAACAGTAGCAGACAACCCAGACATTACAACTACTTTGTTACTCTGAATAAAGTACATGCTGTAGCTGTCATCAAGAAGATGCTTATATATATATATA
>JAUCMU010000097.1:9387494-9403641 GCA_032275025.1 Enteromius treurensis | reverse complement strand
CGCCTCGATTGGACTCCTGTCATGTCAGAAAGTGACTTTTATGGACGTTGCCATCTTCGACATTAATTGGGTCACTGCACTGCTGCTAACTTTTTTCTTTCGTTTTCTTGATTTATTATTAAGGTATAATAGCTATATGTTTCTCGTATAGGCCTATTTATCCTTTATAATGTTTTTTTCTCTGGTCACAAAAGTGCTGCAGGCACTGGAAATGAGCATCCCTATGTGGGACCACTAAACATTTTGCGGTGTTTTCTAATTTGCTGTGATGGGCCTCATTGCCTACTTGCTTTAGTCTTTGTCTAGTTAGTTGCTTCGGTAATGCGTCTCTTGTTCCGTTCTCAGGTGTGTGGGAAGCTATCAAAAACGTATTAGTGCTTATGGAGAGCCTGCCATGCACTCACAGAGATGAAAGCTTCTCTGCTGCTGCCAGGCTTATGTCATGTCTTTTATAAACTTCACAGTCCATAGTGAGAATTTCATCCGTCTAAACTTAAGAGCATGTTTAATAATCCAATAATCCTAGTTGTTTTGCACTGAAAAGTAAATGAATTTCTTATGACTTGTATCTATTCCCTATGCAAATTGTATAACAAAATATAAAAAATTGTTTCGTCTGCACTGTACCTTCACAAAGGTGTTGACGGCCATAATGGCCATGTCCGGCTGGCTCTTGGCGTAATTCATCAGGTACAGATAGACCAGCTTCTTAAGCTCCAGATTATCTGTCTGCATGCAGTTGACAACATCAGGAAACAGAGCACTGGAGACAAAAATATTAAGATCAGAACTCCATAAACCCATACTGTCCCAATGGAAACACAGGATGATGACATACAGAGTAACTCTTCATATTCATATAAGCATTGCATACTTAACTGTGAAAAGGCTTGTCTTACCTGACATCTTTTCCCACGGTCATAGACGCAATGACTTTCTTCACTGCCTCCTTCTTCTTCTCTTTCTTATCACTGTTGAGCTCTGCCTTCAGCTCAAAGATCTCCCCTAAACAGTCCAACACACAAGAAATTATGAATTTTAGATCCCAACTAGAGCAGAAACATAACGTGCAAGTCTAGACAGCCAGTATTAGAAGAGTTGTTTACCTTATGTAATAAAAGAAAATAAACCTAATTCTGTGTTTTTCTTGTCTTTGACCAAGTATTGTGTGCAGCTCTATTTGTAAGTTAAAAAAAAACTCTTTTCTGGGACAATCATGTGCCTGCAAGTGCATAATCCAAATAAAGCCAGAACTCCCGAGTCTCATTTAGACAGCAGATAAATAAGACTACACAACATATAAGACTTTAGTTTACTGGGTTCAGCAGAAAGAAACAGAGCAGGAAAAGCACTACATGTTGATTTAAGAGTATTTAAATGTGTAATGGTGTGGTGAACATAATGATCTACATTGGCCAGAACAGACAAAGCAAACAACTAAATCTCTTTGACATAATGTCAAACTAATCCTAAAACAGCTCTATCATTAAAACAACACTGAAAACATCAGACCTTTCTTGGTAGTGGTGAAATATTTGGAGTCTGTCATCTTGGATCCCAAGCCGCGGTTCTCCTGCAGAAGAGAAAGAAGATTCCTAAGCCCATAAGAAAAGAGTGGAAGGTAATAAAGGGACATAGGATACGGAAAAAAATGCAAGCGCATGGGTTTAAGAGGAAGTTGAGTCCCTGTCCTGCTGATACCTTCCCTGATGTTTCTTACAGATTGTGGAGTGGGGAAAAAGTTGTGCAAAAACACATTGTTAAACCTCCATGTTCTCTTTCAGTCAGCAAATTGTATTCTCTATGTGCAGTGATTGCCCTCTCTAAATGTGCTGTGAAGAGTTTCCCATTTCCTGTTATTGAACATTAGACTTTCGCCATCACCTGAAAGGTCTTTTAAGAGGAAGAGAAACCTTCGGATACAACGTTTTTTTATTTGATTCAGCTAACTTTATTTTTACACACTCCCGTGTCAATGCCTGGGGTAGGAAGAAGTCTCCTGTGTCTAATAAAGATCCAATTGTTTGGTTAAAAAAAGTAAACAACAGTAAAATTGTAATAGTTCTGTTAGATCTGGTCTACACGCCAGATAATAACTAGGATCCAGTCCCGGATGCCATATACAGTCAGAAAGTATCAGTTTGTGCAGAAACAGAGCAACTAGTGCAGTGTGGTTAATACCCAAACCCTGTTGTCTGGTATCCAAAAATAGTATGCCAAAACAAGTGTTTAACGGTCTTCTGTCGGTCCAGAAGTTGGCAGAAGAAAGCCAGAGAAGAGCAGAAGCGGGAGACAAAGGGAGGAGGGAAAAATGTAACAGAATTTATTAGTTGCACATGTCTCCGTGTTCAAATTTCGTCTGAGAAGCGCAAATTCAACGCGTGCTATTATACCTAAACTGCTTTACAACGTCATCCCATAGACCTTGGGTATCCGTAAACATTCCCTCTAATCTATTTCTTACTCATACAGACCAAACAAACTGAAACCCCACAAGCATAAGATTGAACAACACTGGAAACGCATAAGCAATAAAAAAAATAATAAATAATATGTACAGAAATATAATAAATAAATACAAATTAAAAATACATACAAAAAAATAAATAAAATAAATCTTTTTTTATTGTAATTGTATGTAATTTATTTCTGTGATGCAAAACTGAACCTTTAGCAGCCATTATTCCAGGCCTCAGTGTCACATGATCCTTCTGAAATACTGATATGGTTCTTAAGAAACCTTTTTCTCCACTATTAACAATGTGACAAATGCAGCTTTTCTTCTCCTCACTACCTAACAACATATGAGGCCACTTCCATCTGAAAGTTTCAACAAAGAAGTTGCAGAATTTGACTGTTTTTTAATAAAACGATTGCACTTTTGAATGAGCTGGACAGATAGATAGACAGATAGTCTGTGTGTAATATTCTGAAAGCATTGTACAAAGACCACATATTTATTCACTCTATTTAACAAAGACGCAAGGTCTACAATTAATGAAGTAATTTTAATAAAGACTTGCAAAGCTTAGCAACGGTACAGAAAAGGCAAAGGCCGTGGTATTTCAAAGTTGATCATGCTGGTAGGCACATAAAGTAATAAAACAAGCATTTATGCTTTAGCTATCCATTAAAAACTATAGCCCTTTCAGACAGCTCCCTTAAAGAAGAATAACGTTAGTAATCTATCTCGTCAAACTGTGAGGCGGCGTACCAGCTCATGTTAGTGCAGATAAAGTAACTGTCAACTGTCACGGAGCTCACGGACTCCACCGAACGACCGTTAACGTGATGCAGCGCTCGAGCTTAAACGATTACCGTTACCAACAACCGTAACGTACCAACAACTGGTTAAATATATACGTGGCGCAGCGGTGACTGCAGCAGGTGACAGTCTCACTAGGTAAACCCACGGAGCTAACTAGCAAAACCCTTTTATTACGCCCCAAATCCGTCATTTGTAAACTAATTCTCAATTCAGAAATATCCAGGGGTCTTTCTTCTAATCCTGAGAGCGAACTGGACCTTCACTCACACAAAGCTGACTTGCCCACTCCATTTTTGGCGGATGAATGAACCTGCTCGAGGAGATGTAGATAGGCGATGGTGTGCTAGCTGAAAGCTAACGGCTAAAGCTTCATGACCTTCTTAATCAGGGTTTATGAGAGCGCGCAGTTAAGCCTTTAATCTAGCGAACTGTATTACTGTCCAGCCACGCAGCGCACAAAGCCATAGATGCGTAGAAACGAGGCACCGTACCTCAGTTAAACCGAGAAACGCTCCTTACCGAAGTGAAGAGTGAGTGTGTACAAGTCGGCCTTCTTCCTTCCCTCCCACCTTACATGTTTTGTCATCATATGATTCACACTTCCGTCTTCCGCCTTCATTGGAGGGGAGTTTTCGTCTCATGTTACACATTGTTGAATGCACTGCTAAGATGACAGTAAAATCTTTAATGGTTTTTAGTTTGTATCCATGTAGAGGTTTTATGTTATAATCGTCTCAGCATAAATTAGGGAGTAACCTAATTTACCTAATTTGCAATTTATATTTGATTTCGAAATTGCCAATTTGTCAATTTATCAAGATTATTAAATATAGTTTTTTTGAAATGCTACATTTTGACTGCTTTTGTCATTCTTTCTCCTCTCCTATATTTTGAATATCCCCTCAATTATGTATGTATATATATATATATATATATATATATACACACACACTACCGTTCAAAAATTTGGGGTCAGTAAGATACTTAATGGTTTTTAAATATGTTTCTTCTGCTTATCAAGGCTGCATTTATTAGATTAAAAATGCAGAAAAAACTGAAATATTGTGAAATATTATTTCCATTTAAAATAACTGTTTTCTGTGTGAATATATTTTAAAATGAAATTTATTCCTGTGATACAAAGCATCATTACTTCAGTCTTCAGTGTCCCTTTCAGACCTTTCAGAAATCATTAGTATATGCTGATTTATTATTATCAGTGTTGGAAACAGCTGAGCTGCTTAATAGATTTTTAGGATTATTTGATCTTAAAAATATAAAAAGAGAAACATTTATTTCAAATGGATAATAATGGATAATTACAGTATTTTACTGTTACAGTACTGTTCAAATGTTTCGGATCAGTATAGTTGTATTCTTTCTTCTTTGAAAGAAAGGAATACTCATATTAACCAAGGATCTATTAAATGAACAAAAATGTCATAGCATAGATTTACATTTTGGAAATGTTTTATATGTAGTAAAAAAAAAAAAGTTTTTTACTTGGTATTCATTCAAGGATCATGTGACACTGAAGACTGGAGTAATGTTGTATCACAGGAATAAATTACATTTTAAAATATATTCACACAGAAAACAGTTATTTTAAATTGAAATAATATTTCACTTTTTCTGGATTTTTAATCTAATAAATGAAGTCTTGATGTTATCTTACTGACCCCAAATTTTGAATGGTAGTGTATATATAATCAAAAGACTATTATAATAGGTCTTTATTGTTTATATATGTTTATCTATCAAAGAAAAAATACAAAGCAATTAATCCAAAACATTTTTATTACAAGAATTAAATTAACAGCAATTGGTTTTCAAGGAACAGTGGAATGTTGGTCTTGCAATATTGCTTTTCAACACAGACAAATTCCACAATGTCAAGACCTTACATTTCATTGTCAACATTAAATAAAAACAATCAGCCAAACTAACTGCAGAAATGAAAAGTAAATACACATTCAGATTTCAAATCATTCAACAGCCTTTTCTTTACTGAAACCAGAGCATGACACAGACTGAACATGCATTTTGTAGATCATGTCTGAACATCATATTTGCATTATGCAAATCAGACGGGTTCACTCAAGTAAATAAAACATGTGAATGTACACTCCTGTAGTACAGATGTCAATTATGAATAAAGCAAAACAGAACCCATCCGTGCAATACATTTTTTCCCCAAAATGCCTAAATTTGATTAGAAACGCATAATGAATGCAATCACAGAAAACAAACATCTTTCTGTGATTTTTTTGGAAAGCAGAACATAATAAATACAACTGGAGCTCACAATGAGTTAACTGTACAAATGTATGGCATTTAATAATTACTGTAAAGATTACTGAATGTGTAGTGTGTAAAAGTGTGTTTGTGGTTGCAGTCCTTGAGGCAAAAAAAAACAACCTTTAAATCCATTTCCATAAAATCTCCCTTACTTTTTCTGACCCTTTTTGATTCACTAAAACAGCAAACATCAGAATAAACACCTTTCAAGCTCATAAATGCACGGCAGTACTGTATAAAGCCTTTGAAAGAGAACATACCAAAAGTAAACAATTCATCCATTCATTTAGAAACATACAACATTGTCCCTTTATGATAAAACAGTTCACCCGCAACCAATCAACAAGGCTTAATAACTTACTCAATTAATATAAATAAACAATCCGATGCCAAACCGGTATGTGTGTAGTGTCTTCCATTTAAGTGGAGTCAATGATTTCTCATATCTTATGCAAGGGTGCCTACTAGTACCAATTCTAGATTAGATTTCTTTAAAAATGTGGTTAAAACAACAAAAAATCCCCCTGAAATTTATAATCACGCACTAAAGTCACATATTCATATTATACTTTCAAGTCACACAAAACATCGCCGGTAACAATCAATCAAATCAACCACTTGGTGGTGCCCTAAAGCTTTAAAAGAAATGTTATGTCTGCCGATGATGACAGTGGAAAATATCACTACTTCATGAGCAGATTCGGACTCATTATGGCTTTTCACAATAAAAAGGGCCTGATTTCCTAAAATAATTTCTATACAACGTCTGTAGTGATTTCCATATTTTGAAAACATCCTATTGATGTTTAATATGGCACTATCTTTAATGAAATGTCCTTCATTTCTCACTTGCAGATAAACAGAGAAAACTTTTAACAGAGAAAACGCTCATAAAGCAGGATCTTGTTGTTACTGTGACCTTGTGCGATTGTCTCACAGTTAACAGTGGGCCAAAACACACGATCCATCCACCTCACACACTCAAGATACATACACACACCATCTCTTCATCTCTACTTCACAAACACTGCTTTCTCATCCTCACTTTAAGGCAAGAAAATTTGTCAAGGCAAAATTCAATAGCAACATTGCATAGCTAAGGCAGAATTACCATACTGAAATAAACAGCATACCTGTATGTACATTAATATTAATAATCAATTCATAATTATTATATTTACATTACACTACCACACATTTAATCAAATGAAAATATATTACATATAAACCTATACATTAAACGCATTAGTGTGTACAGAACATAAACAAATGCAAGGTTTGCTTGTCTGCTTAGGTGATGTTGCACAGATAATCGTAAATCGTAAACATTTATGAAAGAACTGATTCAACAAGCTGATATGCCATCCTATTAAGTCTGGGCTAAAACAACACTAAATTGTATTTCCAATTTGGATTCGACATGGAAGTATGGTCAAAACACCATTTAGGTGTTTGTCTTCCACCATCTTACTCTCCAGTATACAGTTTACTCTGTATATTACAATTCCCTGATTAAAATAAGATTTTTACACTTCTTTTCATCAAACGAAAACGTAACCAGCTCAAATTTGTCCTCACGGAATTAATTCAAAAACAAGTCATGAGGGCATTAAAAACTACAGCTCCCTAAAGGGAAATGCAGTCATTTCCTTTTCTCACAGAGCAAATCTAAAAAAGGAAAAATGACTCGAACTAAATGAAACATAGTTCAGATGGTGCATGTACAGCAGCTCTCAGGTTTACTTCAGAACAGGCTTTGTTGGTCCAAGATGTCAAGAATAGTGTTGTATGTTCTTGGAGCCACTTTAGGACACATCTATGTCTCCAGTGAAATGACAGAAAGGATTCCAGCATCCTGCTACATGGTATACACAACAGTCAGATGTGCATTGTCTCTTAGTCTTACAAATGTGCTTTTTTGCTCTAATCTGCCTATAAAGCTGTATACGCTGAGCAAAGGTCAGTTCCTTGTGTACATCATTCACTACATCCAGGCCTCATTGTCTAGGCTGGACTCTGAAGAATAGGCACGCTCTCTAGAGCCCATGGCTGGGGAACGCTGCTGGGGTTGAATGAGGTCAGCGAAGGCCTGATGCAGAGCTCTGTGTGAGGGTTGGTGATTGTTTAAACGTGGAGACTGTGGTGGTGTCTGGAGGGGAGACGAACTGGCAGGAGACTGCTGACAATGATTCTTGTATCGTACAGGTGTTGGGATGCGCGACGGGCTGTTCTCGGGTCTGTTGTCAGTGCGGGGTCTTATCCGCGGCCGCAGTTTGAGCTTGTAGATGGAGGGTACCCTCTCGGTCTTCTTTTGACCTTTCTTAGCACGGAGGACGACTGCATCTTCTGTATCTCCATTGGCCAGTGGTAGAGGAGGAGTGCAGGAACCTTCAGATGGAGGCTCACTTAGACTCAAGCACATGGAGGAACTCTCACTCGAAGAGTCCTGATAAGAGCAGTCATCTAGAGGTGGCGGAGGGGATGGAAATGACTCAGGAAGTGGCAAGTCGGTATTGTCATATGGCATGTCTGGGTGAAGTTCGGTACTTTGTGGTACGTCTCCTTCCACTCCAGCCCATTCCTCCAGGTCCTGCTGGCTCTCCATCGGAACCTCCGTCAAAGGCAGGCCCCCATTGATGTCCCTGGGGAGCCCCACTGGCCTTGACAGGCCCGGATTTGAAGCCTCTCCTTCCTCTGTGGAGCTGGAGATGGCAGGGAGCTTGCGAAGACCTCCTCCTCTGCCACCCCATCGCTCTCCTTCCAGGAGCCCTCCGTTGGGGAGGCCTCCACGAATCTGGCTATGGAGAAGGGCAGGAGGGTCCTCAAGTGCACATGCGCGAGGATTAGTCCGTTTAGACTCTCGCAAATCAGGTAGGACTCCCACCTTACCTCCGACATTAAGAGAAGACGTTGAAGAGTTAGAAGAAGAGTAAGCAGAGTCTGTAACATTAGTGTCACCTGAAGAGTTTGGAAGCACCGCTAAACCTTGTTGGGTGACGGGGAGCTGTAGAGATCTCATTTCCCTTCCAGTTGATGCTTTACCCTGCACAGCCTTGGATTGTTGCGTATTGGCCAGGAACTCGGCCTCAAAGCTGCGATACAAGTCTTGCTCTCTTTGAGGGTCCAGACTTGGCAGCAGGTGTAAGCTAAAAATACCACTGTCCTCCTGGTTCTCCTGCTGCTGGTTGTAGGGATTTGGCCAAACTTTTTGGTCTCTCCCTGCGGATCGTGCATTGTGCGCTGATCGAGGGGATCGTGGTGGGTGGTGATGGCTCGATCGTGGAGAAGAATGTGGAGAGCGCCGCCCTGGCTGTGCGACGGGGGGGAGCAACTTTCGACTCCCAGTGGAAGGTGATCGAGGTGCAGGGGGCCGTGGCGCTACCATACCCTTTTTCGCAGGACTTCCGCTGGCACAGCTTTTCACAGGTGAGTTAGAAGCCGAGGATGATGCTTGTCTCCTGGCCAAACCTCCACTTGTTCTCTGGGATGCTGTGGGCAAGTGTTTAGTTCTCAGTTCCTCTCTCCGATCTACTGAAAGAGACTGAGGGTCTCTGCGGCGAGGTGATGATCCAGGGCTGACGTCACCCAATCGTGCTCTAGGAGTCTTGCCCTGGCTATGGGAGCGTGGAGCCTGCAGCTTCCTTGGACCTTCGGGCCCCAGCGATCTGCCTCTCTCTGGGCGAGGTGTTCGATGTACCTCTGCCGGGCCCTGTGGTGGACTAGGTTTCAGGATTGACGTGGACTGTGGTGCAGGACGCTCTCTGGAAGCACTGCGGCCACGGGTCTGAGGGGTTCTCAGGGCTGGAATCTGTGCTCCTGCTCCAGAACGCTCAATAACGTGTTTCCCTTCTTTACGATTCACCAGCAGAACCACATCATTTCCATGAGCATGCCGTGTACCCAGAGAGAAGCGTCCTCCTGTGCTTCCTCCTCCGCCTTTAGACGAGGCTGTGGAAGAGTCACTATCTCCTGAAAGCCTTCGAGTTGTAAGAAAAGATTCCTTATTCCTGTATGTAAGAGGAAAGAGAGAAAGGTTAACATAGATATTGGGATATATGAAACATAATTCTCAAATGT
This sequence comes from Enteromius treurensis, assembly GCA_032275025.1. Lineage (NCBI taxonomy): Eukaryota > Metazoa > Chordata > Actinopteri > Cypriniformes > Cyprinidae > Enteromius > Enteromius treurensis. The sequence goes on along the minus strand of JAUCMU010000097.1, from coordinate 9,393,998 downwards.
GTTACTGTCTGATATTTTTAACACATTTGTTTCACATGCACATCACATTCCAAATTTTTGGAGTCTTTTATGCTCATCAAGGCTGATTTTATTTGCACAAGCATGCAGGGAACTGTATGCAAGGCTGTATCCTCAGGATTAAAAAACATATACACATTCTTTACACACACATTTGAACTACTACTACTACATTCAGAATTAGGCTGACTTCACTCTTTTCTTTAGTCTTAAAGGCCAGCATGTGTACACTGAGACAAAACACTAAAAACATAGTGTGCATATTAAATCACTCTTTTAAAATCCTTTCTTAAACCTAAAACTTCCAGATCTAAGATAAACTGAACAGTGAAAGTGCTAACCTATTCTGGGCTCATTTGATTTTATTCAAATGCACACTCTTATTTAGACAAGAAAGTGAAGTACGCACACCCTGACAGCCCAGATCTGCAAAACAAGCTGCATAAACCATGTTCTGAGCAGTGACAGACCTGGGGGTTGAGATTATCCTAATCTTCAGTAATCCAGTCTGCCTCACCTGCAGCTCTGGGAGCGCAAGTGTTAACGTGTGCTGCTCTGACGCTTGGCCTGCATCATTAGTCGGCCTAAAGAAATTGAGGCACACAGCCAAGATAAACCACCAAGCTGTTCGTGGTCCAGTTATACAATGTCCTGGCTGCACGTACAAGTACGCCATCTGATTGAAATAACCAAGCACCTTTTGAAACCTTTTTTAAGGCAGTTTTTACAAATAAAAAGAATAAATAAATACAAATATGTATAATTGTACATTTGCTCTGGAAATAATAAATACTTGCATAATTAGGCAGAAAGAACGCTGTGGTTGTCTTCTTATACAATTGTAATTATTCCTTTCTAACACAAGGGGGAGTCACAAACTGGACAAGAAGAGGATAGATGTCAGGACAATGTCACCTGGGATTACTTCAAATCTGCTTGCAATAATCTTTGTGTTTGTGTGTGTGTTTGCATGCATGCGTGCGTGTGTGTGTTTGTTTGTGCACTGTTGCCTTAAGATGCAGCTCATTGTGAAGGTACAGTGCACAAGCAGAGTGCTATAATTTGTGTTGAGTTAACTAGGTCAGTGTGAGCAAATGGCAGACACCCTGAGGGATCTACACAGACAAAACAACTGTACATACCCACAATCATGCATGCGTCCCAGTCATAACGCTTCAAGCTTCATTTCTTCTCATACAGAGATTTCATTCTCTCCGTATTCATGCATGCATACAGCGATTCTGTAAATTATGTTAAATTAATTCTCTCTTTATTATTACTATTAATTCTCATTTCGGTTTGAATATGTATTGGCTTTGGCATGTCTAAAGAAAAAAAAACTTTTTTATTTTTAATAAACACAATACATTTTGAAATCAATTCTTTTTTTCAAAGTTCCTTCTTCACAATATATACATGAATTGTTTTAGGTATGGTTTTCAAGATCAGTCTAGTTTACACCTTTAATATTGCAAGCAAGCAAATAATTTATAAGAATAAATAAGATAAATAAATAAGAGTTGACTTTCACATTCATTTTCTAGGTGTCTTTGATTCCAGTGTGATTTTAGGTACTTTCCAAGGAGCTGTAAACATGCACTTACACACACATTAACACCCAAACACACCTGCACTGACCTGAGAGGATTAAAGTGGCGTGGTTCGGATCTGTCTCGTGGTGGTCGAGGCAGCAGTGTCGTGGGCCGTCCCGTGTTAGTCTCCATCTCCACAGGTACAGCTGCATGGTGCGACCTGCCAGGCCGTGATGGAGAGGAATGTGCCGTGGCGCCCAACACAGGATCCAAAGTGCGCCTGTCAGAGGTTTTGTAGGGTGCTATGCCCTCATTGCGCCAGTGAGGTCCTGGGCTTGTGGAGCGGGAGGAGTGAGCGCTGGAGCTCTTACTGTGAGGACCCTGGCCACTCGCTTTAGCTTGCTGATACCGGTGAGCTGTTGAGGTTAAAGCAAGGCTTCAATAACTTCAATAATGTTGAACTTCATAATCTTCACAAATGTTTTTAAAACCTAATACACAAGCAAATTTTAAAAAGTGGTAAAAGCTTTTATTTCAAATAATCCTTTTATTTTTAAGGCTAAATTACATGGCAGCGGTAATGTCTGCTGGGCTTTACCATCAAAGGAATATAAGACATTGTAAAATACTATAAATTTTCTCAATAGTACTTTAAGATAAATCCAGCCGTGGTCAGCAATATTGTATATTTTTCAGTAAGTTGAGTGCCAGTACATGAATTATATAAGAATATGGTAATATATGAAATGAGGCAGCTTTCACTAATCTGTTTTAAAAGCCCAAATACAGACTGCATTACACTATTAGTGTTGAATAGTGAGGGGGACTAACCCTCATTAAACTCAAAACAAAAACTCATATTGTTGAAAAATTCCAGCAAGTCTCACAACTCAAGAGACAGGAAGTGACAGAAGTGGTGATCTCACCGAAAGCGGCACAGCGACAGGGATCGTGTTTGTCGAGGTAATGCTCAAGTGTGTCCCAACCTCCACCCACACGCACCATCACATGAGTCCGTAACACCTACACAGAGAGAGATATTAACACCTTTCCCACACACATTAACACAGCCAACCAAAATAACGTACTCAATATAACTGTCATACTCAGCAACAAATATCTAAACTGCTGTTATGAACCTTTTAAAGAGCTGGAAAAAAAACACTAGAAATGCAAACATTAAAGATTCTTAAAGTAAAATGAATTATTTTCATGTCCTTAGCACAAGCAGTAGGGTTAATTTGTTTAAATCCAGTAAGGGCAATAATGATAATAGTCATGCTTATATTCAAATACCACTAATAATACAGGTGGAACAACACGACAGTCAGCTGATTATTATAAGCTCAAGCCCTTGTGTCATATAACGCTATTTGATAGATCTGCCCTCCATCCACCCCACTGCTGCCTCCATCCGCCTTCATTATCATGACAACACGCAATGACAGAGCAGGAGACCGAAACAAAAAAACATCACGCTCCGACACACTCTGCCTCATTCAACCCCTCTAAACTGGTATTCAGAGAGAAGGGAATTGAGGAGATGTAGCATAGAAACTGCCCTCCTTCTGCTCCAAGCCCTGTTTCTTTATCACTCTCTGATGAACAGAGAGAAACGCATGATAAGACACTACACTACTATTGATTTCCTTGTCAAAAAGTTGCTCGGTCAGGAAAACCCTCTCTATTTCACATGTTCACTTTTGTGATTGTGTACTTCGAACCTGTTGCAAAAAAGCTCTTTAGAGTTTCAGCATTGCTAAATTCCATCTGCTGAGCACATGGTAAGGAATAATCATGTGATGCTTGTCTGAGTGCTGTTGCCATGAAAAGAGAGCACATCTGCTGGCTGGCACAATGCCCCCACAAGCTCTCATTTCTACAAAGACTGAAACACACACACTAACTAAATCTAGGGCTGCGATTTTGCTACACAGATCTCCGCTTGTTTTGAGCATCTTTCCCTCGTAAATATAACTGGTAGTAGCCCTACACAATATAATGTGCATTTTATTAGTCTGCATTATTAATCATAATTAGAATACAGAGAAATAACTAACATTTTTGGTTTCTGTCATAATTAAGCAGTATTTGGCCTGTTAATTTAACACGCTAATTTAAAACAAATTAACTCTGACAACAATGCTATTGTTAATAAATTTACATTTAATAATGCCTCCTGAAGCATGAATTTGGCAATGAAGAACGGTTCAATTCAAGCTTGAAGTATCACCTCAACACAAAGTTTCGCAAGACAGAAGTCAGTCTACACCCAGCTGCTCCACAGGACTTTTTGCCAGGGCCTCCACAGTCAAGATGAATTTATCAAAACAAAGCAATTTTTAACCACTAACACCATGTCCTAACTACACGCGACAAAACGAGATTCCAGCAACAAGCAATTAACTCCTATACATATGAACTCCTACAGCTTTTTTTTGGTTATTGGGTTTTGTAAAGGGTAACTTTTAACAAAATAAAAGACGACATAAAAACTTAAAACTTTTGCACTGTTACTTTAAATCATTTTTGTGACGTGTAGTTGACACGCCAAGAAAATATTGAAGGGGTCATCCGGTGCCACATGCACTTTTTATAAGCTGTTTGGACTGAAATGTGTGTACACAATCACCCTACAATGATAAAGATTCACCACTAGTTTTCTTTTATTTTCATAAAAACAAGTTGCCCCTTCTGAAATCAAGCCATACTCAAATGCATGTGGGCACCGACAGAGGCCGCTCCCACAATAGTTGATTGACAGCAGGCGCCCTTGATCAACTGAAATGCGTTTATGTTCGCGTGAATCATTCATGATCCAGGCTCACCTACAGAAGCAGTGAGTATAATGTCTTTAAATGAATCTTTGCTAATCGCCTTTCCTGATTATGTGCTAATTAACAAGTTTCACTATGAATACGGCTAAAAAAAGATCCTCTGAAAGTGCCTCGGAAAAAAGGGGCGGGGTCAGCGGAGCTCGTAAAGATTTAAAGGGGAAGTACACAGAACAGAGTGATCTCTAAAGAGCTGTTTTTGACAGGGTAAAATGAGCGTTTTTTACCCTATCTTTGAGAAATTTTAAAACATACTATATTACAAACTTTCCATTAAGACCCTAAAGAATCATATTAGCTTGTGGAAAACTGGCTTTGTATGACTCCTTTAGGGTAAATGTAACTGCAGGTAGATTTGTTGTTACACTAGGCCTTAATGTAACAGTTGACTTTTATTGTACCTCTACTTTACAGCGCTGCACTCTTTGGCGGACAAAATCATCTGCCCGTTAAAAACCACTTGGGATTCATCACCATGGCAACAGGCGGAAACACGCTGAAACTATAATTATATTAAACAGCAAACAAAGGGAATGCTCTTTTGTGCCAAGGTCTTCATCACCAGGGACTTCAGTAATTTCGAGAGGTTTTCCTTCAGTTTACCAACATCAACTTGAGCACTGAGCTTCTAACGAAGGTGAACGTGCAGAAGATGACAGATGACATTTTCCTTTGTTTTTCACCTTGTGTTTTCTTCACTGATGTCAACACAGGGGAGCTGTGCAGGGCATGTGAATGGCCTCTGCTTCATCATCACGCTGTGCTGCTAGTGTGCAGTTGTGCTGGTGAAGGATGATGGGTCTATGTATAATTATAGTCGCAGTAAATAAAAGGGTTCAATCTAAAAGCACCAGCTAAGTTGCACACACATATCGTTCAAAAAACGCACACACACGCAGCACAAAAACTGAACAGATGAAGACAGAGGGAAAGAGTGCAGATATAGTTACGGTATCAATGCACAGGAGAATGAGGCTAAATCGAGTTTAATTGATTCAGGCCTGCTGCACTGTAGGAAGATAAAATTCCCTCTAAAATTTCCTCCAGCTTTGAGTTAAAATCTGTAGACCCAACAGCATATTAAAGAGACACAGATGCATGCATAGAGTGCATGTAAATACCCATACACCAACCCCCCCCCCAGACACGCACGGCATCCCGAGAGCTTGATAGAGAACAGGAAATGACATAAGTCTCCATTTCTGTCTGCACTATGAATGGGTGTGGGTGCTTTTAGATGAAGTTGGATAACAGGCTTGAATAGGTCAGCCTGGCAACTGTGTAAACACCATTCAAACCTCGGAATGACTTATTATGGAGCTATAATTATTATAGTTTGGCCTCTATTTTGGGAATGTTAAAGATTCCAATGATACAGCAGCGCAGATTCAAAGTACAGAACAGAATCGATTGCTTGATGTCTGTGGGTGTGACACCAGCATTTGGACTAAACTTTGTAGTGAAAGAAAGTGAGTATCATTCTGTGCCACTTGCGTCAACAAAAGAAATAGCACAAATAATAATGGTTTCTTAAACTGACTGGCATTGAGTCAACCTACATGTGCATGCAATTAAGAAAAAAAGAGTCAAACTTCAGATTATAAGTAATAAAGACAAAGAGAAAAAGAAAGTGCCGGAATGTTTTGACAGAATAGACAGGTGAATGAGTAACTGGTGAATCAATTAAAGATATACCCTGATAAAGATGAGCGCGCTGGAGTCTCCAACTTTGTACTTCCCTTCTGAGACTTTGGTCATAGGGAACTGTGACGGACAGGAGCACTGGCCCAGAATCTCCCGAACCTACAAACACAATATAAAATCGTATTAAACAAATAGCACACAGAGTGTAGAGAATCATGGTTTAACTTTTGCATTATTGAAACAAAACACTTTAATTACATAACAAATAGAGTAATAAAATAATTTTTAAAAAGAATAATAAAAAAGATGAATATTACTGTTAATAGTACATTTGAATCATTTAACCAATATTTAAAAATAAAATTAATTAAATATACACTGCTCAAAAAAATAAAGGGAACACTAAAAGAACACATCCTAGATCTGAATGAATGAAATATTCTTATTAAATACTTTGTTCTTTACATAGTTGAATG
>JAUCMU010000097.1:9320919-9387394 GCA_032275025.1 Enteromius treurensis | reverse complement strand
TCTACAAACACAAATCTTTTAAATTAATTTTTTTATTTCAAATTTTTTATATATATATATATATATATATATATATATATATATATATACTACCAGTCAAAAGTTTGGAAACTGAGATTTTTCTTTTGTTCATCAAGGCTACTTTTATTTGATCAAAAATACAGGAAAAAAGTAATATTGTGAAAAAATTACTGCGTTGTAATATAACAATTTTATATTTTAATATACATTCAAATCAAATTCATTCCTGTGATACAAGGCTAAATTTTCAGCATTATTACTCCAGTCTTCAGTTTCACATGATCCTTTAAAGATCATTCTAATGCAAACAGCCTTGATAAACATAACATGAACATAGAAAGCATCATTTCAATATATATATATATATACATATTCTTTAAAAAAATGTAATTAATTTAATTTTCTTTAAATTAATAAAACGTTTAATAATTGTAGAACTTTTGAATGCTATACAAACAAATCTGTACATCTGATATTTCCCTATTTAAATAAAAATTTAGAATTGTGTGTGTGTGTATCTATGTCTTTATATATATATATATATATATATATATATATATATATGTATATATGTATTTGTGTGTGTGTGGTCATTTTGAAACTTAATTTTTCGATTATTACTTATGTTACCACAAACTTGATTTATATAGAAAGTTTTTTTTTAAGAGGATAAAAAAAACTTAACCTTTCATCAAAATGTAATAACTTTCTTTGCAAAATAAGTTTTTGATGACTTAATTTTCGAATGCTGTGCATTTGAATGCTAGGATAAACCTCAGTTTTCCTCATTATAATGAGAAAATACAAATGTGATTCCAGTTCTGCGAGGATTATATGTTTAGGTCTAAAAAGATTTCATACATAATGGAGGAAAGGCCTCTCTTGAGTGCAGTCTGTTGATCATTACCCGTATTTTCGGTTCGTGGTCCTTTAGATACATAAATGCACGCTATAATCCGTCGTATTCCCTCTGTAGGGCCGGCATCTGATTGCTATTAACTCGAGGGGGATATAAATTACTCGAACGAAATGGGTAGAAAGCATCGTTTTAATAACACATGCAGTCAATTTCACTCAGCGTTAGCGACGGGAGCGGCACGGCCAAATCCACAGAAACCAAATGATATTCGTACAGTATGAAAATGCGGTCGAATTTGCTTGTCTGATTTGAATGAGGTGATCCAGGTAACAATACCTGCCTTTCAGACGCAGAATGGAAATGGTTTCCCAGAGTGCTTTGCAGTTGGGGTTCAAACAAGGCAGATGAGGAGGAGGAAAGAGCGGAAAATAGTGAAAGAGAGTGTGTAGATGGGGGCGGTTGCAGTTTAGAGGCAATATCTGCTCAGCCGTCCATAACAAAGAACTTCATAAAGCGCATATGCAAAACCACTACAGTGAGGGGTTGCTCTTTTGTCTAGCTATAAAATATATTAAAGCAGTAATAAAATTCCCTTTCCCACAGTAAAAATTGGCAGTTGACAACCTCCCAGGCATCACAACCCTTCTCGCCCTGGACTTTCTTTGGGTTTGTTTGGTGTGTGTTTAATAGAGATAATTTCTTCCATATCAATGGGTTGGGTGCTCATGACAAAGCACCAGCAAGTCTTTTGTCCCAGGACTTTGTTCAACGTCTGCGTTCTGGGTTTTCCCAGTTTTGGAAACTGCAAGTCGGAAAGTCTTTTGTAGAGGTTGTGCAGCCAGTGGTTGTAAAACTGGGCTTATTTTAAATGCCTGCAAATATCAGGAAACACCAGCAGTTTGCTTCTCAGTTTAGTTGTTATTCTTGTTAGTGATGTTTACTAGGTCAAGCATCATTAATACAAGTTATTATACTTGGAGTTCGTGATTTGATCAAACCTATAACCTTAAACTACAGTTTATTTGGGGTCAATTATGTTTTCGAAAGAAATGCTCACCAAGTCTGATGACAATTCGTACGTATTTTACGAGGTGACTAATTTGTACAAATTCATATGACCTCACTATGTCTAATACCCCAGTGATTGGTTTGGGGCGGCGTTAGGTCTAGGTAATTCGTACAAATTTATACGAATTGAAAATCTTAAAATACGAACGATTTAGCAAAAATCGTACTAGTGAGGTCCCCACGAAGTCATCAAACACTTGTAATCCCACATTGAAGAGAACATTTTTCAACGACGTAAACACACTTCTTCTGAAGACTTCAAAAATGTAGCAATGATGAGAATCTCGCAAGAATTTGTTTTTACAGACTTGCAAAACGAAAACGCTGCAATTACAGCACGTGAAACCTACAGTTACAGTTTTGCGCTGTAGTCAGATTGAAGTCTGTGACATGAGAAAATGCGGTGAAGAAAGGCTGAGGTTACGTATTTACATTTACAGAGCTCAGATCATGGCCTGAGAGAGCCTCAAACGGCATTCCTTTCTAATGATGTGGCTCAACGAAGACGAGCGGTGACAGTATAAACTGCAGCATGACACTGTCACTCAGGACAACATGAACTCACTGCAATCCACATGTTTGTGAATCAACAGAGACTAATTTACTTGGTATATGAACATTTGAAACTTAATTTAAAGTGTGGGGTCAAGATTTATAAGGGTCAAGACTATATAAATATATTTTTTCTAGATATACAGACAAACTGAACCCCCTTTTTTTTAATCTTTCGAACTTAACACCCAGGGCTGCGAAAAGTGTAACTGTGAGAAAAGCTAGATCGATAGATCCAGAAACTCCATGAGAATTGATTCTCAGCGTGAAGGCGTTGGGTGCATTTGTGAAGTTGGAGTTGAAAATAAAAAGGAAGCTCTTGGGTGCTGTCCAAAAACACAACTACAAATTAACAGAGCGGCTAAAAGAGATCAGAGTGGTCGGCGGGGAGCCCTGCTCAGCCACAGGAAGTGCTTGTGCCTCAGATCCGTACACTCCTAGAAACAAGCTACACAACACACACTTGACCCAGTATGAGAAACCCAAGGCAGGCGTCTATGTCAGGGTATGAACTATGAGAAATTCTATATTTTTAGATTTTTTACTTTTAGAATATCCCATTTTACTTGTTTCAGGTGTAAAAGGGTTGCTAAAGCTGTTTTTTTTTTTTTGTTGTTGACGTGGATTGTCTGTCTTCCTTTTGGACACATAACTGTATTTTTTTTTCTCTGTCTCAAAGTGCCACTAATGTCCTTTAAAATGGACTTTTTAACATTATTGCCGTTTTCCCCCTCCATGAAGGCAAATATTATCATGTAATAAGTGTCCATGTTTGAACGTCTATAGGAAAGTTTTGGTGTCCCCTGCATCACACACACACATCCGCAGCTGTGCAGGCCAGACAGGCCTCTCAGACCGCCACAGAGCCAGTCCCTCCTGCTATATCTGTCGCCATACAGCTCGATACTTAAAAAGTGATTATGGGTTTTGGAGTTATTACACTCCACCCTCCAGGCTCGGCCCGTTTCCCCAGTGTTGTTTTTCCTGTGTTTATGAAGCATGCAGGTATAAAAGTTAAAACGAGATTTTACAACCGATTTGGATGTTGTGTGGCTGATACATGGAAGGGGTTTCCCATCTAACACATGAAACAGAGTCGTTACCTATTAGCCAACTTGATATTAACGTGAATTAAAAGAGAAATTATGCATGTTAATAAATTGCGTTATGCCATTACAAAAAATAAATGTTATAATTTTAAGCCTTCATTATGTGGATATGGATATAACATAAACAAGCTGTGTGGTGGTGTTAATATTTAATATAGATTTTGTGTTTCAAGTATCGCTTGTTTAAAGAAATTCTAACCCCTGTGTTAACAAGTTACAAGCAAAATCAATATAAGATTTTTTTGTTTTTCCCCAATACTTGCAAACATAAAGCATAAGGTGACTAATAATGATTTAAAAGATGGGAGATTTGTCCAAAGACATATGTAACTTATTATTGCGAACATGGTGAATCTGTGTGTATGAGTGTTTTCCTGATGTTCAACAGCCTGCTGGGAAGTGTAGTTTTGGCCTGTTTTCCTCTCGGTGTCCTCTCACAGGAGCTGTGGAGAGAAGCTCGCATTTAAACGGAGGGAACTCACTGTTCATCAGAGAGAGCTTGTGGCCTGTCTGTTTTCCCAGTTCTTCTTGTAGTTGGTATGCTTTGAGCCTTAATGCTTTCTTTAAGGAATCTTGTTGTACTTGTTATAGTGGGTGCTCTGAGCCTATAGTGTTCCAAGGAAGCACCGGCTGTAGTGGCCGTGTGTAGTTATTTCTTTTGTTTGTAGACGCAGTTAAGAAGTGAGTGCCTTTTATATACTAATATTAGCTTTTTTCCGCCTGGTTTTCTTATAGCAAGGAAGTTAGGGAAGAGTAATGTTATTTATTTTATCTTTTTATTTGATAGGTAAGTTAGAACTCTATTACTTTTAGGTAGTTTAATCTAGGGCTGCACGATTTGGGGAAAATGTCACATTGCGATTATTAAGTGGTTTGACTCAACTTGCTTGTTATCAAGGAAAATGCACACACAGATTACTAATAATGCTGAAATCTGTATTTCTCAACTGAGATACAGTATACAGTGCAGTCTAGCTACAACTAATTAAAACTCAATTGTACAAAATTAGGGGGTTTATGTATGTATGTGTTTAAAATGGGGAACAGAAATGAATTGCTGGATCTTTTTGTCTAGAAAAGTTCTAACACAGAGAAAGCTTTGACGTTAGCTGTTCATTATTAGTCATTTTTATATTGTATGTATATGAGGGACGTAAATGGCTCTCATTTTGAATAATGACCTTCTAACAGCAGTAGCGCACAAACTTTAAACAGCCGGCTGCTTTTTGTCTGTCACCTTCTGTAATCTTAGTATTATTATAGTGCACTAGTGCCAAAGTGCTGCTGTGTGTGTCACCGTGGTTGTGTAGCCCGAAGATGAGTTATCCTCCATGTGTGCTGCTGAGAGAGGAAGCGCCGTCGAGCTGACAGTACGCTTAACTTGTGCCAGAGACCCAAGCATCTGTGTCCTCTCAGCTGTTCAGACATTTAGAGACACAACCATGTTAAACACATTTACCCATAACCCATTTCATTAAGGCACTCTGAAACACTTGGTTGTCTATGTAAATTCTCTAATGAATGCATTTAAGTAAACATTTTTGTGTTGACCCTTTGACCTCAGGCTCTGATGACTGCACGGTGCGTTTCTGGGAGGTCAGTACAGCACGATGCCTTAAGACTGTGGAGGTGGGCGGAGCTGTGAAATGCGTCGCCTGGAATCCCAATCCATCCGTCTGTCTGGTCGCTGTCAGCTAGTAAGGCCTGCCTCTCTTTTTCTTCATATAATTTGCATCTGAATGCTTATTTAATGTTCGTCTGTATGTTTTGCAACAATCAGTGTGTGATGTATATTATTTGACAGCAAATGATTTACAGGATTTATTTTCTAAGGGTGTAGAGCTGCAGTGTGTTTTAATTAGTTACATTTATTTTAGTAAGCCTCAGGAAAGAGCAATTATGTCAGATGTTCATTTTGGAATTAGAGTAACATTTTCAAGAACTTTTCCTGAATGTGCCAAAGAATTGTAAGAGTGTTTGTTATTAAATAGCCAGCTTTTTTCATTTGTTAGTTAATTAGATGCTTAGAAATGTATATTAGATCAATCAGAATGGATGCGTAGATACAACTTGTCGAAATGTTGTCTGGGTAATAGGTTAGATAAATACACTGCTCAAGACAAAATAAAGGGAACACTGAAATAACACATCCTAGATCTGAATGAATGAAATATTCTTATTAAATACTTACATAGTTGAATGTGCTGACAACAAAATCACACAAAAATGATCAATGGAAATCAGATTTATTAACCCATGGAGGTCTGGATTTGGAGTCACACTCAAAATTGAAGTGGAAAAACACACTAAAGGCTGATCCAACTTTGATGTAATGTCCTTAAAACAAGTCAAAATGAGGCTCAGTAGTGTGTGTGGCCTCCACGTGCCTGTAGGAAAGGAAAGGACGTGACATGTGGCCAGGTCCAGGACAGTCTGTGGTGCAACGTGGCGTTGGTGGATGGAGCGAGACTTTGAGTTACACTGTGTTGTTTAAGTGTTCCCTTTATTTTTTTGAGCAGTGTATTTTAATAAATTTGAAAATGTAATTTATCCATGTGATACTAAAACCACCGAAACCGCTGCTTCAGTCCTCAGTTGTGTTGCTTAGCATTTTTATAGATTTTTTAGCTTAATTCATTAGAACACCATTTATTTAAAATCTAAATTTTATTTTATTATAAATGTCTTTACTATCACTTTCATTTTTATCACTATCATCTCTGCTGAATAAAATAATTAATCTCCTTAAAAGAGTAAAACATTCTTACTGGCTCCAAACCTTTAAACAGTAGCATATATTATACATTTAAGAGAAAAAAAGAGAAGAAAGCCTGTTTGATTTTACCAAGTACTCATCCATGTCCATGTCTTCTGGTTTAATGAGACGGATTTTAGATCTGGCCTCTCTCATGATACTGACAGCCCTGCAAGAAAGAAAATACCAGTTTAATTATTTAATCTTACCCTATTCCCCCCAACAATATAAAGTAGTTAATTAAAAGGAAATGCGTACAGATCATCAAAACTCAGATTACGATCTGCAAACTGCTCCAGTAACGTTCTTTCAATGATGCGGTTAGGTGCCTGGTTTTGGAAAAAGTAGACCAGAACATGCTGGAGTCGAGGGTCCTGCTGGGGTGTGGTCTCTTCCTGAGACAGCTCATATAATCTGGAATATTCCTCATGAAATGCCTGACCCAAAAGATTTCAGAAGAAAGAAACAGGGTGATATTGCTAAATAAAGTAGAAAACTAATATCTAAGTTTTTATGAATTATTATCTGAATATATGAGAACAGTGTGTTCGGTTGCAGAGTAAGTTTTTAAGTTGTATACCTTGATGAGTCCTGCTTCAGGTCCTTCTTTGTCAAAAACCTGTCTTGCCTTGGCAATTGCAAAAATGACACCCTGCATGGCTGGTGTTAGCATCATCTATTGAGTTACAGATTTAAAATATGTCAAAATTTAATGTTGAGTTTAATGTACAGTATGAGTAGCCTAGTTGTACAATTTATGGAAGCTTTACCTCCTCGTTGTACCCATCGACATCAGAGCGCACCAGAATCCTGCCTACATTGGGTATCTCAACCTCAGACACGTCATTTTCAGGCTGGCTGTGCTCAGCCGCAGTCTGGTTCTCCTCTGTGGATGAGGCCTCCGGCTTGGCCTCTGGTCCTCCTTCATTACTGATGAGCTGCTCCTCCACCTCTGACTCAGATCTGTCTGTAGCGGCTGACTCCACCACAGGCTGCTGAGAGACACAGAGAAAGACGGTGCTGAATGTCTGTCAATGATCTTATCCACTCATTATAGAGACTATTTAGAGATGTTCACTCATAACGTCAATTTGTAGGCAAACCAGGAAGTCTAGTTCACCATGAGATCCCTCAGGAATTTCTAATTGTTTTTTTTAAATCAGGGGAAATGTGAATCTCTGAGCGTCATCTGTCTAGATTTATAGAAGTTTTTACCCATTAAATGGCTGTTTTGGCTGTCTTTGAAGAAAATAAAAGGTGAATTCATTTAATTTTTAACCTTTTAACGTTTCAATACATGTATAAATGTTTGAAAATAGCTTTTTTGTGTGTGTGCCTGAAGTATGTAACCCTGGACCATATTTGTAGCAATAGCCAAAAATGCACTCTATGTGTCAAAATTATACATTTTTCTTTTATGCCAAAAATCATTAGCATATTAAATAACCATCATGTTCCATGAAGACATTTTGTAAATTTCCTAAAAAAAATATTAAAACTTTATTTTTCATTAGTAGCCTAATATGCATTGAAAAGGACTTCATCTGGACAACCTTAAAGCCATTTTTTTCAATATTTCAATTTTTTTTGTACCCTCAGTAGTATCTCGGCCAATTATTATCATAACCCATACATCAGTGGAATTGTATAAATCTGATTTAAAAACAAAATTGTTGAATTAATATTTAACTTAAGTTGCCAAGGCCAATTTTACATTTTAATTTAAGTCCTAAAATAACAAAAACAAACTAAAATAAAAATTTTTTTTTAAATATTGACACATTTGAAAACAAAAATGACAAAAATGGACCATAATGACAAAATGAAAATTTTAACTAAAACAGAAAATATAAAAAATAAATAAACAAAAATGAATTAGATGAACAAAAACTATAATAGTGTTTCAGTGATAATAAAATAACACAGGTGCTTGAAAGATAACGTCTTTCATTTGTCACAACATTTTGTTTTAAATGTTCATGTTAGTATTATGTTAGTAGTATAGTATAGGTATTGTTAGCTGTATTATTTTGCTTATGAATATCCTTGGATGCAATACGAGATACTAACCACTAGAGGTCCTATCCCTACCATTTATGACAAGCCCTAGCAACCAGATCATGTAGTGACAGCACATAAATCAGGAGCACCAATAAAATCAATGAGTCAAAGAAAGGTACAGCAGAAGAATGAATCCTGTGTTGTAAGTACAGAATGAACTTGCTTGATAGAAACTCCATATACTAAATCAATAGTATCCAAGATTACGCTCTCTAAAGACCAGACAGCAAGAACACATGGCGCTTAAACAATTGCCTTGTTGATTGACGCATAAGGAAATTCTCCTCCACAATCATTTAATGACTGCGGAAAGGTAGGAATCCAGTTGATCTTGATGGTGAACGCAGCAAGCTCAGAGCTTAAGTTCTATTTAAAGCTCTTCTCCGACACACTGTCCCCCAGCAACCCCGCATTAAACTTGAACCAGAAAGACTGAGGAATGTGGGATGGCTCTCAGCTGTCCGATGAACCTTATCCACATATTCCTTTCCAAAACTTATCCTCTTACAAAATACCAGAGCTTTTGCACAACACAAAACATCACAACGCAACCGATAAAACATTAAGCAAGTCTAAACAAGTTTGTAGGGATTCAACCACTAATGTAAATCTAGAATCCTGCTATATTACCAAATATATTTGCCAAAATATACACAAACATCTTTTCTATATTGAAATCCTTAAAAAATACACTAATAATACAGTAGTGTTCAAAATTGTAATTATAATTATATATATATATATATGTACTGTATCCATATATATTCTATATAGAAATTTTATTCTATTCAAAACAAGTATACATTGTTTATTAAAATGAATGTCACATGAGTTATATTTCAGTTTATTGAACAATTATAAAATGTATTATTATTTTATGGTGACACTGTATATTATATTTAACAATACATGTGCAGTGTATATTTTTTATTTATTATTTGTAAAAATTAATATCACATTACTGTTTATTGAAAAATGATAAAAGCTCCCTGATTATATTTATTTTAAAAGGTTATTCACATTTCACTTATATTTAGTTAAAATGTCATCCCATTATTTTTGTTAAATGCATTAGTGTTGTGTGTTTTTGTGTGATGGTACTCTGTTGCAGTTT
Organism: Enteromius treurensis; assembly: GCA_032275025.1. Classification (NCBI taxonomy): domain Eukaryota; kingdom Metazoa; phylum Chordata; class Actinopteri; order Cypriniformes; family Cyprinidae; genus Enteromius; species Enteromius treurensis. The sequence continues at coordinate 9,377,855 of JAUCMU010000097.1, read as the reverse complement.
ATGTTGAGGAAGAAAACTGTGACCCATATGTACTGTACATGAAGCCTCCAATCCTGTATATGTGACCTATTTTCTGCACGTCTCAAATAACGCTTTAACACTCTCACCTGACTCTGATCTGGCTTCTCTTCATCTGGCGGTCCGTGTGTCTGGCTGCTGGTGATATGCTCCTCACCTCCCTCTTCCACATTCTCACTGGGCTCTGATGATATCGGGTTAAGAGCTGCTGTATTGGCCATGGGCTCTAGGAAGAAAAAACATGTTGAAAATATACCTGTAATGAATACATGGAAAACATCTGCCCTGAAGAAAAAGGTTCTGACCCTCACTGTCCTGGGCCGGTTTTGAATCTGTGGGTGATTCTTCAGTCACTTGATTTCCTTGTTCTGGATCTGGTTGTGGTTCTGGCTCCTGCTCTGGGTTCTGTGGCTCTTCTGGGACGGGTTTCTCTGTGCTTGTTTGAACTTGCGCTTCTTCACGTTGGGCTTGGCAGAACTGCTCTTCCCACTCTCTCAGTTCCTGCTGGAACCAGCGGTTATCCTCCCGAACATAACGCCTCAGGATAGACGGGAGGGAGTCCATTCCTTTCAGAACCTGCCCTGTCTCATCGTCTGCATCTTCTGTCATTCATAAAGCAAGAAAAAAGCCATGTTCATTGAGAATACATTATTGTAGCCGATAGGAAAAGCACAAAAAGGCCTAAATCTGTCAAAATTTAAGACTTTCTGCTAAGAATATTTCCTTCATAAATCTCAATCTGTAAACTAAACATAAATAAAAAAAAAAAAAAAAAAAAAGAAGAAGTAAAAATTAACATCACATGCTTCCAAAGTTAAATGTATTAAAAGAAAAACACTCAATGTATATTAAGGTTGATGTTTATGACATGTTGACTGTCTGAATTCTTTACACTTGGGTAGATTTCCCCTTCTATTTGCACTCTTTTCCCATCTTCTGCTGTTATATTTAGTGTTTCAGCATAACAATGTGATACAAAAGCTTGTGCTTATGATAATGATAAGCTGTGATAAACTGTAGGTTCCTATGATTTCTGTGATGCCATAAACGCAGACTAAATCGGAATCCCGTCATAAAAATGGAATTTACAGTATAATGCGGAATGTTACGGAATTTGACACATTTTGGATGAATACATCAAAAGTAGGCCAGTACAGCTAAATCAAAATGTGATATAGATTGGTGTCTGTGAATATAACGCTGCAAAAGTACCATTTAAATGTGAATCCTGCATACTCTGCATGTCTCAGTGGGAATTAATGGTGCTGCAGTTTTGTTTACTGCACACATACTGAAGTGCTCATGACACTTGCTGTGTTTCCATCCTATGCCTTCTGCTCTGAGAGTCACTTTATGTGCATTCTGCCATTTCTTTTTATTAAAACAATCATCATATGATATACAAACAGAAATTCAGAGGTCTTCACAGCAACTTGTCAACATAAAAGATTGGTTTAACTTGAAGAAACCTTGACAGAGTAATAAAATTGTTAATAAAAAATAGGATTTTTTTAAATACAGAAAAATGTACACAAAAGCATTTCTAAAAATGAAATAATAAATATAATACATTATTTTATTGATTTTTTTTTTAAATTACTTAATTACAGATGCTTTTGAATATGAATATTTGGTAAAGTATTTTAGTAAAAAAAAATTACTTAAGTAAAACAAAATTAGCGAATAACGAAACTAAATATAAAATTACATTTTTTGTTAAATATTTACTAAATTGCTGTTTAATATTTTAAATTTCATTATTTAAATTAATTAGACTTTTTTTTTAAATAAATTTTGGTGAGCGGTTTTAGTGAATAAAATTCAATTTAACCATTAAAACAGAGTCTAGAAAAATGTAATACATAAAAAAAAAACAAAAAAACATAAAACAGGTTTCATAGGGTCCTAAAACTGCGTTAGAACTAATTTATTCAGAATAAAAAAAGACTGCAAGTCAACTTGCAATGTTTGACAGATGAAGATAGAGTACCCCTCCTTGAACAGCGTTGGCTGGGTTTAAAAACACTTTTTAATGCATTTTAATATAAAAACATTTACATAATGCCTTAAATGCCCACCCCTATTTGAAATAAATATTCATAGTAATTTATTTTTACAGAACATACTAAGAAAACTAATTAAAATAAAAAGCATTAGATAGTAAAAAGCATTAAGAGTATTAGATGTTCACAGCTTGGCAGAGGCTCTCATATACCCCCTAAAATAATAAAGTCTGCCAACAAATCTATTAACATTCATTTCTAGAGCTAAAGCCAAAGCCTTAAATCAAGTGTGTGATGTGCTTGGCTCCTTCAGCAAAATTTAATTTAATCTGAGAAGCACAAGGGGAAAGTACCTGCTATGAGGTATGGCAGCTTCTCATTGATGTACATGAGGCAGTAGGCGCTGGCGTTGGTCATGCCACCGTACGAGTCTCGAACCAGCTCTTCCCAGGTCGACTCTGTCACCATTACATCATTATACTTCAGCCAGCGTTTATTAGCATGATCATAGATGTATGCCCAGTAATGACCAGCGGAGGCCTGTCCTTCATGGACGAGCACAGCGTGTAGCCTATAGGGCACCTGGAAGCATCAAATAAGAAGTCAGGGTACATATAGGTGTCATCCAAATTTCTTGAAAGGGCTCAGTCTATATAAAAGTACCAATGAGTGTTCAGGATATAGACTTTACCTGACACAGACTGTTATCTGAGTACATGCCCTCCAGGGCCTGGCTGACCTTGTCAATGCTGGCTTTCAGCTCTGCACACAGAGGGGGAACACAGATCAATACAATGCTTGAGGCCAGGATCCTGATACAGTCACAAACGCATTAGGATAACTGCTTGTGAATAACGATGGCCTTTAAGAACAGAAAAATTAAAATGCACATTACAGCTCAAAACCTAGTGAGCTGCCTCGCTGCCTACTGCCTACATAGACAGCTGTCTTCTGTGGCAACAAGAACACTGCGTGTCAAACAAATAACACTCAGCATGCAAAGTGCACAGAGGATTTGACTCACAGTTGATTTCAGGAGGCAAAAAATAATGAAAGCGTACAGGGTTGCCAGGTTTCTCTGCAAAACCTGTACAATTGCTACTCAAAGCAATCATTCTATAAGGGGGATTCCTGGTAAAAACTGTGTTCTGGTGGGGTAAAATAGACATTTTTGGCATAGTTCCCATGATAAAAGTCGCATTCCAGGGGTTGAATATCACCTTATTGGGGTCGCTTCAATCCGCGGACATGAAAAACATCCTGCAGAAAGATTGTTTAAGAAACCCAATTCCGCAGGAAAACTGTGGACTTGGCAACTGAAAGTGTAAATAAACATAGCACATAGTTCTCAATTTCTGGTAAAATAGTCAGTGTTTTTAAAGCATGTATATCAATGCCTTTCAATACTAAGGAAATAAAAAATGATTTTTTTTTTTTCAGCTACTGCTTTATGAACAATGTAAATATTTGGCCAATCTGGGTTTGTTTGTTTAGAAATAGAGAATATGGAATTTTAGTAATATTGTATAATATTACTAGCCTGGCTTCCGAGTCTGGCCAAGCTGCCTTCTGGGAGGCCGGCTTAACCTGCGTCCATCAGACGCCTCTGTATACTACTGGACGAATCTACAACCAATCAGAACACTCATTCCGATGACGTATGTGTAGCGACGAAACCTGAAGCCACCGTAACCAATTGTAGCGAGCTTCATTAAAGCAGTAGGAAAATTTCTTACTTTAATTACTTCTGCTCCGTTTTAAAGAAAACCTGTCATGAAAATTTCTCAAAACAGCTGCAACAGCAGAGTCGAACGAGTGTTGCTGCTCGGTACACGCCATGTTTGAACGCTGCAGAACTGCTGCGTCATCGCGTTACACCCGCCTCAGTCGTGCCGGGGGCGGGGAGCTCGTTTCTCATTGGTTCCCACTTTTTTGGGAATCTGAAATGCTCTAAAACGGCAGCTTGGCCAGACTAATTTTGATCGCAAAAAGAATGTAGCGTCAAAGAAAGGCTCAAGCTAGGTGTAATCTAATCATGTAGTCAAACAGATTCAGTTAAATTATATTATTAAAGGGGTTAGTTCACTCAAACAAAAACGAATACTTGCTAATGTATTATTTTTATGGTTTGAACCTAAATGCAAAAAACTTACTACACTGAAGGCTGGAATACACTCTGAACATACACTAAGCGACTCTGTAAATAGGGACAAATGAAAACGGGCATCGCAAAAATCACATACTGTATTAGAGGTTTAAGTTATAACTGTAGTTATAACAACTGATATATTGGTCATCCTCACTTCATTAAAGTTCACTTGACTTCTTTTACAGTTTTAATCAGGAAAGCACAAAAGCGAGTGTCATGATGAAAAGAAAAAAAAAGAAACAGAAACAACAATCACACAGAACTTCCATATTATCAAATTGCCTGAAACAATGAAACAACAAGCTTTATATATAGAAAGAGAGGAAGTCTGAATGTATTTGTGTGGAAGTATCATTTGCCCACAAACCAGTCATAAGTGGCTGCATGACGTATCTCTAAAATATGGCAACACTGAATTCTAAATGAATGAAAACAACGATCTGTCTGAACTTGTCTGTCTCAGAATAAAGCTGTATAATTACAAGGGGAATATATTAAAGCAGACGAGATGAGAGAGAGTGTTTGGTTCTGCCGAGCGCTCCAGCATTTCCTGGAGCTAGTGTTTGGACTCGCTGCCTGTCACTGAATCCACCCTGTCTCTGCAGGACAAAACCAGCTGCTCTGCTCAGCAACACGGCTTGTGAGATAAGATGAGCAGCTGCGTTAGATGATCCAGACAAGGTCAACTGTAAAAGGGGACAAATCAAAGCGTCTACTGTGGCAGATAAATCACTGACTGTATACTTCAGGTGTATAATCAGTAAAAAAATGCTAAAATAGCCCGTATGAAATGAGTTTCTTGATGTAACAGCACCTGATGTTTACTGTTTCTTCACCCTGCCTCAAATCATGCTAGCAGTTCATGCTCAGAGAAAAGGTTGCTTACACGCTCACAAGGGCTCACTGCTGTTTCTGTGATAGACCAACAGATGAAAACTTTATACCTTAAACACTGATTTTGACGATGTTGGATGATGTTGACAGTTTGGTGGATTTAAGTGGTGCAATTTACAGTGCTGAAATGGAATGAAGAGAGGGACTTTTAGAGGGAAATAACCACAGCTGTCCAGTTGCACACAGTAACTGTGATGCAGTCATATAAAGTCCCTGGGCACCAGGGCTTGTGGGAGATGAACATTTCCCCCTGTTGTTGCCTAAACATTTTAATGTCAGAATAAACAGAGAGCAGACTATCAGGGCTAGCAAAAGCACAATGCAAACTGAAGCAGCATCTTTCTGAACCTGCAAAAAAGCTAAATCAAATGAGAGTTAGGTGTTCATCAACTAGTCTGTATTTAAATATTCAACTATCTTACTAACTTACTACCCCGGACCAGAATCCAATAACTCTGGTCGTTAAGAAACAACCTTTCACCCTCAAGAACACACATAGGTGAGATATGCCATTGACAGTCAGCATTCCTCGTGACCAGAGTAAAAGAAAATGTGCAGACTTAGATGTCACACACCAATACAAATCACACACTTTCTGACCTTTCATCCAGCACACACACACAAAGATCCACTCAAGAACAGATCATTTCAATCACTGAATAAGTGGGATGAAACGGGTTACAAAACCGAACAAATAAAAGCGATCCAATCAGCAGGGTGAGAGGTACGTTTGGATGAAACTTACAGTTTCTTACAAAAGATGTTTTCACTTAATATGGGCCAATTTATAAATGCTTAAAATCTGCTATTTACATTATTTTAGACAGTTCATTATTGAATTTAGATGCTTTTAAACTAATTGCCTTCATTAGTAATGATAGCTGTAACACATGGTTAATATTTATTATTTATTTATCTAAAATTAACTTCATCTTCAAAATGATTTAATGAACTTGGATGGTTTCAAACCAATTTTCTTCATTAGTTATGAGAGATTTAACACATGGCTAATATTTAGTTATTTTTACAAATCTGGCATTTACCTCAGTAAATAATTTAGTTGAATTTAGAGTGTTTCAATATAATTGTCTTCTTTAGTTATGGGGGATTTGACACATATAGTTAATATTTATAAATATTTACAAATTCACTTTTTAAATAAATAATTTAATTTATACGGGTTTGAGCTCATTTTCTACATTTTAGTTATGAATGCGTAGATACATGGTAGTGATAAAAGAACCAGGCCATTTTTAAGATGTTTAAAGTTTTCTTCAAGTGTAATCATTTGTAAACAGGTGTATTTATGTTGATTAAGTGTATTTAATAGAAACTGCAAAGTTATCTATATAAGGTAGCCATTTAAAAGAAAATGAGAATAAATGGTACTTTGGTGTTCACTGTGCTAAAAGAAAATTCTAGTGATCATTTTAATGCATATATTTAGCTGTTTATAAAAAAGGTACAGCCCTATTTTGTCCCATGTTGTTCTTCCAAGCCTGACATGTGAGATGTAGAGCCCTGAAGGTAAAAGATGAATTCAGTGCAAGTCAAGATTTGATAGAAATCCACTTATCCACTGAAAGAGTAAGTGCTAAAGAGGTCATATCTGATGTAATGTCTGGTCCATATAAATAAACAATTTAACACAAATAACCACTGACACCAGAACTTTCCATGACACATTACATCCATGTCTTGATTTCTGACATGTAGAATGTTTTAACTATTAAAGTGCAACAAATATTCTATACCATCTCAGTAGATTAGTAATAACCCACCAGTTGCTATTACTATGAGCCTCTCTGAGACCCTGTGCTGACAGCTGTCAGACTCACCAGCTCGTCCAGGTTTCTCATATCCAGCAGGACTCGCTTCTGCTGCTGCTGCCAGCGGGCCAGCAGCTCTGGGTCGGGCTCGCCGATACTCTCCTTGCGGCTGAACGTCCTGCTCGGCGGGCTTTGCGACTCCCCCAGGGCCTCTGTCAGGTTCTCCTGGTCCCGTATCTCCTCCTCGATCTCCTCCTCGAGTTGAATCAACATCGGAGCCAGCATGCCAAATTTGGCCCCCCGGCGAGCCACCTCCAGCAGGCACAGCACGAAGTTCTTCTCGTTGCACCTCTCCACCAGGTCGTTGGTCTCGAACATGAGCACATCTTTGATCCAGAGCTCCTGCCTGCACCAGCCGATGAAGTTGGACACGTTGTCTCTGGCCAAAAACGAGCCCGGTATGACGTTCCTCGACTGGAAGACCACGTCCTTGCTGGGTATCCGCAGCGAAAGCGCCGCATCTGGATACTTGGTCTTGAATTCGTGGGCGGCGCGGTTCACGTTGTTTGCATGCCGGCAGAGCGCGCAACCGGTCTCCAGACCCTCCATAAAAGTGTCCGCCGTGATGTCCAGGTCGTACAGCGTGTTGAGCCATTCAGCCAGGTCCTCTTTCATGGCATACAGGTATTCCTCGCTGGATTTGAACGGCCTGATGCTTTTGGAGGCGGCGGACTGAATGTTGCTCTGATCGGCCATATTACGGGAAAACGCGTATTAATCAAGGCGCGAAATGACGCACGACTGTTTCGTACGGCGATACTCCATAAACAGCCTTGGGAATGGCATAACGACGCGCGGTAGAAGCTCCTAAAGCGGGCCGCTTTGACTCGCAGCGCCGCGATACAGCTGTGGGATTCCGCGATGGATTCCGGATGTCGGTAAGATACCCGCCTCCTTCAATGACCACATAACGATCACTCATTCCCCCTATGAAAGTCCGGAGCGAAACAGAAACGGGACGATCATCAGCACTTTACATGACAGCTCGACGACGCGCTATCGCTGTGCATGAGGAGCATCCACATTGGCTAACAGCGCTCCGCAACGCCTCGTTTATTCATTCCGAGGACGCAGGAAGGCAGCCCCGGTCTACTGGGGCACTTTAATCTTCGTCGGTTGGAAATGATGCGCCGCCTCCTGAACAACCCCTTCGAGCTGCAGTGGCTTATACATTGACTTACATCTCATTACAGGATCAACTGCAACTTCAGCCCTGCGCATTCCCTTCAGTTGCCCAGCGGCCAAACCGTGCAAATTTGCATCTGACATTCGGTTGATACCGATCATTTTTATTCAAATACAGTTACTGTTGTGTAGTCGAGCGAAAATAGAAATGAGGATGTTGCTTTTGCTTATCATATCTCCAATTTGCATGTTCGTTGATCCTTTGATTGTTTCACTCTTGGGGGGGGGGGATCAGGTTTAATCTGCGCGACATTTATCGTGTAATATTTTGCACGCGCTGCCTGTGTGTGTAAATTAATCACTCAAATTAACTATGTGAATGAATAACAATGAACTATGTTAAACATGCTAACACACCCAGGGGCGTAGCACCAAATTCTGGGCACTATACACAAGCAGTGACCATGGGCCCCGTAAGCTCGAGGTCCACAACTACCTATGACACCATTTAATACATCAATCAACTGATGCATTTACCCCAAATATTAGCATTTACATTAGTTAACAACATTTATTGTGATCTTAAAATTATATTAAAAGAAAAAATTAAATTTAACTCCTCAGGGGCCCTCCCCCCACTTGGGGCCCTGGTAATTTACTCCCACTTTTCACCCAACTACAATGCCCCTGAACACACCTTCAGTGTGATAATAAACAGTGGCAGGGCCAATATAAGGATAATGTCATGTAACGTTACAGGTAACGGTCTTATAAATTACCACGATGACTGCACACTCTCCCGTTTATTTCTAAAACAATCGAGCAAATAAATAAATACAATGACATTACATTTTTATTTATTTTGTAACTATTAATATATATAATATAATAATAAAAAGATAAACGAAGATTACAAAAAATAGACCTTGATCATCAATTATTGTGAACACTTTTAATTTTTTATTTTATTTATTTATTTTTACAAAAGCTTTCGCCACTTCATCTGCTCCATTGCTCAGTAAACGTCAACCTTTCTTTGATCCACATTCCCTAAAGCTCTCATTGCCAACCTTTAATCAAGACAAATGAAATGAATGTGGTAATCCAACAGGCCCTGTTCCTGTTTGGGCTCCAGAACTTTAGTCCAAGCTCATTCGCACTACTCTGCCAATGGCCTTGGTCATCAGCAAATGAAAAGGACCATTCTGAATAGGCAGACAAAAGACAGACATGAGGACATCATCAGGATGTTAATCGGCGCTCATTCATCTCCTTTAAACACTAAGTAGGACAACTGAAAGTCTGTCTTCAGAAACTCAACTCTTAACAATCATAGGTCAAAGCCACACTAGGGCACATGCTGTGAATGAGAAGACAAAATGATTTTGGTGGAAAGGAACTTGAAATAGGAGTATTTAAATGTCATGGTTTAACACAATCCTTCCAAACGTGTCTCAAGTGTCCAGCTTCCCTCCCTGGTGTCATCCTATTTTAAGAGTCACATTTGCTTGGACCAAACAAGCCAACTGCAGATTTAAATCACACCCACTCTAAACATAAAAGCAGACCGCCCATAAAACATCATGATTTCTTTGGTGACTGGTTGAGCTTTTATTTACACTTTCTTTTCTTTGTGATACCCTTACATGTGAACTGAGATCATAATGGAAATGTTTTTGTTTTTTCTTTCTTACTGCTCTGGCATTGCACACTTCAATAGCTCGGCCCAGACTCAGGCCTGAGATTCCAACAGCAGCCGTGCAGCCAAAGGGAGGCCCTTGTTTTGATTTGAAAAGCGTCGGTTGTTTCTTTAAGAGATTTAGACAGAGGGGAGGACACACAGCGAGAGAAGGAATGAGATCATTCTTCGAGGCCTGGATGAATCAGCTTTTCTGTGAACACATACACAAAACCAGTTCATTCCACAGCTCTCCAGCAAGTGAACATTTGGCTCCAAGATGTCCATTAAAAAGGCGTCAGTCAGTGAAACTGAAATAAAATACTATGCCCTTCTACGCTTTCATATATTTTATGACTGAGAATTACCTTTGCTTGATTCAATTTCTGAGTGTAATTAGATAAGAACTTAAGATGGGGTTTGCAAAAAGGCTCCAAAGCTGGTACAACCATCATCCAGTCTGCTCCTGCCAACACTTAAATTAACAAGAGTAATGACTGAACACAGGCTCATGGTGAACACATGCCAGATGCTTTTCAGATGAAGTCAAATGTTGATAACGGTCTTGAGTTTAAAGACCAGTTTCAATTTGTGCTGTTCTAGGACAATTTTACAGAATTTGTTATAATAGAAACATTATACACAGCTAGTGATTAGATTAGATTCAACTTCACTGAGCCCAATTCAACTAGTGATTAAACATCCTTAAACAACATTTCTACCTCCAAAATTTGACTTAAATGACCAGACAGTAACTGCTCTTAAAGTGTTGCACAGCATTGTATTATGCTGAATTCTTGGAGCAGAAAAATAAAATCTATTTCTAGATTCAGACACGCCAACAAATGTTTAACAAGAGGCTCTAACAGAGGCTTAGTCATGCACTGATAACAGAGCTGGCATCATTTTACTTTACTCAGCAGATAAAGCTGCTCTATCATGTACATGGCAGTGATTGAAACTAGAACAAAAGAGAAATCTAGTGGTCAAAGTCTGAATTGCACCCATTCATAAGGGTAGCGATACTAGATTAGTTATGTGGTCATGCAGTTTTAAAACATCCTTTTGGACCACCTTTAATGGTTTAAAGCATGAATTAACAAGAGTCTATAACCCCATATTAACCCTAGACATGAATAGATGACAATACTTGCTGCTAACTTCAGTAAGCAAAAAACACAGTATGAAAGAATTAAACGCCTAAATGGCTGGAGGTGGAAAAGTTTATTTTTTTTTTTAAAAACAGTTCAAAGTACATAGTTACATAGAGAGACATGTAAGACGGACAACCCCAAAAAATGGTAACTACAGGGCAACTAAGTATCTTTTAAAAGAAAAAAAATGATTGAATACAAAAAAAAAAGCAACCTAAAGGTTTAACTAAAACCACAGTGTGGTACTGAAATTAAAAAGCAAAAAAAAAAAAAAAATTAAAGAAGATAGCCATGTATAAATATGGAATCATAAATAAAGGACTTTAAAATTTTCCTCTATGTAAATTTGCATTTGCTTGATGCATGATCTCAGTAGGGTCTGTCTCTGCGCTCCTGACGATGGTCCCTGTTAAATTAAAGAAAATGTATCGTAAGCACATTAAGCATTACCCAGACGAAAGCATTTTGCATTTGACTTGTTATACTCACAGTAAAGGACGCTCACCTCATATCCATCTTGCCTGGGGGTCCCATGCCTCTCCTGCCCCCTCTGTCCATGGGAGGACCACCCCTGCTACCTCCTCTGAATCCACCCCTGTCCATTCCACCACGGCCCCCTCTGAAGCCACCGCGATCTCCCCAGCCTCCACGCATGCCCCCCGGGCCACCACGATCCATTCCCCTGCCACCCCTCATTCCACCACGGCCACGTTCACCGCCTGAAACACAAAACAAATCATGCTTTTTGACTTATTGTCCATTGATTTTGTTCAAAGTAAATCAGATGAACTGAAATAAGCCTGGATTGTTAGGTAAACTTGTTTTATGAAACAGCCCACACCTGATGAGGGAAGACTAGCAATCTGTGTATACCTGGAGGGAAAGGAGGAGCTCCAAGGCCTTCAGGTTTTGGAGCTTTACATTGGTTACACTCCGTTCTCCAAGAGAAGTTCTGATTTCCACACCCACTGTATTGGAGAAAAATAATAGCCAGAAACATAGATATTAATACCGAGCAGGCCTCATATAAAAACAACCGATTCATAATTCAGTTGCTTGAAAAGCAGTGTGTTTCACTCACGAGTTGGGACATTCCCAGTCTCCGGCTCTCTTCTGCACATTGCCTCCTGGAGGCCCGTTCCAGCCCATTCCACCACGAGGGCCTCCACGAGGGGGGAAACCACCTCTGTCCCCTCCTCTTCCCATACCTGTTTGCATACAAGAAGCCACAGCTATAATACAGAAACACTAGACGTGAAGGAGTCTTGTTAGCTAAATGATTTATCCTACCTCCACGGTCCATCCCAGGACCACCTCTCATCATCATTCCACCTCTCATACCCCCCATCATGGGCTTCCGGCGAGCCATAGAGACCTTTAACCTCCGGCCCTGGAACTCTTTACCTGAGGTATGAGCAGCAAGTTAAATGTTTGAGAACATGTCTAAAAGTGAAACAGGCAAAATAAAATGTAAAGCAATTAACACAGAAACCAACCATCAAAGTGTTCAACAGCAGCTTTGGCAAAGGCAGGTTCCTCATAGGACAATGTGGCATCTCCCTTTGGTTTGCCAGAGTCTTTATCTGTGTAGATGTTTATGGCTGGTTGATTTAAACGACGATTTATCTATGAGACACAAAAATTCAAGATGGTTATGAAAAATGGAAACTGTAAAATCAGCCGCTACAGTAGCTGATTTCTGATATTTTTAATATTATTATTAGGTATTTTTATTCAGAAGTAATCCAGTCATATGGCTCCTCACCCGTAACGCTCCACAGTGTTTGAAGAAGTCAGCCATCTCTGGGAGAGTAGCATTCTCAGTGAGGCCCGTGATGTAGATGGTGCTGTTCTCAGAATCCTGCTCTCCTTGATTCCCTGGTGTTTGTGGGAGATAATTCAATTTAACCCCTTTCATCCAAGATGCATTTGTAATACATTAACTACACAGTTAACCATGGTTCAAAAATGTAGTGTTTTGATATTTGGAACAAACTCAAGAATGCATTACAAAAATAAAAATGGCAATATTTAAAATTACAATTAAAAAAAAACAATTTTAAATTCAATATTAGATGATCCTTTAGAAATCATTTTAATATGCAGTGAACATTAAGAGGTGGGGATCATTTACAGGACATACCCATTTCACGATCCATTCCACCCCTCATGCCTTCTGGGTTTCCACGGATCAAAGCAGAGAAAGACAAGAAACACTATTAAACAATGGCATAACATCTTAAAAGCAAACCTGCCCATCCGCCTAGACAAAAAAACCTGTGAGCAGTATTAAAAACATTAAGATATGACCATTTTCATGATTACCCTTGACCACAATAGTCTCAGAATGAAATGGGAAAAGATGCAAAATTTAAGAAAAAAAAAAAAGACGCTTCTGTCAAAGGACACGTCTCAACTTTTGAAGAAATCCAAATATAAACCATTAGGACACTTTTTTTGGGTCAAAAATGTGGCACACCAAATGAAATCTTTTAAGGACACATAGGCGTGAAAGGCCTCTACATTAACTCGAGTGGACTAGCCAATGTAATACGCTTTAGGAACTTACCACCAGGCTTATTGAAGCCCCCTCTGTCTCCAGCGATGCTAAACATGAAGATATGAAGGCGATATTCCTTTTAGTCTCCAACCATAGGACTTGAGTAGGAAATGAACACAATATCTCCCTCTAACCTTGCAAATGCCCCATGTGATAAATGTACAGAGTATTTTAGTAACTAACTGGGCTGCTTCATGACTTCTTTAACATGTTATATGGTACTTAACAGTGTGGTTGCACATAATGTAAAAAAAAAAAAACAACAACATCCCCATAGGACCAGAAATACATTTCCTTTTTGTGAACCTTTTTTTTTTTTTTTTTTTAAAATGGGATGAATTGCCAAGTTAGCTTGGTGCCTTGTGCTTTGAGCTGCAACCAGTATAAAAAGAATGAAGTGGCAAATTCAAAATACAACAATCCTACTAGTCGGAAAAATCCCTTTAGCTATTTCAATCCAAAAGACAAAAACATCAGTATTGAACTAAAGTACACTCAAAAATATGTAGTACAACTAAAAAAAGGTTTACAAAGGGTGACAGGTATATAAAAATAAATCACATATGCTGGTAAAAATTTAGCCAAACATTAGATAAATAACAAATCAAGATTTCCCCATGGTTCTTTGAGTTGTCGCCTTTGAAATGGAAAAAGGTACTTAAAGAATAAGTACTGCTGTTCTTACATCGATCTCTGACACCTGCAGCGTATAAATGTGACAAAGAATGTTAAAACAAGACCTTTGAAATGAGAAAACAGTTCACAAATGCAAAATTATTTAAAGTACATGAAAATTTATAAAATGTAAATATCAAAAATGTTTAATAGCATGCTCACCGTCCCTTGAAACAAGTTCAGTTGGACCAGAAATAACTTGATTCTCCTTGTTTGTTTGGAGTCAGTTAATACTTACTAGTTTAAGGGGTTAAAAAAAAACCTACTGAGAAAAGAAAGTTCTTACCTCTGCTTATCAATGTTTTTCTTTGTACGCGTGCCCATTAAACATACCACAAAAAATTAGTTCAAGGTTCCTCCAACTATTTTATTTAAAGGATCATTTTTCCCCCCAACGCTGAACCATCCTTCTGCTAACATTCACCATTTTGACATCCGATGATGTTCTGTATTCTTTCAAATTGACAACCTCAAAAATTAAAACCCAATAAATAAGAACACTCATTGTGTGCCACCATCTGCTGCGATAAAATACAGTATGACTACTCATTTTTGCAAAACTTAATGCATGTTGCCTAGTTTTTCCCCATTCAAAACTCAGCAGTACAGATCCTCATACAGAAAAAAAAAAAAAAAAGCTTACGGCAACAAAAGAAATCCGTGTATAAAAGACCTTAACACCCTGAAAAAAAAAACCCAAAACCCTCAAATCTTCGATACGCTGTCACTCTTGAATTATATTTATTCAAATAACATTGAATAAAAGGCAGAGACCAGTAAGCTGGGAACTTTGAGAGAACAAAAATTAATTCCTGAGTCTTAGAATAAGCGTTAAATGCCCCTCAATTTTAATCGTAAAAATAACATTTGCAATATGTAAGACCATAACAAGACATCCCTGCACCAATACCTTTGTGGTATCATAGAAACCTCTACAAATCAAATAATGGTTGGATAAACTAAACAGGAAACTCCATTCTTCCTAGACACCTGTACATACAAACCCTGCATGTGGTGAGCGATTCCGCTCAGTGAAATGAGTGAGCGGGAGAGCAACGAACAGTTAGTTCCGTTAAAGTCTGAACTTACCCCATGCCTCCGCGGCCCATACCCCCACGTCCACGAGGACCTCCACGATCATAACCATCTCTGCCGGAATCACCTGGGTATCCACCCCGCTGCTGTGATCCTGGGTAGCCCCCACTCTGACTGTAACTGCCTACAGGACAGATCATGCACCAAGCATATGGCTGTAACTTCATATAATCAATATTGACAGAAAATAATAAATAATTACAAAGCACTCTTACTATAAGGGCTTTGCTGGTTGTAATCATTTTGTGATGCACCCTGCTGGCCATACTGAGGTTGTCCATAGGAACTGTTGCCCTGAGGGGGGTAGGCAGCAGGTGGGCCTTGCTGGTGCTGCTGAGGTGGCTGTCCCTGCCCATAACTGCTCTGCTGCTGTTGCCCATAGCCTGGCTGCTGAGCCTGGTACCCACCCTGAGGCTGAGAATAAGCTCCAGGCTGGGAATAGGCACCTTGGTTGTAGGCCGGCTGGCCACTTGCACTATAGCTGCAACACAAATAAGTTATATCCGTTTAGAGAGGTGTTGAACTGTACATATTGTTTGAAAGGACATTAAATTGAAAACCGTTAAGATTTACATGATATAAATAAATGGTCGTTTGAAATTTCGTTCATGCAAAACTTCCCACAACTGTTTTCAACATCGGTATTAAAAAATATTACATTAGCAAAAACAGCCTCTTTGATCATACACATTCACTACAGAAAGAAGCAGGGGGTTTGCATGGGAGCTGTGCATTCCTAGTGGCATTCAGGCAGCAAGAAAGAAAGAACAGCATATGGATATACTGTGGGAGGCTCCATAACAGCATCCTGTTGATGTGATGCGCTAGGAGACGGTCCAGTTACCTCTGAGGAGCGGAGGCAGCAGGCTGCTGGCTGTAGCCAGAATAAGCCGGCTGGGCGGAGTATCCGGGCTGGGAGCCATAGGAGGCCTGGGCGGCAGGGGCCGCAGTGGAGGTGGTGTAGCTGCTGGCCCCGTAACTCTGCGCAGGCTGGGTATAGGCTCCTGGCTGTGCTGTTCCATATGCAGCTGAGATAAAGAATGATTTAACATTAGCTATGAGAATCCTGTTCTATGTGCCCCTGAATAAACATGACCAAGCATACAAGAGAATTAAAATTGTGAGATGTAGAAAGCAAGAATTTCCAAGCCTAACAGCTAAAAGGCATGGGAAGTACCAAAGTCAAAAATGTTAACATTTTTTATTTCAATGTTCTTACAATTAATCTACCGAAACATTGCATCCAGCTAAAATACAGATCCTCTAGTTATAATGCAACAAGCTCTAATAAAAACCTACTAATACTACTAATTCAAATTCCGTCCGGATTAAGAAACATATCTACATCTTTGACGGCCATAGGGTGAATAAACTTTTTGGTTGAAAGACATTTCAAATCTGTGCAGTCACGCTTCAGTTACTATGACTAACACGCCTGGTGTAATAAGCTTTGCCTACAGACCTGGTGCTGCTGCAGCAGCTGCAGTTGTTGCTGCTGCTGCTTGTCCATATGAGGATCCATACTGCTGCTGTGCATATGCTCCAGCAGAGGGCGTTGCCTGACTGTAGGTCGACTCGGGTGCAGCAGCGGGTTGAGCATATGAGCCATAATCTTGCTGAGAATAACCCTGTTATAAAAAAAAATTCTGCTGAGTTACACACCACTGGATTCGTTTTTTTAATATAATTAAGATGCAATAACTAGGACTGCTCAATTCATAATATGTCACATTATTGGCTTTAAGACCTGGAGAGCAAAACAAGCCCATCAATTTTCCATTTTTCCAATCCACTAACATTTAGATGACCTTTTAAAAGAATAAAACAAAGAGCAACCACTTGATTATTCCATTTAATAAAAACAGTAGGATATTGTAAAAATAAAAAAAAGCCAAAATGTATATGCTTAATGTGAAACTTTGCATTGTGCTACTATTTTGGGTTAATCTGCTTGCCTGTACAAAGTATGCATTAATTAGTTGTTTACAGATTTTTTTAATACTGGTAATGAAAACACACAACAACAGTGGAGAAAACCCTCGTTTTGCCCTGTAAGGATGTGACGTCACATGAAAATTATAAATTAACAAAAACAGCATGTGTGTGGGAATTTGTGTGTTTGAGAAGTTTAGGCTTACCTGTGCAGTCTGTCCATAGCCCTGAGAAGGTGGGGTGGTGTATGAGCCATACCTGTGTAAAATGTGAATTTATGCATGTTATTATTTTTTTTTTTCAGATAATAAAAGCTAAGCATTGTGTTAAGGTATACAGCATGGTATTGGAGGTGGACTTACGACTGTTGTGCACCAGCCTGGTTGTAGCTGCTATAATCTACAGAGAAGTAAATTACAAAAGGTTAACATTCTTGCAAACACAGTTAAAGCTGCATATCACCAAGAAAATAAAGAGGCAAAATGGCTGTACGTCTAGCGTTTTATTATCGTCCAAAAACAATGTGAGAAACATGCATGACCTGAGCAATCGCCTCAACACAGACAATGAAGGACAGACCCTGCTGAATTCCAGCCGACCAGTTGGAATTAAGCTTATATCAAAAATACAGGCCTAGTGGTTTCAAGTCCTAAAGCATTCATAAGAATGAGGGGTCGCTGATATTGAACCACCACACTTACATTATAGGGAAACGCGATAAACGCAAGACGATTTGACCTTTTTCATCTTTTAATACATCAAAAACACACTTGCAAGAAATCAAATCTCAAGTGCAAGCTTATTTTACAACACTATTTAAAGCAAGAGTGCAAAACCTACATAAAAACATTGTGCTCGTCGAGGTGACTGCGCTCTTTATCCCGCTGTTTTTAAACCACGCCTGCTAGCCACTGTTTACTTGTTCCAACAAAAAGCGCAGGATTTACGATCCATTTAGGACTAATTTTAAAGAACAAGAAAACACATTATAGTAAATTACTGTAATGCTGTGTTGAATTTATGCTCCTAGTACACTATAAATACAATTTTAAAAACCGGTTGGGCTAAGCTAACGATCCGCTAGCTTCAAACAACCACCTTGACCTAAAAACACAAACCTTAGGCCGCGTGCTCGAGGACTGTCGATTATACAAAAACTCCTAAATTCTTAACATTATTCATAGCTTACCTCAACTGTGACAATTTCTAGCACTTGCAAAGTACTAAAATACTAAGAATTAAACACGAAAAACCGAAGAAAAAAAACTCACTTGAGACTGACGCCATCTTTCCGTTGGAGAACGTACGCGATGTGAACGACTGTGCATGCGCGACAATGCGCATGCGTGAAGTCAATGTGGAACGTACCAACACATTGAGTGTAGAGGGGGTGGGTGAAAAACCTATGTTTAAAATTATTAACGTGTTATTTGCCTGAGAATCGATACAGCTGAGTCTATCAATTACTGATATGTGCACAACAGTTAGATATAGATCAACAAATCCATAAATTTGCGTATTACAATTGCATTTTACTAAATACATTCATATACTCCCCAATGCGCTTGCCCGTGAGAGGAAGTTATTCGCTTTCAAAATAAATGCGTTTGCAAATGACATTGGTTAATGGTGTAGCTTGGTCTTAGCTTACTTGTTTATTATTATTATTTAGATATTATTAAAATATATCGGATATTTGTGCACTCTGTAGTGCGTACTCTCATCGTTAGATGAAGTGTCTGATAAAACAGACCTCAATATGCCAGCGTCGTAAACTGGAATAAAGTGAAACTGGAAACATGAATACAAACATTATGATATTCCTGCCTATTTAGATATATACTGTGATGATAGCAACTGACAGGTGATGCGTTTTTCATGTTACAATGCTTGATCATCTCTTTTCGTCATGGATGTGGTTTGGATCACACCGTCCAGGTTATTGTAGTGGAACATTTTTAATACTCGCATTAATTTTGTTTACTTGGCTCTGTGGTATTCACGCCAGTCTAAGTTTAGGACCAGGGGGGGATTTTCCTGGATTTTATGGTAAGCAAAGCACGAATGTACAGGATTATGATTCTAGATTCTAAACATTTAGTTCCTGATGTTCTTTGTGTATTTCAGATTTCATCTTCTATGCCTTCAGTAATGAGGAGTTGACTTCATTTCTCCACAACATCACTCTGTTGCTGTGGCTCGGGCCCTGCCAGGAGAGAAGATGGGGCACTGTTGTCTTTCTAGCCCTCTCCCTTATCTCCACTGTGCTCCTTCCTCCTATTTATGCCCTCTTTCTCTTTGTTACCGGGGATGAAGCCAGCAGAGTCTGTGGTTACTCAGCCATGCACCTTGCCTTGCTCACAGCTCAGTGTCGGCTGGTGAAGCAGAGGAGAGTCTTGCGCTTTGTTCCTGTCTGGTCCTTACCTTGGCTCCTCTTGATCCTCGACCTCTTCCTGCTTCCGAGTGCTCCTGGCCTGCTGCACTTCTATGCCATTTGCCTGGGACTCAACTGTATCCTTTCTCAACTTTTCTGACTTCTAAGACTCCCCGAAGTCCAACACAATATTCAAAGTCCCCACGTATATGCTAGATATTTCTACTTTAATTTAAAAAAAAAAATTTAGAACAATGTTGATAACCAAACAGTTCTGGTTTATAGAGTTTTGCCACTGCTTTACACCGATATCCACTTTGCTGTATGAATCAGTCTCTTTTTAAACTCTGTATTAAAGTAATAATGCCCTTCACATATTATACAGACAATAATGAGTTTATTGAAATACTGGAGCAGATAGAGAATCTGGGTTCTTGTGCCTGCTTGCCAAAATGGGCTTACATCTCTGTTACCTCTCATTCACACCTGCCTGTTTACCACAACACCTCAATAAGGTTACTCTGAACTTTATGCTAATAATTATTTTTTTTAATTTGTTTTTTAAATCACACCATGTAACTAGAATGAGCTTTATTATTGTTTTGTAATAGACCAGAGCCATCAGCCAGTAGATCCCAGTTGGAAGATCATTCGGCATGGCAGCATTCTGTGTCTGAGTGGCATCAGGAGCCTTTGATGAGAACTGATTCACAGCTTTTGGAGGAGGAGATGCTGAGAGCAGGGATACTAGCATCACTCCACGACGCACCCGACGGTGCTGCGGACAAAGTGGAAGTACCCAAGTCCTCAGTGTCTTCTATTCGGTTAGTGCATACTATATGTATGAGTATTTTTTACAGTGATCTCTTGAATGCCGTGCATCTTTCTGAACGCCTGCACTTTCAGGTTGCAACAGCTAGAGAAGATGGGCTTCCCCACAGAGAAAGCTGTTGTGGCTCTGGCAGCTACTGGGCAGCTGGACGGAGCAATCTCTCTGCTTATTGATGATCAGATTGGGGAGGAGGCTGTGGTCATCTCAAAAGGAAAGAAGTCATCATCTGCGTCCTAGATCAGGGATACTGCTTCAAATTGAAGCTGTACTATAGGATTCCCCTAGTATCATTCCATTCCTTAAGCTATAGTTCAACAAAAAATGACAATTCACACACTCTCAAGAAGGACGAGTTTGTTTCTTCATTGAAGCAGATTTGGAGAAACTTGAAGTGTCTACAATCTATAACAACTGTTTTCACTTGTAAATGCTGCCAGATCTGTGCATATTTCTCTCCTTGTTCGGAACAGACAAATTTGTCACTGGAAAAAGTTATAACTATGGATAGAGGATTTATTTGGCAGGGCATCACTCTTAATGGTGAACTGTTACTGTGTATTTACTACTTTATGACTGGTGGGTGTGCTTTAAAGAATCCAGTGGATTATGGGTGGTGTGGAAAATTAATATATTTATATTTATGGTGTTTGCAGCTTTTATGATGAAAGTTTAAAGAATGGGAAAACGCTCTGAACAGCAACCAAACTGTCCCAGTGGATGAGACACGGACGTTCCAAGAAACTTCTTCACGGACATGCTATCATTAAATCCACATTAGCAGATGTCAGGCCAGGAGAGTCATGTGCATCATGTGTCAGATTTCTTGGCTACAGAAGTTTTCATTAAAATATCCCAAATTAAACATTCAGGTAGTATGTTGATAAAAACATAAAATAGAAACACACAACAAAGTTTATTTTGTTTTAACACCAATTGTTAAGACTCTGCACACTGGCAAGACAATTCACACAAGAGGCTAGAAATAGAAAAATACAGGCAGCGTTACATGAATTGGTATACAGAGTAGAGAAAACATCAATTGCTAATAGTCATCTATAAATAATTAATACAACAATATTTATATAGGAATACAAAGACATGGAAAGGTATCGAGGAAGGAAACCAGTCCTATGCATGTGCATGTAACTGTGATGGAAAGACATGCATGAAACATAAAAACAGAATTCAAGTTATGAGTAGTTCTCCCGCTTCCCCTTGTGCCCCAGTTTTGTGTGGTTTATGTTTCTCTCTCCTCTAGCTCACACAACTGCACATGTTTATTTTATTTATTTCAGTTACTTAATAATTGTTGTCATGAACCAGAGGAGAATCCAAAAATGTAAGCAATTTGTTTTCCCTAATTCAAATTTAGTTACAGCTGTTTGAAAAAGGAGACGAAAGCCAATCTCAGAACTGTCTATTAAACGTGTTTATGTCCTTCAGATGTCCTTTCTCTTTAAAAAATACAAAATAAGGTGATTCTCTATCTACATAGTGCATTTAATCCAAGGAACGGAATATGAAATCAGTTTTTAATCATTGAGGAAAGTGTGGCGTTTGGCTGAATATGTGCATTTTGTCATACAGTACATTTGTTAAAGTTATGAGCTCCTGACAGCAGCTGGAAAGACTAATAATATTGTTTGACGCTCTCCTAAAAAGAAAACGTTTTTCATCTCCATCACATTTTGTACCCTTCCTTGCCGGAACAATATACAAGCACCAATACTGTTTCTGTATATCATATTTTAAAACATGTTTACATTTTTATGCTAATTTGGTTATGTCATGAGAGTGACACAACATGATGGCAAACCACATCAATTTGCCAGAGGAGATGTGCTAGGAACCTGCGAGTGCCATTAGAGGTGGTTCATTTATACAGCACCATTTGGTCTTCCCTGAGGTGTCTCCCCCTTCTTGACTAACTGGAATATTCCATAGCGGTTGGATCTGTAGTGGATCTGTCTGTTAGTGTGTATCTCAGGAGACTTGTGTAGTTGTTGCCAGTTCAGCTGATTTATTCATGATGAAATTGAGATGGAAACGATGGCTTCGCTCTTTGGAACATGCAGACTACTTCCCTCGAACCTTGGTCTCAGCAGTGATTAAAGGAGAATTGACTCGGAAAGATGACATTCTTGCCCTCTTAATCCGGTAGACATCTGGCGAGGGTGTGCCAAAGAGGCCATCTCCTGACCCTAGATCTGGTTCTGTTGAAGGAAGAGAGAGTTAAGGCTGCTAAGTGCTAATCTGTTACTGTAAATACTTTGTAAGTGGCTAGTCCATTCGTTAAGGCATTTGGAGATATTACGTTATATCATATTGAGATGGAAAAGGGTGGTAAAAGGGCCCCAGACTGACTAAAATGGTTGCAAAAATCAATTCACACTATTAGAAACTATTAGTGATATTTATGAAAAGTTGCATAAAGATTCACATTGATGTGAGCATGGATGCCCCAAACATTTATTCTTATGAATCTATTCTTTTTAGTGGTTTGCCTTAAATAATTAGTAGATTATTGTAGTTCTAGGTAAAGTCTCAAAACAAGAGTCTTGTTGTATAAATAAATAAAAATATCATTACTGAAAAAATATATTATTGTAATATATTATTAAAAGCATTACTGATTATTCTTTAACAGTAAGGTCCATCTGTGAAGCTGAATCAATGATGAAGAAAACCTTTAGGATAACTAAATATGTATTGTTAATATAATTGTTGTTAATACAAATTATTATTAATATTAATTATATTAGGTATATTTAAAAGATTCAATCAACTGTATGGGAAACTTTACTTTGTAAAATAACAATATATAATTGGTTGTTATTCTTTGTTACATTACAGTCCCTTCATAAGGATAGATCAACTGTTAGGGAAACTTTGCATGGGACTATAAGATAATTAACATAATATAAATTTTTTCTCAAAACAGGAATAAATATTCTTACAAAACACATGTATAAATGGCACAAATAAAATATGGATCATTAGAAAACCCTGGTTTATACAATATCTGAGCAAGTGTCTTACACAACTTCACAGTCTGGAGCCCTGTGGTACGGCTCGGTTTTTGTAGGTAATGATGGGTCTCCAATCACAGGAAGAACTGGGTCTAATCTTTACTCGTAAATCAAGAGATGTTGGTTCAAACTTCAGAATGGTTGATTTCACACTGCATGCTTGAGAGAGGCACTGGTTGCTGCTGCAGCTTTATCTCCATAGTAAATGTAGCCTACTGTAAGTCACTATGGATGGGAAAGCATCTACTGAATACCTAGTAGTTGCATAGCAACTTTTTGAGATGTAGTAACTGGGAAACACTGCCGAGGTCTGGCCCTGGATGGAGTCTTTCTTTGAATTGATATAATCCTTCCTGTGTGCTGATCTTCTAACTGGCCAGGAGATGGCAGTAGATTGACTCGCTAGAAGAGGGGAGGTGGGCATTACCTGGCCAGATGATCGCCTCCAGCAGCTGCACCCTGCGAGCCAGCAGCTCTAAGTCAGCCTGCAACTCTTGGAACTTCTTCAAATTAAAGTCCTATTAAAGATCAAGAGTTTTTGACAAGCATGGTGGGAGGGGGGTTGGGCTTGTGGATGGCAGGTTGAGTACTTGGTCCCTGTCCTCCACCACACTTTGCTCTTCCCTGGTTTTCCAATGATGTTTGTGGGGTAAAAGATGCTCTGAAATCTCTGACCCCTGATCTTAAGTCCTTTAAAATGGGTCTAAGTCTACTTCTGGCCTCCTACTCACCATGGATACCGATCATAGTCTCGAGGATTAAAACCCTCTCGGCTAAGATCTTCAGGGCCTCACGGATTTGGTGTATCCCATCCCCCTGTGGAGATAGATACAGCCGTCAAGGTGTTGGGCACAAGCCAAACAAGCGCTCGCCAAGATGCATTGTCATTCTGTTAATCAATTACATTAATCTCAGACCATTACCGTAGTTAGCAGGTTAAGTTCTCAGCTCCATTCACTACAGAACTCCAGTTAACTACACATCAGATTTAGCTCTGCCTGTCTTTTCTCATTCTTTTCTTCTGTGGCCATGCTGTAAGTCTGGACTAAAGAGCATGCTTTTTTTTTTTCTGAGGCCAGGCCAAAGGCTCCTTAGAGCAAATCAAGACCAAATGTTCATTCATTTTAGATTTAAACATGCATTTAACATTCCCAGTACACTCAAACTATGTTACTGAAAGACCAAGAGGTGAGCAGCTTCCTTCAAACTAAAGAGATGTTACGAGTCATCTGTGCAAAACTTGTAACCACTTCTTTAGTCCGCACATCTCAAGGTACAAGATGCTCTTACACCAAAGCCACCATAATTAGCTCAAACTGAAGACATGTCTATCAAATACTGGTGTCCAATTAGAGCCAGTTAATCATTTCCATATGATACATATTCAAATGCCTGATGAATTCTGACCATCCCTGTTGAAAAACTAACAAACATGAGTTGGTTTAAGCTGGTTATGTGCTGGTTCTAAGCAACCAGCTTCTTCTCAGGACCAGCTCTTGACCAACTAAGGACCAGCTTAAACCAGCTGTACGGTGTACATTTTAGGGAATCCTCAGACCTCAGTCATAAAATGACTACCGCGACGTCCGGCGTCAGGTCTCGAACAATCGGGCATAGGGTGAAATGGAGTCAGATTAAAAGGCATCAGACAAAAAATCCTCTGGCAAAACGTCACACGCACTAAGTCCAAGCAAAGTGGTGAGTCCGTTTCGTCTGATGACGTTTTGTCTGATGCCTTTTAACCTGAGTCCGGAGATTTAATAAAAAAACCAAAAAAAAAAAACCTTGGTGCTCTTTTGCAAAACAATCTGCTAAAATACTTGGTTATGTGGCTTTGGTAGGCATTTCTTGAACAGTGTAAAGAAACTGGTCACATTACATATATTCTACACAACAGTCCAAAGCTCAAGCACACGTTAGAAAAACAGCATTATTGATGAACTCAAGAAAGAGTTATGTATGTAAGGTTTATGTAAAAGTTAGTGCCTGAGAGTAGGAGGTAATTCATCTAGCCAAATAAAACAGCAAACAATATATAATTTCTTCCAAAAAATACCATATTCATTAAGGGATGTAAGTATGGCTATGGTCCAGAATCTTTCTCCACGGTATTATATGAGCTCTTGGCCTCACGCTGATAAATGTGAAGAGATTAATCTTCAAATAATTATAAGGTCTTTAAACATGTTATACATACATCTCTAAGGAGTCTACATGCAGCAGACAAGCTACACCTATAGGATTTAATGAAATTATCTGTCTTATGATTAATAACACAAATCTTCTGGGTTCCGCAGGCCATGCGGAAAACCATAAATCAATTTGCTGTGAACTAAGGGGCTTTTTAAGCCTTTCACAATAGATAGAGTATGATAACGTAATGCAATTAAACAGAACATTCGGTTGAGTAGTAATCGCTCAGTGCTACGAAACTCAAAATCGAAAGGTTAGATGTAAGTTGAGGAGGCAAAAGGAAGATCGCAAGCAGCACAATGAGATGGGATCATGCAGCAATGCACTGCGGGACACTGAGGGATAGCTGTATCCATCCACACGTCCATCCACACACCAAATCCCTGCAAATGCTAAAATGTAGCATATACACAACACACACCCCGCAACGTCTGTTTGTTCTTATTTCTGCCCCATTGCGGTTTTGACCCATAGGTTGGGTTGCTGGACAACCCGGATTAATCAATTTACAATGGTGTGCACACAAAGGTTATATCAATAGTGCAATGTTTCTTCTTTGTCGTAACAGCATGACAAAGCAAAGATTTAACTTCTCTGTGTGTTGGGTATATGCCAGAGCTGGTAGCTAAGAGACTGGTGGCTGTGAAAGGCAGCCATGGAGACAGTAACGAAAAGGAATCAGCTTTAGAGGACAGGGGAAACACTCAAGAGACAGCCCCAACCACCAACCAATCAAAATCAACAACATGAACAACATCACTGCACACTTTGAATAGATTATGCCCTTGTATGCTAACACGAGACTAGTTCAGAACCACCTTTAGAAGCCAAAAACCAGTCTCAGATCAGCCTTAAAGGGCAACCTCTTGTTCAAAAACATATGGAATCAATACCAGTGCACACAAAACCATGACATATAATGTGCTAACAGTGAGTACTGTAAGTAAGCAATGAACAGCGTTTGTGGAGCGAATCCTATTCAGTGGAGTTTACATTCGTTCTTTAATTTGGCTTGTATTTTACACTAATTAAAAATAAGAAAACAGTCGGCATCCATTTATCAAGATGAAAACTCCACTGATGGATTTAACGTGGTTGTTGATGTTAAAACACAGATGAATGGCAGAATGAGCAATGAATACCTAAAACCAAGAACAACAAAAAGGTCATGGCAAATGTCAAAATCTCTTACGTTCAATTCGCTCTAGAACAACGATAAGCAGATGTAAGGAAAAAGATTGTTGCTGCATTAAAATCAATGCGTTTAAACAGTGAATGACATTTTCCCTGCACTCCTGCGCTCAGGGACTGATCATTTCTCTCCCACGCTCTCTCCTGTAAAACTAACAGGACTCCTGATGGGCTTGCCTTACCGGAAGACCTTTCTCCCCAGGCTCTCCTTTAGGTCCCGGCACTCCCTAGGAAGAAAAAGTGTTAGTAATGATCGATTTCTTATATAAAGTTACTGTACGGCTTCAGGAGTCATATTGACGAGACCTGTCCTTATGCTTTTTTGGATGATGTAGGAGGTGGGCATCTTACCGGCTCTCCTTTGAACCCTCTCTCTCCTGGATATCCAAGAGGTCCCTGTGGAGGTAAATTAAGGGTGAGAAATGCACAGTATGTTTAGGCAGTGTTGCACTCTGGGTAGGTTTATGCTCATGCACTCACTCTTTCGCCTCGGTCGCCTTTTGGTCCCACAGGGCCTTGCACACCAGGAGCTCCTGGCTTTCCCTGAACACAGGAGAAAAAGATGATGTGATTAGTACACACATATTCACACGCTCACATAAGGAATAGCCTTTTACTTACAATTAGTCCCATAGGGCCTGGTGGTCCACTGGGTCCTATTGGTCCTGGAGGACCTGCAAAAGACACATCTGAATAACCCCTTCATGATCTGACGTTATGGCATTGGGCTGACTGTTTCAAAATGCAGCTCCAAACGACATATGGGAAACATTATGATGTCCAGCGCAATCCTCAAATGATAGAACAATGATTAAAACAGTCCATTCAGACCAAATCAAACTGTTTCAGGCTTACTTTCATTTGGTAACCTGCTTAAGTTCTTTCAGTTCAAATATCGCATTTGGGTTTAAATATGATGGATGCTGCTTTGGGAAAACATGTTTAAACATAAAACAGTTGCTAATTAAAATGAACTCAATAAAGAAGTTAATATACAATGGTCTGAAATGATGTAGGAATGTCTAGGTGAAATGTATCACCCACCATTATTTAACAATTGAAGGCTTTGTCTTTGAAATGTCTGATAAAATCGATAATTAATTCAGACAATACAAAAGCCAGACTTCAGGATGCAAAAGCAGAAATTTTGGCTCATTGCTTGAATACCAGCTGAGATGCTATAAAAAGAGTGCTATTCATGTTAAAGGTGGTCACCTGCTCTAAAGCTTTAGATGCATTTCTGCATGAAAAAAACACTTCAAATAAAAAAAAAAGAGGATGGTGTTTGTGTCCAGAGACAGAATTCAACACTGAACTTACATAACACATAAATTCTATTATTTCAACTCTAGCTCAGAGTCAAATTTTATGTAAAGTAATTTAAAACAGGCCAATATGCACAAAAACTAATAGCTGAAATTTGGCAAAAATAGTTTTTTAACAAATTAACGGGGGGAAAAAACTTTTGTACATACTATGTTGATTTAATGTAAATTCAACTGAAGTTTTAGTAAATATTTGTATCAATAAATGTCCCTAAATGTCTTAAATTAAATTACGTTAAGATATAACCACACATAACATTCAGTGAGTATGTGTCTTGATTTCCTCAGATTTGTATTTATTGTTTTTAAATAAGGCTTTCAAAAGCTTAGTTTAAATGTAGTAATTATACATGGTATAAATATCCAATGGTGGGAAAAAAAACTGTAAAAAGCTAACAAACAAACATAGAAACAAACAAGAAGAAAATACTTTTGATTCACTGACCGGTGGGTCCAGGTGGACCTGGTGGTCCCTGTGAAGGTGTCTCTCGGAGGTCTGGGAAGTTGTTATGAAGCAGACTGTCTTTTTTCATGCCTGTAAATAAAAATAAAAACCGATATCCAGGATCAGAAGCAGAGTGTTATTATAACTACTTGCCTGTAGAGGGCGCGGTTTGGACAAGAATAAAACAGTGATGTCATTTGTAACAGCTCGTAAAATATTAGCGCACCATAAATTATAATAGTGCTTGTGGCATTTTAATGTGCTGGCTTCTTATCTTCTGTCACGAAAAGTGAATTAAATCACAAAAATTACAAGCCAGCGGTTTTCTTTTGTATCACTGCCTAATGGTTTTCTTTGTGCCTTTCTCTAGTGTGGTCTGTAATTTTCTCCTTTGTTACCCCCTCTGCCCAAAACCCTGAAAATCAAAGCACGACATTCATGCATTTATAAAATCAACCAACAAAAGCACATTACATAAACATGCCAAAATGCTTGTCTATGTTTTACTACTGAATTTCCAGTTGTTTATATATTTTACTGGCACCTTATTTTATATACAATGGCAGATTCCCATCTGTCTCTTGCTCTTTCTGTCTGTCTCCTCCCAGCAGGTAAGTATGCTGTGGCATCTCAGTGGCTGCAGGGCATCAGACCCAGACAGGAAACTTCAATAAAGACAGTGTTTGTCTATAGAAGCCCCTGGCACAGCCTTTAATTGCCCTGATTACTTTGAAGGTAGAATCATGGGAATAACAGCTTTAACTGAGTTATAAAGTTAAAAGGCCCCTAAATGTAAAATTCTCTAACTTGAGGTCTGGCCTGTGTCCCCTTCAACAGAGAGCAGATATAAAACTGAGCTGAGGTGAAGAGAGTCGGTCCTCTGCACAGGCCAGTCCTCTACGAGAGTGACGACACACACACACTAAAATATTATCGCTTTTATTCTAAAACAGTCCCTCGTGCTTATAGTTTAACTGAGTGTAAGTCTCAAGACAGCACACATACACACACTTCTGCTCTACCCTGGTGTTTGGCCGTGCACATCTGGAAGTGGTTGAGTGACATCAGCAGCAGACAGACAGGCCTTTTTCCCAGCATGTGACTATTGAGTCTAGCCTGCGTTACCTCCTGAAACCTGCCATTTTAATCAACGGCTGGAAAGGGAAAAAAGGGGGAATGAGAGAAGAGATGCCCTTGAGTTAGACTAATTCCTTAATCCATTCCCCTTTTTGTATTTACATTCATTTGGGACTCATTTGAAGCTTCCCATTGCACAATCAGGAAGTATCAGTGTTAAACGTAGATGAATTTGAACTGAACGTCCCATGACTGGCTACTAATGAGGTTTAGACTTGGAGAACTGGCCTGCACTCACAGCTGAACCTGTTCCATATTGAAAGCAACAGACTCTAACGTGTGTGTGTATGTGTGCACATGCATCCATCTGGTTCTGCACTACAGCAATTTCCCTCACAACTCGATTCTAAAGGTGTGAAAAATTGGAAGAACCACATGGGAGAGTGCAGCATACATAGTTTCTGGAGCCAGCCAGACAGACAGAGAGAGAGAGAGAGAGAGAGAGAGAGAGAGAGAGAACCGGGTCCAAAAACAGCAAAGCGGGCAAATGTTACAACTCTCCAGGATACTTCAATCTGATTGGTCAACTGTGGCATTCCGTGGTCAAATATTGTTGTATTAAGACCACAAAAATCTATAACTGACTGCCTTTGCAGGGAAATGATTTCCCATGTTTCTTCTGTAACATGCACCGTGGTCTGTTTTTTTTCTTACATAGCAAAATAATTTGAAATTAAAGCAGCGGTTCATGTGCATTCGTTTTGTTATTTGATAAGCAGTCATGACAAAAGTACAGTTCAGTTATCAGACTCTAGATGGCGCAGGCTGAAGGGCTGTTAACGCAACTGCTAATATTCTGAGAGTTAAACGATTTGGCAAGCTGATATGCAGCCAATGAGTTCACAGCCTTGGATTTGTATGGCTGGCTAGCATTCACCTTAGATTTTTAGAATTTTTCTGAAACCCCCCACCTTCGTAGATCACCTGTATAGATCTGCTACAGGTTATTTTCTATGTATTTTGTGCAGCAGTAGTATGTCTTGAATACTCACAGCTCCATATTTAACAGGTCTTATGCTCACCAAAGCTGCATTAAAGGAATACTTCACCCAAAAATGAAAATTCTGTCATCATTTACTCACCATTTACTTTCTGTTCACCAATGACTCCCATAGTATTTTTCCTACTTTGAAAGCTAATGATGACCCTGAAAAATCTGGTTACAAACTTTCCTCAAAAAATTTTCCCTTTGTGTTCGGCAGAACAAAGATATATATTGGTTTGGAACTAATTGAGAGTGAGTAAATGATGACAGAATTTAAAGTTTTGATATGCTAGATTTAACCACATTTTTGGTAATATTATAAATGCATTTACAGCCACTTCTTACAATTTGATGCATTTTTGCTGCATAAATGTATTCTTTCTTTCTTTTTT
The DNA here is from genome assembly GCA_032275025.1 of Enteromius treurensis. Classification (NCBI taxonomy): domain Eukaryota; kingdom Metazoa; phylum Chordata; class Actinopteri; order Cypriniformes; family Cyprinidae; genus Enteromius; species Enteromius treurensis. The sequence continues at coordinate 9,346,840 of JAUCMU010000097.1, read as the reverse complement.
TTTTAAATAAACATCTTTCTGACTCCAACCTTTTGAACAATAGTGTAGTAAGTATAGAAAAGGCAAAAATAAACCCCTTTAGGGTGATACAAGACCGAATCTGGGTTCTGGTTTTGTTTTGTGATAATGACTGGGTGATTGTACATTATAGTTTAAATGATTAGTAATCATACCACTTTGTTCAAGTACCGGGGCTGGTGGTCCGGGGGGCCCGGGTGGCCCAGGGAGGCCCCTCTCTCCTGGGAGGCCCGGTGGTCCCTGAGGACCTGAGGAGAAAGCAAAAAAAAAAAAAAAGTATGAGAAAGCTCAACTAAAAAAAAACCCCACAAAGTGCTACCTTTCAAACTATCTTTCCCCTGAGTAGTCAATTATAAGGCACTCTTGTCCTATTCAACATAAAAAAAAAAGCTAACAGGAAACAGGAGAACGTATAGAGTGTTTTTTTGCACACTATATTGAGCAGCAACAGTATATGATAAAAGGATTCCAAGGACGTTACGGGATGTTTAATGTCCTAAATAGAAGGAGAGGAAGTAAAAGAGAGCACAGATTGAGGTAGAATGAGGTGTTTGGTTTCGATACATGGCTGTTCTATGCAACAGGTTAATAAGAGGGGCAAGAGAGTGGTGTGTATTTGTGTGTTACTGTGTGTGTGGGCTGTAATTAACAGGAGGGGGGTTCATGATGGCCATGTGCTGGGCTCTAACAGGGAGAGCTGGGAAAACTCAAACACTGTTAAATGCCGGAGCATATTAGCGACTCTGGTGTGTAATAAATTAAAAGCTGGCCAGTGACTGAGCTGATTCATACAGCTCTCTGTCTGGATGTGTGTGTGTGTGTGTGCGCATCTACATAAGATCCCTCCAGCTGGTTTCTTGTTGCCTGTTAGTTTTGATTAAGCAGGAAAAAATGAAGGAAAGAAAAGCTACGTCACGGCTGGTGTGCGAGTGTGATTGCAAAACAAACAGAACAAGAGTTTCATCTGTCTGCCTTTGTTTTGTTTTTCTCTGTTTCCGTCCCTTCTTTTCTTTTCCTCTCTTCTGACATCCCTGGGTACTCATCACCCAATTTCTCAGCAGTCTCTCCTTTAGGTGTTTGACAAAATGTTTAAGTTATTTGGAAAAGAGGTTAGATGAAAAGTAGGATAAAATTCCTTTAATATGAGCTACAAGTTTTCATTTTCCGAGGGCCATATTCACTAAACAATTGTGTCATTCTTGCGGGGTAAAAACCTGTTTCTTATTATTCACGAACCACCCACAATACAGCTTAAACAGGTGCTAAATGAACTGAAGTAGTGCTATTCCACGAGACACACATACCTCCTTTCTATGTTAATTGGACTTATTATTATCTCTGATTTGAATAATACCCGCAGAGAATTGGTCACTGAAACAATGTGTACATAAACAGCCTTACCAGCACAAGTTATGTGTAGTCCGTTGCTTTATGGGATGCTAATTGAGTGAATAACAGTTCATTGTGTGTCTGTAAGAGCATCATTGTAAAAAGGATGTCCTGTTTCCCTTTAACAGGAAGTACGTGGACGGGTATTTTGCTGACTCAGACACATAAGTATCTGATCACTGAATTGGCCCGTACCATCCTTCACTTACAAATAAATACTATGGCACTGCCATGTTTATGCATTTAAACAAACATCATGTGTCATGATTAAAATGCATTTCACTCTTTCATGTTAATACCATTGAATGAATGCCGATGAATATAATATTCAGTAATTATCTTTCTTATACCAGCACTGTACCATCGTACCACCAATAATATTGCTCTTTTGGGATTGCTCCCATCTAATTTAACGAATGTCAAATTTATTTTTTTATATTATTTCATTTTTAAAAATCACTTTTTACCTTAACTAGCTCATTTTAATAGTCCTGTGGTGTAAACATTTTCAAAAGGTACAAATAATAAAAAATACAAATGTCTATGTAATCCCTCGGTTAATATAAGAAGAAATAGCAAAATGCATACAGATCGACATGTCAACTGTGCCAAAGTGTGTCATGTCAGCTACCCATGTACCATGACGTCGTTTTCCAATAAATTTACTTTTCTTTATGTAAACATATCTTGAAAGAATACAGCAATCAGACACAGTTCATTGTGCATGACATGAAGGCGTAAAGAAAAAGGCAAATCCAAGAAAAACAATACAATGGCAAACATATGGAAGAAATAAAAAGAAAGTATTGTATTCGTATTTCATGTTCTATTTAGATTGGATTCATATGGCTGAGGAGCCTGGGTAAAGACCTAAGGTCATTTGAAGAACCTGTCAGTCATCGCTCTGGTGGAAGACCCTTCATACCTGTGGCCATGTTTCAAACATTATAACTAAATTCTATACTATCTTTGAGCCTTGGGGTAAGTGATACATATGTTAGTCAACGTGTGTGTGTTTTAGGCAAACCCCAGCACAGCAGTACATGCTGTGAACAAAAAAGGATTTTTTTTATAGTGCGGTCCAAGCACAAATATTTTGGCAAGAGGGTTTGGAGCCAATGCTGACTCAGCAATGTCTTTTTTTCACCAGCAGTTAGGACTTTTATTCTGACAGCACCCATTCACTGCAGAGGATCGAGGAGAGCAAGTGATGCATTGCTAAATTTCTCTAAATATGTTTTATCGAGTAAACGCTCATCTACAGCTTACAGCTTGGGAGAGTGAATTTTCAGTAAATTCTCATTTTAAGGGCTCAATATTTTAGACAGCAACATGAGATAGTTTGCCACAAATCTTAAGTGATTTAGACCCCAGAGTCTACTGATATTACGTTGGGCTTGATTTGTTGAAAGTACCTGGAGGACCAGCTGTTCCTTTAGATCCTGGAACCCCAGATGGACCTCTGCTGCCCGCATCCCCTTTTGGTCCTGGCAGACCTCGAAACCCTGGTTTACCTACAGAGACCAAAAACGTACAAATTAGTGCTCTTCTTTTCTCCCCTGTAAGAGTGAGAAGGTAAATTTTGCCATGATTTATCAACCCTCATTTTGTTTCAAACTATACTTCTGTGGAACACAAAATAAGATTTTGAAAATATTTGAACTGTTTTTATCAGTATATATTTTGGCAGCAAATCTTGAAAGACATTTATGTTTTAAAATAAGTTTAGAGTGATTAAATGGTGAATCTATGCGTATCCTGGGAAATCTGCTGCTTTTAGAAAGAACATAGATTGGGCACAAGATCTCTAAAGTGAGAGTGTAAAAGTATGTTTTTGTGTATTTTAGAGACACAAGAAACAAACTTACCATCTTTACCAGGTAAGCCATCCTGGCCTTTCTCGCCCTGTGGACCTGGAACAAGAACACACAATTTTACATTTATACAGGAAGTATAAGGATTCTCCTGATCTTAAAGTGCTCTCTACTCTAGTCTGTAAAAAAGTAAATCTTCCATAAAGTATCTTCCAGTCCTGCCTTTGGAACCGTCCCACAGCCTGATAAAAATCAGCCGATCAGTAAAGTGCCTGTTGGCAGATACAATCTAAATAACACTGCGCTCATCATGTGAGATCATCAACTGTGACATCACTGAAGAGACAGGATTCCCTGAAGGAATAATTTATGAACTGATACATCGATATATTTATACAGTCACTTGTGTTATTCGCCCCCTGAAAGACCTTATGACAAAATAAAATCTCATGTTTCTCTCCCACAAAGCGTCTGGCCGTAAACACATCCACAGAGTGTATGTTGCAGGGACATTGTGAATCAGTAACGCAAATTTAACAACCCTGTTGTGTTACAGAAAACGGCCCCCTTTGAGGATTACCTGACGAGGGTTATAAAGACTTTGTAGCTTAGATCTATATCAGCAACCAGGCAAGGAGAAAAAGGGAAACTGTAATTTGAACAGTCTTGCCTTTTTTTTTCATTTGGGATATCCTATGATAGACAAACCTTACTCGACATGGAAAAAGTCCAACACAGATTAACATTCAGCTTCCCTGGACTCCTGACAGAGCAGCGGAAGAGTTTTTGGGGTACGGCTTCATGCTCAGCTAATGTCTTGATCAAACTAACGCCCTGCGCCAAGCATCCTGCTTGCCAATGTCTGCTCACTTGAAAACAAGCTGGACGAGCTGAGAGCCAGGAACAAATCAGTGGGAAACCAGGCAGGGCCCGCTGTACCTTCAATTATAAAGAAAAACTGGTTGTCTTAAAGCACTGCTGAATCTATAGGGCCATTATAAAATAATATTTTTTAATATTTTTTTAAAGTTGTGAGCTTGCAGTATAAATTAAACGTGATTAAATAAAATTGCAAAGACACATTTCTTATAGTTGTTTTTATTGCATATACGGGATAATATTGTATATTAATGAAGTATTTGAAATGCATGCCAAGTATACTACAAATATATTTACATAATTTTGTACTTCTGAACTTTTGATGAGTCTGCTAAACTGGAACAATTAATGTAATGCGTAATGCACTTTAATAGTACAGACGTTGTGCCAACTAAAGATATGTGAAGTGTATTTTGCTAAAGTGGAACTATTGCGAGTATATTTCAGGTACACTTTAAATATCTTGCATTTAATCACATTTGATATTATTCAAAGATCATCAATTCTGGCATTAAACCCAAAAAATGTTAGGCCTAATATTAAGAAATGTGTGTTGTTTTCAGTAAAGTTTGATGTGATTATCTCAATCCATATATCAGAAAAGTTAATAGATTTTAACTATACTTAGAATTAAATAAATAAATTTTACTTAGATAATACATAAAATATTACACAGTATATAAATCTTTATATTGCAATACATTTTCATATCACAGTAATTGACTACACAGTAACTGATGATGATTGATCATGTAGGATGTATTAATGACAACTGATAATGCAAAATGTGTTAATGTATCTCAAACATTTACATACAAATGTATAAATCAATAAATGGATTCAAAAAATGAAATAGAAAAAAACACAATTAAAAATAATAATAAAAAATCTGAATAATCTATAAAGATTTTTTCTGGCCTGATGTGTTGTAAAAAATAAAGCATACATAAATGTTTAAAAATAAATATGGAGTATAAAAAAAAATCCTGAATGGCTGTTGAAAACAGTGCATTTTATTTTTCCATTAATTGTCAAAGAGTGAGCTTGCATTTCAATATTCCTGCTCTACAGCGTACATGCAAGCATTTGCATGTTGACAAAAAAAGTAACTACTATATTGCATTACCGAATACCTGTATATGTCTAACTTGCAACCACTATTTCTGTGAGTTACACAGACTGAAACAATAGTCGTGCATTACAGTGAGCCCTCCACAGCATCACACACGGCTTAAGAGCGCCACACAAATGCTCATTCCTGTCATTGGAAGCACCAGATTCGCTTTCACATTCTCCATCTGTGTAACCAGCGCATGGAAATAATCCCCTCAAGGGTAATTTGTGCCTCATCCTTCCACCACAATCCTCCACGGCCGTGGTATTTCGAATAGAGGATTGACTTTGCGCTGAGGTGGAGAACCTCTGGGCAGCAGATCTGATTTGTTGAATAGTTCTGCCAAGTCAGCACAGGGAGGAGGGACACTGGATGAGTGTAAGGAGGGCGCTCTGGATTTTACAGCCTGGCTAGTCATTCCTTAAATCTCTGGAACCGCCTTTTAATCTCTTCCACACTTCAAGTGATGATAGGATTGAGCATTGACAGCGAAGGATAGCCGCAGAGTGGGTAAGGGGAATTAAGGACTCTCTATTAACCATTAAAAAGGATGTCTTGCTGCATGAAGGATGCATAGTGCTGACACACATAAAATAATGATGAAAGATGATTCATCATTTTTAAAAAGGATGATTTGATGCCTTCAGATGGAGAAATAACAGGCCTCAAATGGGAAAACTACACTTGGAATGATCCTATAGAGAGACCCACCAAAAAGAAAAGGGAAACTAGGAAAACAACAGCACTGACAACTCACTTCAATGTTAATTGTTTTCTATTCTAGTAGTATTGAATTATAAGTCTTTCACTTCAGATATATTATTCATCTACTATTACTCTTCCCCCGAGTTTCACAGACAAGGCTTAAGCTAGTCCCAGACTAAATTGCACGTTTGAGCTGTCTCAGATGAAAATATCTTGCTCTGACATATCTTTAAACATGTCAGTGCCATTGTTCTGTGTTAAGATGCACACCCGTAAAATTTTCTTACAAGGCATTTTTGTAAAAGTTGCTTAAATATCTTAATTTAATTAATACCTAGTAGACTGATTTCCGAAGGAAAATGTGACTTTGAAGTACAGATGATTTATATTTTAGGAAGGAACTTATCTTATTTGGAAATACCTATCTTCAATTCTGTTTTTGAAACACTTGGAGAAACTGAACAGGGAAATATTTCCAGAACAAAGGCAGCTTGAAAACTCTGCGGTTACAATTTGGCTGGTGGAAATGACATCTGTGACACAGTGTCAAGTGCAGTCCTACAGTTTTTACTATACAATTAGCCCCTTCAAATCCCTACAAGCCTCTTTAATGTCTCAGTTCTACATCTCTATGGCAACTGGCAATGAATTGGTGCAATTCAAAGCCACATGCGCCATGGCAATCACCCAAAAAACTCCCACAACCATCAGTGCTCACATTGTCCAACATACACACAACTTAAATCTACTCTAATCTCCCCACAGTGAAATCCCCAACAACTGTAGTGGGAGATAAATGAAACTGTGGGTGGGTTCTGGGATTATCATTATTGTTATAAGGAATCGGATTATCTCCACATGCTTATTGGCTAATAAAGTTTTCTCTGTATGGATTCGGTGCTAATGGGCCATTATGAATACACTACAAAATGATGTGATTTTAGCCGAGGCCAAATGCATGGCTTTGAACCACTGACTTTGGCAATGAAAAACAGGAACAACAGCCTATAGTCCAATAAACAGTAAGTCCATTTAAATCAATGGTACAGGACAAACAACACTACTAAAGCTGCTTTTTATTCTGTAACCTAAAGGGATAAATATACCTGCGGGACCCTGAGCCCCAGGAGAACCTTTGGCAGGTGGAGCCCCCATCAGCACGGAGGAGTCAGGTTCATTTTTTAACTGCGTCTGTCGATGAGAAGTGGAGGCAGGGGCGGTAAGAAGCTGAACCTGGGAGAAAGTGCAACAGGAAGGCAGAGAGACAGAGAAGGCTGATTGATTAACCTGTTAAATGGGGATTGTTTGAGTGATAAAGAGTACTGGAGTGATAAAAAAAGATGATCATAAAACACTGAGGTACAAATAATCAAAGCTATCGATGGATGCAGTTCAAATTCCCCGTGAAAGAGGCTCAAAGTGAAAGATGTGACTTTACCTTGGCCTCAAGAGAGCTCACACGATCTGTGAGGGCAGTGATTCGACTGCAATTCAGACAGCCTGAGAGAAAGAGAGACAGAGAGAGAGACAGTCATAATCAATTAGATCAATAACAGCTTTCACAGAGTTCTTTCCAAGGTGAGTTCTTTTTAAGTGTTCTGTGGTATGGATCTCTTAGCACTGAGATGAAGACTAAATAAAGTGTGCATGCTGAAAACTAACCAGGAATCAGTCTGAAAAGGTGCTGTTTAAAAGAACCAGGAAATGTGCATGCAAACTCAAAATGGCTAACACAAGTGGGCTGTTTACGGTTACAAGCCGGTTACATCATTAAGTCTTGCAACAAAGGGCCTTGGGTACAGTTTATAACAGTTCCAGATGGACAAGTTCCTTCAACGCTGTTTTATGGATGCTTTTGTCTTTATAGGGCTTTTTCATCGCTTAAGTGGAACCTATTTTGAGTTGATAATGAAGATTAGAGGTTTGGTTCTTACTTGAGATGTGTTCTCCTGTTTTAGAAACAGGTTTCAGAAGTGTAGCCTGTTTTCTCACAGCCTCCTGGGCAAGCAGGTTACTTGATGATCCTGCAAACAGAGATTAACCCATGAATAGAAATTTTAGTGTTCAAATTTTGGGGGTTAAAAAGTAAACTCAATGCTGTTTTTTGAACTTTTATTATATATAAAAAATAAAAAAAAGAACTGTAACTGTAAATGTTCCACTAAGAAATAAACTGCATTCAAAATATGCAGCCTTGGTAAACATATACGCCTTTTTTAAGATGTGAAAAATTCCATACAACCCCTAAAGTTTTAAAAAAGCACTATAAAAACAGTAAAAACATAGTTCAAGTAAAAGTTTTTCGGTTTCAAATTTTACAGCTGCTCAAAATTAAAACAAAAACATATTTGGACATGTTCTGGATCTCTTAACATCCACGGTTAATTTGATGAACTACACCTGTGGTTACTTTGCTAGGATCGTATGAACTTATGGTTTCTTTTGAACTTACAACTTATTAACTTTTTATTCATGACTATATATAACCAAGGCATAACTAGCTACTTATTTCTTCAATGAAATTCAATGAAATTCAATGCAAATAATGCACTTTTATACCACTTCAGGTGTGAAAATCATCATGAGTAATCATGCAATATCCCAAATATACAACTGACCACCAACAAACTATGCGCACTTTGTTAGAAACCAGCCATTTTTCAGTATCTCTCCGTTCGGTTCTAATTTAAAGCCAAGCAGCAGTATATATTTAACTCCTGGCTTTTGCTCTGTATTGGGATAGTTATGCTCTGAAAAGCACTGATAATGCTGATTCATATCTGCAGAGACAGAAAAGGCACACAGGGGCCTCCCTGACAGGTAAGCCCACAGAACCCTGGCACAAGGGGAAGGGTCCACAGGGGTGGGCTGAACAGGATACAAATGTGGAGGGAGAAACCTGGAATCACAAGAGAAACCCAGCTTTGGGTATCATGTGTTTAATTTTAGCGTACTTTAAATCGTTTTATGACATTTTCCCTTCTAACTACGTAGTGATCTTGAGGAGGAAGAGGTTACTTTTGGCAGACAAGAGAAGATAGAGGCTCACATTTAAAAACAATGGTTTCCTTGTGCTGTTCAAATGGACCTCAATTCACTTTCCCCCAACTCCTCTCTCTCTTTCTCTTCTTCTATCTCTTTTTTCCAAGGTGGTGAGAAGTTTTAATACACTCTGGACTGACCAGTTTCAGATTACTTCAGCAAACGTCTCTTATATTAGGCAGTCTGTGGCTAGCTCAGGTGCTCCAGACATAAACAACTGACCCAGTTCAGAGCTTCATTACCGGCTAGGGACAGGAAGTCTGCTCAGCCGCTCTGGCGTAGATAAACCACAGCAGTAACAGGACCAGAACCAGTGAAGTGGCACCTGCCTTGATTCAGACTTGGTAAAGGAATAAGGTCTCTGAGTCTTGTTTTGGATTGAAAAAGTAATGGGATCATATGAATAAGTCAAGATGTAAGAAATATAACGCAATAGAAAAAAGAAAAATTAGTGGGTGAATCAAAACAAAAATCAAAGAGAAAGACTAAATGCTTTGTGTTAAACAAACCTCACCAGCGGAGAAAATTGAATGGTATTTTGCAGTTAAACCATGAAACCTGGGATAAATGTTCCCTTCAGGAACCTCTTTTGATTTACTTTTTGTGTGTGTGGAGGAGACAGAAAGGAAATTTCCCATAGTGCATTGCTCTTACCAATGGTTGTGTTGTTATTTTAAAATATGGACCTTTCCCCCTCTATGAAGGCTTTTTCCAAAATCAATTCAAAACCACACACAAATGTGAACAGCCTTCCATAAAAAACAGCAGTTTTGATTTACTGTATGGTGCTTTTTGCTCATTTTGCTAACACTTCAGTACAAGGACCAACACTTTTCTTATAATCATTGCTTAATATTTACATTTAGGCTGTTTATTAGTACTTATATGTGACCCTGGATTACAAAACCAGTCTTAAGTTGCAGAAGTATATTTGTAGCAATAGCCAAAAATGAATTGTATGTGTGTTTGCTGTTTATTTTTGTTCCACAATTTTTTCTTCTTTTGTGCACATGGATCATAAAAGACACAGGGATGGTCAGATGAAGAGAGAATTGTCATTATTGTGTGAAGTATCCCTTATTAAATGGAAATATTTGAGCTGCTGAATATATCACATTCACATTCATCATAAGAAGACTGGGCTGAGAGCTCAACCACCCCCAGATTAGTAATATCTCTTCTCGGACTATTAATATACTTCCTCTTACGAGTGCCAAGTCACATCAACCTGCAAATGCATGTGAGATTGACCTCTCACCCCTGGGTGTGTGTGGATGTACGCTGGTGGGAGTAGCCGTCGATTTTATCAGCAGGTTTTTAATAACCAAGTTCCTTCAGAGTCTTTAAGGAGCAAAGCAGATGGTGACATCAGAGCATGTGATAAAATCTAACTCTCTCAGCTCTGAGGGGTCAGAGGAGGCGCATTTGAATGTGTGCGAGTCTCCAGAGTTCAAGGGTCAAGTGCTCTTAACACCATTGCGAGGTCACATCCTGTTGAGATGCTTGGGAAAAAGCTGGACAGGGTTATCTGCAAGTTCATTTGACTAAAATATCACACGGGGGAAAGCACTGAAAAAGGACAGTGGAGGAACAGCATGAAGTGTGGGAGTATTTATCCTGAGAGGTTTTCCTGTTTATCAGCTTATATACAATTAAAGATTTTGTGGAAGGAAGCGCATGGAGTTTGTGTGTGTTTCTGAGGCCTGTGTGTGTGTGTGACTACAGATGGGTGTAGTTAAATGTGGGTGCACTTATTTTGACCAACCAACAAAATGGTATTACTGTTGCACTGATCTTGTACATTTTTCCTCTTTGTAAACAACGGACAGAAAGAAAGCTGTCATACAGAGATCAGTCTCTTCAGGTTTAGGGCATTAGGAAGATGACATTACTGATCTTTTATACAAGCAGCTGAGGAAATACAGGAGTGTGCCTGGAGAATTATGGGTATGCAGTGGGCCACTATAACTCACAGGAATATTGTTCCTTGCTTAGCCCTGAAATTATTAATGGCCCAAGGTCAGCCCTTAACTCTCCTCTCAAAATAAAAATAAACCCAAGCACACGGTCACAGGACGGCACGGAAAGTTCATCCTCTAGAGCAGTGATTTATTAAGGACTAAAATAACAGGAAAATTACAGGTCGATAAGAATGGGGGTGGAAAATCTACTAAAACGTGCTCAGAAACAAGAATTGTGTTGGAGTTTTTGTAAAATTATATTATTTAGTTTTTAAAGAAAATGAATTCATATGAAATAATATACACAAATTATAAAATTATTTAAATTATACATTTACATTTTATAAACAAGTTATTTGTTTTAGAATTTTTACATTTCCCTCTGGGTGGTTAGTCTCATATTTAAAGATTCAAGTGCCAGAGTTTGTACTGCAAGGTGCATTCGGTAAGAAAGAGATGACTATGTCAAGTGAGGATTGTTCTTCCTCTTCACTAGTAACCCTAATACAGAACTACAAACAGTTTTGAGAGTCTAGATACATTAGGTGATCTAAGATCTAACAAGACCTCGTTTTAGAAAGACATCCCTTTCCTGTGTTGATTTAACATCTGAAGGTTTTAGAGCACTATTATGGGTTTAGAATCCAACTGGCTTCAAACTGGAACGAGGCTTTATTTAACCTGATTAAAAGCGGAGTATAGTAGAGAGAACACACATCTGTAGACGAACAGGACGAAAAATGAAAAAATAACTCTCCATCCATCTCTGTCAGCGGAGACTGCTGCCCTCAGCTCCACAAGCTCATTAGAGACCAGGTGGTAGTGATGAAAGCAGGTGAGGTGGGTGTGTATGTCTGTGTGAGGGGGTGTGTGTGGGATGGAGAATTTTAAGTCATGCTTGCTCTCTTTTCATAAGATCCGCCCTATAGTCTACAGGGAGTCACTTGTGCTGAGAAAGCAGTCTCTGTGTTTTAAGACAGAGTGGGGTAAGCACCTAATGTCTCTCTCTTTCTCCTCCACACAGGCAACATTGTTTCTGAGCTATTCAAATTAAGGTCCACAGCTCAAGGTCGAAAATGACCGCTGATATTCATATTAAACCTTGAGCAGTATGACCATCTTCATGAGGGTCCAACACAACAATAGACCTCATTGACCCTATTCACTGTATAGACAAAAAAATGTTCCACAGACATGAGGTGAGTAAATAATGACAGAATTGAAATCTTTTGGTAAATTAAAACAGACATAGAGAAAGAGCAGCACACACCTGACCCAAAAACATACGATGACAACTTTGGTGCAGCCTTGGAGGTCTTGGAACAGACCAAAGCCAAGCTACAACAGACGGAGAGAGGGAGTGACGGAGGGAAATGATGGAGAGGGGGGCGAACTCACTTCCTACATTCATACATACATCTCACACCTTATTAGTCAACATCACACACACACACACTTTAGTCTGGCTTCACACACACCCACACACTTCATACCAAATCACACTCAACACCTAAGTCTGACTACACCTTACGCCATTGCTGCGAGACGAAACTATAGAAAGACAGCAAGCAATAACGTTTATTGTTTATATGTACAATGAAATTCAGAAATCTAAAATACTTACATTTAGCGTTTCTTTTAAATACCAGCATAACAATTTGAATTGAAAATGTAATATAGAGCCACAATGAATATCACAAGAGTTGTCATCACTGTTATTAAAATAGTGGATTATTATTAAATATTTCATGTTATGTCATTGCATTTCTTTTTTAATAATAAAAACTATCAATCAACCAATAAATAAACATGTTCAGGTATAAAAACACCCAGATTTTGACTCCTGCTTGACAACATTTTGGACCCTAATATGCCACCACAAGCAGCAGACTGGCTGCACAGATTACCCATAATGCAATGAGAACTAAAGATTACAGGTCATTAACAATCAATGACTACAAAGCTTGCAGACATGAATGTTGAGTCTTCTGTGTGACAACCATTACTCATCCCGCATCAGTTAATCACCCCTCCTCCAAATGTGTGCCTGTCATAAGCACCCAGATGTGAATCTTTTACAGGAAAGTAACTCTAATATCTCTCTTTCTCACTCATTTCTATATATTTGCTGAAGTCCACCCTAGACTACAGTAGTAGGTTTAAACACTAACGGTAAATAAAGGAGTGTTTGTGAATGGTTTTGTTTTAGCAATTTCATTTAATTCCTGCTGTGTTGCTGGGACTGTGTTTCTATGAAAATGTAAACCTTAAAATTGTTTCACACTAATCCTGTAGCAACCGCAAATCTCTCCGGCACCCATTTTAAACAAAGTGGACTTTATTTAAAATTAACTAACAACTGTGACTCAGTGACGCAATGAAGACTGTAAACTTAGGAAACAAAAGGCTTTGTTTTCTTCTGAGTGCATGAAGCTGTTATTCTGATTTTGTTTCTCTTACTTTTCCATACTAAAAATAAGTATCTCCAATGAAAACCACAGTAAGAATTGCAACAAAAACTCAATTTTATGTTTTAATTATTAGAAAAAAATGGCTTGCACTCGAAATGTGGCAGCAAACAGTATCCGGAAATACAAATTCAAACAATTAGAATCCATTGAAATTCGAATTAATTTATATCCGGTTGTTTTCTAGATGGTTGCTGAAGTACTCTGGGATGTTGCAATGATTAAAAAAAAAAAGTCTGCTTGTTTTAGTAAACACCACTAATAAATGGTGACTAAAAAGCGGTTTCCTCTGTAAGTGTCAGGTTTTGAAACCACTTAAGCCTCTTCTCTCAAAAAGGATTCTAAAAGAGGAGGCTGCCATCCATCTGCTTCGACATCCTCTGGCCTCTGTGTGGAAACGCATTTTAAAGGGTACAAGATGGAAACACTTTTCTTCAGGAGACAAACAGGCATGTGGTGTCTGTGGAAGATCTAAAATAAGCCCCGGGAGCATGTGTAACCATGTAGGCCACAGAACAGCCGTACCGTAAGCTCCTGAGATCCATACCGCAGAACAGCCTCTTGGTTCTCAGACACTTCCTCCCACACTAAGAAAACAGATGTTGAACAGAAAGAAGACAGGCCCACTTGTCTTTCTTTATTAGGCTGAAACACAAAACATATAGATCTTCCTCCCATCATAAAACACAATCCTCTTTCATGTCTTTGTCTCGTGACCTCGGCTGACCTCATGCCAGACGTGTGCCCGTGTTATCTCACGAGTGCCCTCTATGACTCACACAGCTTCCTTGAACTCCTTCACTTCCGTAATTCAGTAGCCGACACCCCCTCTACGTCCAATTGTCTCATAAAAAAACACAACAGTGGGCGCTACCGAAAAAATGGTCTGTCTGAACCACAGAATGTTGTTTGCGAGGAAGACAGGCAGGGAGGGGATCATCTCGGCTACCCACACCAACCACTCCAAACACTCTGTAGTCATTAAAAACCTCTCAGCTCAGCGGACACGCCACCACAAGACATTCACAAAACAAGCAAAGGAAAACAACGCCTGCATACATACTGGACCTCACCAAATCAGCTCCTCCGCGTGCAAGAAATTAACACAGACATCAAGGAGAGAGCCTTAAAAAAGTAAACCAGGGCCTAAAAGTTGCATGTGCCTGACATTAAATCACAAAAAAAGAGCTGTATTTGTCCAAAAATAGTAATCTAATTTAAGTTGCTTTGTTGCTTGACAACCAAAAACAGCCTACAGTTTTACAGACTTAAAACCAGTTTTATGAACAGGCTTATAACTTGGGAGATTAATTGTTTATTCTAGGGCTGAATTGATATTAAAATTTGGACTGATACTGACCTTTTTTCCCTTCTTTTCATGGCCAATAAACAGGTAATAAAAGTAAAACTTCAAAATATCATTATAACGTACAGTATATTTTAAGACTTCTAAAGATCACTTTTAATAGTGTTATTCAATTACTCATGTTTTAAAGATTAACTTTAGGCAGTACAATGCAGGACAATACAATGCACAAACAGTGACATGCATTACTAATATCTGGAATAACCTAGGAATTTACAATATATTGATGACATGTCAGTTATATAAAAAGTGATTTAACCACAGCTAAAGGAGTCAAAAACACCCATATGGTAAAATCATTGTGACACATTAACTTCAAGTGGATTATTGTTATAATTGAAGAAGAGAAAAGAAAGAGATATTGTGGTTTGTGGGAAAATCAAGGTCAGAAGCACTCTCCCAAGTGTGGCACATCCTTCTGAGCCAAAACTCAAATCTGAGGAACCTGTTTGTTCCACATGAAAACCAAATAAGATCTTTTACTAAATCTAGTGCATGTATTCTGTAGAGGTTTTATTGAGTTCGCTTACGGTGAGTTCAGACCAAATTCACACAATATTTTTGGCCACCAAGTACAGCATGATTTTTTAACAAGACCTGCAGGCTGTATAGGCGCAGAACAGATGGCCAAATCTCATCCTACCTTTAACCCCCCAAAAATAACAAAAACATTTTGAGGTCCACTACAAAAACAGCGTTACCATGGCAACACCATAACTATTGCGTCAACTCCAGGGATTATATCATTATAACTTTACAGTTCTCCTGCCGAGCACTATACACACGTTCCAATATTCCTTGCAGCAGCTCCTGCCTTAATCGCAGATCATAAACCTGCATTAATGTGCTTATGAGTGCACTCTTACTCATCAAACTGTGTGGAAAGAGCCTTACTCTGCCTCCTTTCTCTCTTCGAAAGAATACCTTCGCTTTAGGCCTTGGAGCAGCATGTGATGCGACTTTTGGCATCTACCTCTACAAAACCTGTCTCACAATTTCAGATAATTTCCTTTACAAAAAAAAAAAAGTTGGATGCACATGATGGAATTTCGACAATCTGCTTTGGAAGTGTTCGGAAAATCTGACTTTTCCATTTCGAAGCATAGGTTTATGCTACAAAAGGCCTAAACTGGACAGAGGGGAGATTTTTTGGTTCGTCTCCCAGAGGTCAAAAGGGATTTTAAAGCAAAGATAAAATAGCTAACCTTGAAGGTGAAAACACTCTAAAAACACAATCCCAGTAGAAATGTACACAGTCATTTGAAATCAGATGAGAAAACTGTCGGGAAGGTTTGGAAAGAGTTCTGTTATTAGTCCCTCTGGAGTATGATGGTGTGCAGATATGCTAAACACCACATTCTTTCACATATATAAAAAGCAAAAGCAATAGTAATACAAAGAGCTTTGAAACTGAACAGACATATACATTGAATGCAGCCCCCAAAACTGATATTGCCCAGACAACATGCCAGCCGTCTTGCAAACAGAAGATGCTCTTTGTTGTAGTGGCAGCTGAGACTAAAAAAGGACAAATGTTTTTGAAAGCATTGATAACTAGGGCTTATATAATCTAATGACATAAAAGTTCTGTAAATGCTTTAGAACACATTTAACTTATTTTCTGTAATGTCGTTTATTGCGAAAGGGTTCTTTCTGCAAACGCCAGCTTAGCATTTCACTCAAGATCAGTATCACTGTACAAATGTGATAGTTTGAAATCACTACCCTCGTGAAGAATACTAAAATGTATTTGAAACACATTTATTTCTTCATTTACATATTTATGTACTTCATAAAATATACATAAAAATATAGGTAAAGTCTGCTAAATTTTGTTAAAGGGTCAATTCACCCAAAAATCAAAATTCTGTCATTAATTACTCACCCTCATTTCGTTCCAAACCCATAAGACCTCATCTTTGGAACACAAATTAAGATATCTTTGCTGATATCAGAGAGCCATGTGACCCTCCATAGAGAGCAGGACATCTGAAATGATCCCAGGTACAGAAACGTGGTAAAAACACTGGTAAAAAAAAGTCAAAACAAAGGTCTAACGGGTTTGCACGACATGAGCGTGAAATAATTTTCATTACTGGGTGAACTAACTATTTAACAGATTTGAAGCAAAGGATGAAATAAATGTATTTTAAACTTACTACCTTTTTACTTGAAAGGAGAGACAATAACTCACTTTGCCTCTTTCCTCAGACATCCACAAACCTCTCTTATTCATAATGTTTTAAAAACGGAAACATACCCAGTGAAGCATCACTATCACTCCATTTAAAATAACTTAAAAAAAAAAAACACCTTTCACTACGTAATGCTTTAAATGCCAAAGCTAACTTCAAATACGGGCATGAGAAGAATTGTTCCCCACTCACCCAGTCAGCCAAAGGCATTTAGTGTGTCTGTGCATGTGTGCTTGCCGGTGTGTATATAATTAGTTTCAAAGTTAGAGTTAAAGAGAGTGTAAGTGGTCGGTGAACTTCAGGGTGGCCATAGACCATTACAGGAGCACTTGCAGTGTCTTTTGTGGTTGCGGCTGGCCATAGTAACTCACATGAGCAATCATACCTCACTGTTTCCTTGTGTTTAACTCAGTAAAAACCCAATTAAAACACTTACACACAAAGTCAAGACATTACAGGGTTTGAAACGAAGCGCTGCAGCTGCTTTTCTAATCATGTCCTGAATGGATTTTTGTAGGCTGTGCATTCTGTGCATTTTTCTGGATTAGAAACGTCTTATTTAGTTAGATCAAAGGTCACAGTGAAAGCCTGTCTGAATTCGGTCTTTACACAATGGAAATAATTTGCAGAGTTCCAAGTCTTAAGTCATTTTATAATTACGTTTAATGTGTTTTGACAGAAAATGAATTAATCATGACAGTAAATTGTGAGAAATTAGCAACTACAGATACTGTAATTTAGTAAGATAATTCAGATGGTTTTCAAATGACTAAATGTACCATAACCCTGATGATTAGTTTGGATCTTATCCTGTCATCCTGTTTGGAAGCAATCCTGAGATCTTTGTGTTTTCAGCACAGAAATTTAACCATCCAGCAACAATCATCCAGCTTAAACTGTTCAATGTTTTTTTAACATCCCTAATGGCTAGTTCATGTGAAATGTCAAAACAAAGAGTCTCAGATTCACATCCCATACACATATGCACACACTCACACACAGGCATTCTTACAGAGCTAGATCTTTGCGCACAGGAATTCTGACACCTCATTTGAACCGTGTGCTTGAACTAAGAGCTTTGAGCCTAACACTAAAATAACACCTGGCAGGAGCTTGATGAGCATAGACACCTGTATGGAAAAAGTATAGAAGCATACAAAACACAAACTACAGAATGCAACATTCCAGAAAAGCCTACTTTCAGAATGAAATACAATCTATATTTTGTGACATAATATGCAGTATTAGCAATGCTGTCACGCGGCCTGAATATGTTTTGTCTAGTCACTGTTACCCAATAATCATCTCAGAAATAAAACTATATTTTGCATTTTATTTTTAATTGCATAATTGAGTCTTGAGATTAATGTCAAAAAAATAATAAGGAAAGAAGGAAGAAATGCTTTTCGTTCTAGTTCCTGTAGAGGAGCTATGCTACTAGCAGCACTCCATGCTAAAACATGAAATGCATAACTAAAATTCAATGCAAGATGCTTTTATAAAAGTATCTGACAAAAATGCATTGAATATAAATTTGCCTTACAGTACATTGACAGTAAAACGTGTTGCGCTGCAGAATGTAGCATTTCACAGCAAGTGCCCTAAATTCTTTACTGCACTATTTGTAAAAAAATATAGCAGTCATCTAGGTATTCTATGCATACAGAAAATATGCACAGTTCAAACACTACATACTGCAGAGTAAGACAATAAACCATAAATCACTTACTTTTGTTAGTACTTTCAACATGAAAAACTAATGTAAATACCATGACTTAACATCTTAAACTAGTCAAAAGAAATTATAGTTGTAATAATAAACTTTGCTATGAAAGTAAAAACATTTAAAAAGCCTTTGAAATCTTTTAATCTAATATCAACCCCTTATAGAAATCATAAACACAGAACTGTCATTTTACATACAAAAAGCAATAGAATTACCAGTGCAGTGCTTAGCTATTTGTGTTGAATGAATGAACATGATTAGATTATAATTAGGACTGAAAATTGCCAAAGAAAAATGTAGTCCACTTCTTGCTGATGTTTTGCTAAATCAGATGTGTTTCTGATCATAAAGTGAGGGGTTGGATTTGATTCATGGACCGCCAGCTGAACAGAAGTAGTGCATATCACAATGCTTAAGACTCATTATGCAAGAGCAGTGATGTCCACCTGACCTAGCAATGTCCAGCTGTTTCTCTTCATATTAGTTTAACAGGAATTGAAACATAAGATGATTTCTGAGGTCATATAGCTTCATATCTCTCCAGGCTACTGGCATGACTGACAGACACTCAGGGATGAATGGGAACAAAACAATACTGAGGTTGTAAGCACTGGGAGATGAATGAACTGCTGTGTGCCAAAAACTCTGTATGTGTGTGAGAGGAGCTCTTGTTATCACTGGGACAGGTTTCTTATCTCTCCCCCCTCTTTCTGCCATCAGGACACACACATGCAGCCTCTTGTTCTCAGTGTTATCTATAGAGGTGTAATTATCTCTTATCTGACCTCATGTCACCTTCTTCCCCTTATCTTTGTCTTCCTCTCCTTTTACTGCACGCTTGCATCTGGTCTGCATCTCAGGTGGACCGACACAGACAGTGTCAGATCTTCAGGAAAAAGGAACACTCCTGCAGTGTCAACTTTTGAGTCGGTTTAACACCTGGTATAGACCTGATGGGATTAGTGGGCACGAGTAGTCAGAATAGTGGACACATAACTGTGCACATATAACTGATTCAACAAAACCCTCACATTAGTTATATTTATTTATTTTTTCCATGTGCAGACACAATTTTTTGTCAATGCATGATGCAAATAACATGCTGAATATGTTCTGCAACCTTGTTGATATAATTTCCTGATTTGGTCCTCCCCCACTGCCAGTCTCTTAACATTTCCAATTAAATGTGACATGCAAAGCCAAAGCTACAAATCAATTTCAATATCGCTAATTAAGGAGGTAGTTTGTCTACAAGTAAAAAGTTTTGTCATTTACTCACTCTCATGCCATTCCAAACAGGAGAGAGAAATAAATAAGCATATTACAAATAAATTTATTACAATTACATACATATATTTGTTTAAAGGGTTAATCCACCCTAAAATGAACATTGTGTCATCAATCTCTTACCCCCATGTCAATCCAAACCCATAAAAGCTTTGTGTACAGAAAACTTCAAAAGAACAGCCATCTTTTGTAACTTTATATTAGTTAAATAAATCCTTACCAAATTAAAGCGTTTCTTTAAAAATAAATAAATAAATACAAATCTAATCCCTAAATTTTTAAATATACAAAAACAGAAATATTCTTCAATGTTTCGTCATTTTAATCATCAAAAAAAAGTCAAAATTTCTCTGAAGTTCAAGAGTCACTCACAAAGGCTGTTTATGGAGCATGTGATAGCGCTACTGCAACAGAGAGTTCAGTTTCAGCCAGAAGAACTAAATCTTTCTGGCCTTCAGACCTTTAACATTCCTGCTAAAAGAAGAGTCATCCATTCAGCCCTGACAGAGCAACACATCATCACCTTGTCTCTCTTGTTTGCCCATCTGTCTGTCTGTTTCCATCTAATAAAAATAATTACACCCAATATTACCACTCAGCTGTCCCCACTATGACATAAGCACATACAAACACTCACCAAACACTCAATTTTACTGACAAGAAGCAGACCAGACCAGTGAGTGGTGGGTGTGAGAGACTTAAATGGATTCCCACACCCCCACCATCTCTCTTCCCACAGATCTGAGCTTTATCGTAAGCAGCCACTTCAGCAGAACATCCACACGGCGTGGTGTTTGTGTTAAAATAGGGGTGGATGAAAGATCGGGCAGACTAGGATGAGAGAAACCCTGTGAGTGAAGCGATGAGGGGGTATTCAAATGCAAGAGAAGGAGAATGTCAAACAGCACTGATCTCACTATGAGAGAGTCCTGGATCAAAACACACCCAGAGTCTCTATCACTAGCCAGTCAAAATACACGTGTGAGCCAAACCGTAGGGTCAGGCCACTGAGAAAAAGCATTCTCTGGAGGGTTTAAAAAACATGGCAGACTATATGATATGGTAAACAACTTCTGCTATAAAACTAATGTAGTATCTTTGTCAAATTTATGAGCTACTAAAATACATAAATCTTGACATTAGCCTTTAATTTGGGACTTTTGGCAGGTATATTTTCACAACAACTAAAATGATACAGTTTTGCAATGCCTAATAATCCTCATAAAAGCTGCAATATTAATTAAGAATCCTGAGATCATAACACTAAATGACTGTGCAGAGGAAAATAATATCTCAATCCTACTCAGCAAATTTCATTTTATCAGCTGCCTAGGAGCCAGTTTTTTCGACTCATAAAGCTTTTAAGAAAACAGGGCGGTTAGGCCAACTAACTTATGGATGCCTTTAAGCTTTATGAATACAAATGACTTCACCCAGTGGCCAGATAATGAGACAGTTTGGGCAAATGGAAAATGAAATCCTGCTGTCTGTGCAGGAAAATGTCTTTTCCATATATTGTGTGCAGGGTTGTTGGGTTATCATAATTAGGGAAGACTTGATATATGCCGCTCTAAGCTACTGGATGTCTGAGCAATGTGGGTGAAGGAGCTTTTATCTGAAAATCTGACGTGACTCATTGAGGGTGTCAGACTTTGCGGTTGTGGTTTGATAGACTACTAGCCTATAAAAGCGGTTCCTGACTGTTTCTGGTGGAATAATTTCTTCAAAAGGTCTAGGTCTTTTCAGACGTTTTTGCACTTAACTAGCACTCTATTCTCTGCACAGGCAAGTCACCTGACCCTGCCTATTTTTCCCTTCTATGATGAAATGACACTAGCAACCCTCTGCGGAACTGAAAAAAAAAAAAGAGATAAAAGGGGCACCATTTTGTGCAAGAAAAGCATGTTTAAAAGAAGAGCCGGGTGCGGTGCCAATGTGTGGGAGATGAGACTACGGGCTGGAACTAGTGCCATGTGAAAGAGATCAGCAGATTGATGTGGGAGATGGAGATTACAGTCACCGTGAAAACACAAACACTGAAAGAGATCATGAAACGATTTGGGATTTTGATAAGGGAGGGCGGTGCAGTAAACTTGAACAAACACGCTAAGCACGATAAAATATAAAGAGAATGAAACCATGAATAAATGAGAATGCACAGTATGAGTTCGCCTGCTCAACTGAGCACATGAAAGTTAAATTAATAAAGTGCAAGTGTGCAGAGAAAACCTATTAAATAACAGTACACCCATACGTTATCATCCAAAAGTTTAAAGTCAATAAAGAAATTAATACTTTTATTCAGGAGGGACGAAATAAATTGATCAAAACTGACCATAAAGACAAAAAGAAAAACAAAACAATTTAAACTGTCATTGAAGAATCTTAAACAAATGCATCACGGCTTCCACAAACATATTAAGTGTTTTCAACATTGATAATATTAAGAATTGTTACTTGAGCCTCAATTTAGCATATTAGAATGATTTGTGAAGACGACTGCAGTAATGGTTAAATCCATTGGCACGTGCAAGTGTAGAATTCCAAAAATCTAAAATTATTTCACAAACCAAACTAATCTACTCAGCTCTAAAGATAGCGTATAAGCCATGCGGGCCAGGCCCTATCATTCAGACACTCAGAGGTTCACCACTGACTCTTTTACATGTTGGGTTTAGTGGAAAAAAATGAGAAACACAGCCCCAAACAGCAGAGTGTTCCCATAACACTCAAACCTCTTACAGAAATATCCGTCGCACAGACCACGGCTATATGTACTGTACAAGCACCAGAAAAAATTAATTTTAAGCTTTTGGGAAGCTTCCACAAACCATAAAAACTGGTTTGCCTAGCCCAAAAGAGCGAGTGGCTGTTATGACAGTGTTCGGTTAGATTTTGGCTTGTTTGGACTACCTGTCGTAGTTACAAATAGCAGTTTGTGGTAATCTGACAGCCACATTGTTTAGCTCAAAAGACTCATTTCTAAACATCAAAATGATTAAAAACTGGGGTTACATTTTATTTCGATAGTCATGACACTTTAGACATTCTACTAAGAGTAAATAACTTTACTAAGAGTATTAGTAGACTGTCTGTTTAATTTCTCCTAACACTTTATTTTGATGTGTCCACAACATACATTACTGACTATCAGAAACTTTTCAAGTATATGTCAACTTATGCTACCTTTAACCTACCCTAACTGTTTACTCAGAGTTATTGGACATGCAGTTGCAAATTAAGGAGAATAAGTTGACATGTGGTTACAGAGTAACTTATAGTTAGTAGAACGTCTAAAGTGCACAATCAAAATAAAGTATAACCAAAACTCATATAAAGTTTCTGAGGTTTCCTCAAAAAAACACTCTTTGACCACACTTTGACTCCCAATATTGAGCCTTTACCATGTCGGAGCTGATATAAAATAATAAAACTGCTTTCTATTATTTTTAAAGGATTGAAGACTAGAGTAATGATTGCTGAAAATTCAGCTTTGCCATCACAGATAAAAAAAGGTATAAAATAAAAATAAAACAAAAAATAACAATACATAATACTTCTGTAGGCACAAATTGCATGTGGACTGGATTACATGAGAAGTAGAACAATAGCGTTGATGTAATAATAGACATGTAAATGTAGGTTGCCATACGTTAATCTGACTCTCTGGCAGATTCGATGTTTTTGCAATGAGCTGTTTTTACAGCTTAGTTTCATTTCATGGTCTTACTGCGTGAGTTTTGGGTTCTTAAACATGCAGTTTGTTTTTATAGTGAAATTGTTTGATTTAAAAAAAAAAATTTTTTTGATGAAAATACCCATCTAAATGTTTACCCCTTGGTAATATTGAGAAAACATGGCCTCTTTTTTGTAACTCTTCCTCTCCACCTTTCACTCCAAGTGCCCTACAATCACCATTTATCACCAGAGGCTCAGAGGGAACTGCATTGTAAACCTTTAGGAGCCTCTGCCAAAGTGAACACAATGTCAGCCTTGACAATGAGTTAGAGTGTTAGGGAAAAAGAGAAAGTGAGAGAGCTGATTGACTTATTGCGGCACTGATACCTGGCAGCAGTCGTAGGAAATGTGTATTTTTGGATTTCCCCAGCCTTTCACTTGCTTATCCTTCATCATGCTCTTTCTCTGTGATGACATAGAGGGAAAAGATACCGTGATGCAGAGTAAAAGAGACGGGGAGCCTTTATAACGCTGTCTTGCCATCTGGAACTAAAACCGATCGTTTATACGGCATTTACAGGACCTTGCGGCGTGTAACAAACTCATCTTTATTAAAACAATTTGAAAAGACCTTTTGTTTATCCACTTTTTAAACATTATAACTTGGCCTCTAGTAAATTTGATCTAGTGGTTTATCCAAAAGGATAAGTAGGAACAGAAACTGCTGTCAAATGAAGGATACTTTTGTCCAGGCCAGATTGATACTTCAAACTCTGGCATGGGAAAGGCTGAGCTGTTCAAAGCCTCAGCATCAGCTCTATAAATACAAGAGTTCAAGACCAGCATGTCACTGACTCCAGACTGATTAAGGTCCAGAAAGAGTTCCACTCTTCTGCAGCACACACTGCCTTCTACTTCAGGTGTGTGAGAGGCAGTTTTTAAGACAGACGATGTGGAACACGTCCATTCTAAAAAACAGACCCAGACATCAGTGCTGAATAACGCTGTCTCTACTCTCCTACTGTAGTCTCGTCCAGTGGCATCTCAGGCAACCCTCAGCGAGCCTTCTCATTGGCTGGTGGGAGTCCAGATCCCTTCCGCACACATTATGTCACAACACACAGAGTCTATTAAAGTGATTTACTACCATCATTGTTCGTCTCAAAAAAATAATGGCAGCTGCAGCAACGAGTGAGTGTTTATAAAAAGGGAAGCTAATTTAAAACTGTAGCTTTTCAAGTAAATATTTCACTTAAAAGCAGTTAAACTGCAGTCAAGGTTGAAAGTAGTTAGCTACCCTGAGTAAAAAGTCATATATTTAAAATACATTTATTTCAACTATTTCAAGTATTTAAGTATAGTTCAAATCTATTAATATGTGTATTCACATATCACTATTTACTGCTATAAATTTTTTTTAAAACGTACAGTTTTTTACAGACGCTAGGACACATTTCTTAATACTTAGTTCACTTTTGCAAAACTCTTCACACAGTGAGCACAACAGAAGTATATGTGGGCTAAACTGGGGATCAATTATCATTGTTTTGGCACAAAATGCATTCAATGACTACATCTCTCAAATTTCCTGAATTCTCTTCTCACTGAGACTTAACAACTGCCAAAAATCTTTGTACGTACAGGACATTTTGCACATGCTTACATACTGTTCTCAAAACTGTTAAACAATAACATAATGCAAAACTGAATAAGACAGCAAAATTCAACAGTAATATTTTATTGCTGTTGAATTCTTATAGATCAGCATTACTATTGTATCTGTATCAGTGGATGGTGTGTATACAAAATTCCTATATTTTGGAATTACTTTTAAAAAATTAACAACATAAAATATTGACGAATTCTGCATCATGTCTGATTCATTCCAGTAACATCTATTGCTATTATAAACAGAGATGTGTCCTTGTTTTACACTGAAGAAAACACTGTGTAATGCTACATGTTGTTAGTGTTTTTTAGCTCATTGTTTTGTGGCTGACAAAGTGTGTTTGTCGGCTGTCAGCTGTGTCAGTGTTCTGGAAGAATGAGTTTATTTGAGACCTGTATAAAGTGTTTTGGTAGTTGTACTGCATTTTGAATGTGAAATGAACTGCTTTGCCAAGCTGGAAGTCTGTTAGGAGAATTGTGTGAAGAATTTCGCAAAAGTGACCTAAGTATTGAAAAATGTGTCCAAGCGTCTGTAAAAAACGTCTAGGTTACTATCGTAACCCACGTTCCCTGAAGGAGGGAACGGAGACGTTACATATGGGAACTCGCCA
>JAUCMU010000097.1:9288415-9304977 GCA_032275025.1 Enteromius treurensis | reverse complement strand
AAAAAGGACGGGCTATTTATAGTGGGTAGAAGGGGATTTGATTGGGCAGGTGTAATGAGGAGATTGATTAGGTGATGTGGTGCCAGCTGTGATTAATCGACCGCGCTCCTACTCGAAATTAGTTTATTTGCAAAAACTTAGTTAAAGATTAGTTCCAAGACAACCATCACAGACACAGCCTGAGTTATCCACGCAAACAATCTTATGTCCAATGTTTACAAGCAAAAATTGCTTACAGTACCTTTGCCGGCTTAAATTTCTTATTTGTTTTGCGTGTCAACCAAGCTCCCGGTCTGCAATGGTCCCCTGGGACGCTGGATCTCAATACCGATCCTGTTCGTGACGCCAATCTATGTCGTGGCCCAAAGAGGTTGTTGGCCTCATTCTCAGTCAGTGCAGACAAAAAGGCTCAAACAGCAGAGTTTCAGATGTTGAAGAAATAAGACTTTATTAAAGAAACAAAGCCGAGAAGACAGCCGCCACATCAGACTGCCTTTGGCTTCTGATTGTTAATACCAAACATATTATACCCTCAGAGATGAAACCCTTACTTTCCCATTGTGCTGATTGGTCAGTTACCATTTTCTTTGCTCGTCTATTTTAGTTTATGATTTCTTATTGGTTGACCATCTTTATCTTTGCCCGTTTCTATTTTGTTTATTATACCTGATTGGCTGATCATCACTATCTCGATGTCCTCCCTGTGCATTACCTCATGGTGGCTTGCTGAAAAGTTACACTCCTTGCCAAAAATATAAAGATTCCCTTTAATTGGAGGTGATTTCTTAATTCAGATGTCTTTGATGGCCTGTCCCTGGCACTAGGATAATAGAACCTTTTTTAGCTGAGAACTTCACCTCTCATATGCACAGTTCACTCTCGGTCATTCAGGCCTCAACCACATTATTCAGTATATTGATTGCTTCCATGATTTACATTCTGTTGTTAGTATGACAATATCATTTCTATATTTTGCTGCTAGAATTCACAATAATGCTCCTTTCAGGTGCTCATTGAACAGACCAGACCAAAAAAGATGCAGAGAAAGTGTGTACATGAGCGGGGGCTATATGCACTTTGTTAAGAGGCCTTAACCTGCCACTGGGCACATGCTCCTGTCTGTCAGACTTGGAGCAATTGGATGCCACAGGCTTGGATACCCTTGTATGCCCTTGATTTGGGTTATATTTGCATGTAAAATTAGAAAAGCAACATAATATCTATTTAACTGAACTTGCTGCTCCTTTCAGGTGCTCACTGAACAGACCAGACCAAAAAAGATACAGAGAAAGTGTGTGCACGCTGACTTTGCAGCATTGTGGCAGTACCAGCGATCAGATCTGTCACTAGTGACTTTTTTGAAAGGAAATTTCACAACAGCATGACACAATTGGTCACGAGACACTTAAGAGCCAATAGAATTTCACAACCAAAGCTGACGTAAAAGTTTTTCTGGCAGCATCATTTGAATTTGTACACAGGCGTGTTTTATCACGTCTATAACTTTCACAAATCATTCTCAGAAGTTTAATCAGACTCAAAATATTAATATTTTTTGAATACATTTTGACGGCAGTCGTATCTGCATATTATATATTGTGTTTTATTGAAAAATGGTAGGTGTAGGGTAGGAGTGAGTAATATATTGCACAAAATATTCATGTGCATCTCGTCATTAAAGCCGGTTCTGACATTGAATCACCCACTAAACTGAACACGATATTGTGTAGCTTGTCAGTAATCTACGGCTCGGTGTATTAACTGCCGCTCCATTTGAAAACAGGTGATGGAGATTTACTGTTAATATTGACAAGATGCGCATAAATATATGTTGTGCGACATATTGTCCAGCCCTACTTTAGGGGCAGGGGTTGGGTTACGTGCTCATAAATGTGTAAATAGTGTAACATAAATAAAACAGTTGTGATTTTTTAAACTGAAAAACCACACCCAAAGAAATATGTAATAATGGAATAAGTACTAACCAATATATCATTTAAAACACCCAGCATCTTTTGCGTCGACATATTGATGCCAAGGGTTTCTTATTTAAAGAAACAAAGGACTTTGCATTCTGAAAAATTATGCTGAAGCGGTACCCTGTGCATCAAACAGTGATGCCAAAGGGTCCTGAACAAATGGCAATATGTGGCAAGTGAGAACATTTTGTTCAGTTTGCTCTATTCTGGCCCATGATTTGTGGTAAAATCAGCCATATGATCTACTAGTCATAACACACGCATTATAAGTCCTTTACACAATCTGAGCCTGGTTCTCCCAAGGTTTTTTCCCCCATTCTCTAATAGATGGGGTTTGGTTCCTTGCCGCTGTCGTCTCTGGCTTGCTTAGTTGGGGACACTTCTTTTCTAGAAAGAAGTGTCTTCTTTTCTCTTCTTCATTTCTAGTAATTATCGTCCTCTTGACTACAGAGACCGTCTCTGCATTTGATAAATAAATAGTTTAATTCTCGTCATTATACATTACCATCACTCTGTTCTCCTACTTGATAATGTTCAGTGCTTTGCTACAATCTAAGCGCTATATAAATAAAAGTGACTTGACTTCTGTTGAGTGAACTCTGAACTCATCTGCTAAATGAGTACTTGCATATTTTTCTTCCTAAATGAAGGTAATAAGCACAAGCGATCACAGCATCATATTTTCTGGCCTGCTCCTAGTTTTTTATTGACTTCAAATACGGTTTCTAGCTTCATTGTATTTCAGATATGCGGTAGGTAATGCAAGTTAAAAGGTGTGAAAGCTTTCAACAGCCCAGCAACTGGCATCAACATGCGCTTGGCCAGCAGATTGAAAGACTGAATCTCTTCCTCACATACACACATGGGACCAGAACCATAATAAATAACTCTGCAATGCACGCAGCTCATAGCAGAGACTGTAAGGGGGAGATAACTCAAATCAGAAAGAGATGGGAGGAATCACACAGAGCTGGACTGAGTGCAACTCAGCACGCAGTCAGCGGCAGGCAAGCCAAGGCCATTAAATAAAAGCAGCACAACGCACACATGCATACAAACCAAAGGAAAGATCATGAAACTGTCTCGTTTTAGACAAAAGGAAAAGCAGTGCGCCTCATTTAAAGCATGAATGCCAGCACACAACGCGTGAGACAAAGCTGAGACGCAAATGTTGACTCCCGCAATGTAGCACAGACTACAAAGATTATTGACTCTGGAGGCAAATAAATTAAGTTTGAACAAGAAGACAATGGAAGGCTGTGGCAGCTGGACAGAAGGGGAGGAAAGAGAGCATTTCATCATCGGGTCAGTAATGAAGCCCTCCTGGGATGCACTAGTGGGGTAAGATAACCCAATTAGGCCGCGCTCATGACGTCCAATGCTAGGCAAAACAGTGAGGGATGGATAAGATTAATGGGCTGCTGAAAGAAAGCATCAAAAAGTACTAAAAGAGAAAAAAGAAGGAGAGAACGACAAAGCAAAGCAGAAATGAGCAGAGACCCCTTTTCTATTCCTGCGATTTGCTCAAGAACGGTTCAAAGGACAGGTCAAAGGCCATGGTGGGAGACAGTCCTACTCCAGAGTGGGATTTAAGGGCAGGCCTCACAGAATAAACAGCCCTGAAGCGGATGATATGGATGAGTGAATGCACACACAGAAACACCCATAGATCATGAAGATGACCAGTGCATATTCCCCTAAGTATCTCTATCCTCACATTGATACTGACTCCTTGATTGATTGATCTTCACTCCACGTGACGATCTTGATTTATATTTGACAACAAATGAGAGGGCTGCAGTATTTGTTTTCAATTTAGAAGTACCTTTTTTTCCAGAACTGGCAAAATTCATTAAGAAATTTTAAGTATATATTCTTGTTTAATGCCATTTTCTTTTCAACTTCGGATTAAAATCATTCAAATCAAATCAAAGTATTGTGTATTTCACAAGCATTTCTTATGAAGTTTATTTTCTATCTAGAGTATTCTGAAGTTTATTGCACTGCTTCCCAGAAAAAGAGTTGAACAGTCTTCATACAGTGACGCAACACCAAAGCCTCTCTCTTTAAAAGAAAATAGCATTTTTTTTAAAGAATGGCATTTACAAACTTGATAGAATGTATCTTAAAAAATGGTTTACCTTTTTTCTTAAAAAGATTTTTGTGAACACACGGAACAATTAAATTAAATGTATGAATTTCCTCCTCCTATGTTACAATTTGCAGTGTACTCACAATGCAAAGGAGAAAAACAAATACTGTAAACAAAATGTGCATAACCCATGGAAACATCAAAGAGTCCCTGCTTTTGTGGAGGCAGAATAAGGTAGAGGTGGAGGTATGTTGGTTGGTGCTGATGGGTCAGCAGTTAAAGGTCCCTCTGGGGCCCCAAGTCTCACACTCCCACCCTGAGCGTTGCTCTCCAGGGCAAGGAAGCCGAGCAGAACAGGAAATAGCTGCTGACTTAACCCCCAACTGCGCTCGGCTTCACTGGCCCCTAATTAGACAGATATTATTAAGTAGCTTTTCTCAGGACATTTACGTTTCAGGCATTGTCTTGGCTATGTGCAAAAAGGATTAGGTTAAAGGTTAGGACGTCAATCGGGGTTAATTATGATTTATGGTAGAAGTTCATATTCCTGTTCAGCCTTTTTTCAGTGATGCTTTAGAAAGCAGAATAAACAGCGCTCTAGCGTGGGAAACTAAATTATGCAGGTATCTATGGTACATTGACATGCAGTACTAACTGACATACACTCTCAGAAATAAAGGTACAAAAGCTGTTACTGGGCAGGTACCTTTTCAAAAGGTACATTTTTGTACCTATTAGGTTCAAATATGTGCACTTTAAGTACTAATATGTACCTTTAAAGGTACCAGAATGGACCCTTTAGGTACAAACATGTACCTTTTGAAAAGATACCTCCCCAGTAACAGCTTTTGTACCTTTATTTCTGAGAGTACAGTCAGATTCTGTGTAGCTGAACTACATTATAAAATAAAACACAATATAATGTGTGATTGAGTATTTAAAGCAGTTGTAGTCTGATTACCCTGTATAGAGTAAATGCTGGACAAACCAACAAACCCATTATGTGTAGGTCTGTTAGTCAGGTTTCTCAATCTTAGTCAAACATTTATTAACTTTTTTTAAAAAAAAAGAAAAATTATTATTGTATTACTGACACAATGTTTCCCAAAGACAGAATGAAATGTGTTTTGCCAGTTACACTGAGCGACTAGGTTATGAAAACAAGTTATTTTTATAAATGAGGATAGAAATAAATCACAGCTTAAATGTAAAAAAGAAAGGCTGAACATGATTTATTATATAAACAAGTAAACTCAAAGCAGCTGCATCTTGGGTATTTCACACGGTTCCAAGTATAAACACAGACTTTGTTCTTTATTTCTAAAGTTATATTGCACTTCTCAGTAAACATTCCTGTCTATCCAAGGCATCTCAATGATGTCTGTGACCTCTCTTCACTGCATCATCAGACAGCAGTGCAATAAACTTCCTTCTCACAGCATGTAGACGATGCAGCTGCATGTGTTTAGTAAACACTGTCTGTTTCATCAGTCTGTGACTGACGGGAGGAGCGGGTGAGAGATCAAACCATCAGCACAGAGCGAAGACGACTCAACACCTGCGTACTTCAGAGACACCCCACATCCCACCAACAACAACTCTAAGCCATTTACTCAAACAGAGTAAATATTTACACAAAGATTTGAGGGTCAGATCAAGGCCATAAACTGTGGTCACAGGTCAGTCAAGGTGATGAGATCTGGACAGAAGTGGAGGACTTACATGCTGGATGCTGTTTTGCCTACTTTTTTGCCTTGTTATGTCTCAAAAAAAGCCTAATCAACCAAATGCAATGCCAGCAATAGAGGAGGGAAATGAAAAAGATTGTATACTGATTAAACAACAACAAAAAACATACTGTTGATTACATCTGAATAAGCATTTTCAAAAAAAACAACAACATAAAAAGTCTTAATATAAACCTGAAAGCAAGAATGCATATTTAAAATATGAAAAACTCAAATATTCAAATGCTCTCTGTTCTAATGTGTCTGAATAAGTTTTGGACAATAATACATGTTTTATCCAGAATAAACCACTGACACAGGTACAGACAGGAGAGACGGGTGTTCCCTCATTTCAGGAAAGAGGAAACAGACTGTCAGACTCACAACAGAAGCATTTGGTGGAGAGCAGGGAAATCAGCATTGTATTTAGGTAGAAGTACAAACTGAATAGAATTTATAGTTTATTTTCACAATACGTCATTCTTTTTCATTTACAACAACCCTCAGTTAATATAGCAAGCTACCAGTTATAACTAAACTCTTAAACTGGTATCTGTTATGGAACATGCTGGTTAACTGGTCATTGCTACAGTGTTTTAGTAACCATAACCAGTTTTTTTTTACCCATAAGTTACTGTCCAGTTTGGACCTGCTAAGTTTTGGGAATGTAGCAATATTCTTGTTGAAATATTTTTGTTGTCTATTTTGTGTGGGACAAAAAAGAAGTACTTTGTCATTCGGAAATATGGAAATAAGTTTTAACTGACTGCAGACAGTCCATACAAAGTAGTTGAAGTGAAAAAAAAAATGGCAAACATTAATTGAAACAACGTAAAACTTCAACTGACAACCTCTGTCATGTCATATAAACCTTACCTCTTCGTCTGATCTTTGTGGAGCGCTGTCCCGGTCTGGTATTTGTAAACTCCGGGTCCCCACGTCCCCTGAACGCATGTCAGCCCCAGTATCAGCAGCAGCAGCAGCGTCCTCAGGAGGAAAGAGCTCCGGTAAACCGCAGACACCGAGCGCCCGTCACCCGCTCCCATTTCAGCCGCGTCAACTACACGGAGACTCTAGTCAGCAAAACAGCTACCTCTCCTACTACTGTCCCGCTTATGTTCAAACTGCGGCTGGAGGACTGATATACGACTGTTTACTCAACTGCCGTATTTAAATAATAAAAGCCTTGTTTATGTGCACTGTTGCGTCTCAAACACGAGGGTTAAAGTTTCAGAGGATTGTCATCGGCAGACCCCGCCACAAATAAATCTCCTCACAAAGTTTGCTCGCAAACCGCAAGACAAACGTTTCTTTGCAGCCACCCAAACCGGTCCCGCCTCACTCCTCCATCCCCGTCTCTGTCTGTAGGTTACGGTATATTTCTTGACTACATCAACACAATGGGCAAGAAAGCGGTTTTATAGTCGCCTGGAGTCCCACAGCCCGTGTTAGTTTTTTTCACCCAGCCCAGTTCCCTCTCCCTCTGTCCTCTCACACACGCAGCACTCCCCCTTTTCCTTACTCCTTCAGAGAAAACTTTTACACATGCAATTATGCATAGAATTATGCTGGTCTCAGTTAACACATACAAAAAGAGCCAGAGAGACTAATAAACACATCCAGTACTCGCAGAAATGACAACTGTTTCTCTCCAGCAATCTCACCTCACCTGTTTCCTACAGTCTGAGGTTCAGAAGTGATAGAAGAAATCGACAAGATATCTACTAACCTTCTCAATGTGTTCATCCAAGACACACACACACACACACAGACAATAATAATAAATAAAAAAAATACAAAAATAAAAATATTAAGTGAAACATCTAGGTCAAAGCTAATGATTTATAAATATTTGCTTCTTCTATATAGGTACTTTGAATCTTTTAGGTGTAAACAAAGAACAAGTTAAGGGTACTGCCTCAGTGACAAGCTTTTGCTAATTTCTTCTTATATTTAAGACTTTATAATACTTTTCACACTACATATAGACATATTGACAACATTAATAAAATATATATATATTTCTTCTTCTCAGTCATTTATTAGACCCCCATTATAGATGATAAATAAACAAAAGAAGTGCTAAAGCATTTTGGTCTCGCCTCTTCACATGCTTACACTTCAGATGGCTTAATGAGTCATACGACTGCCATAACATGAAAACCTCCTCCAGAAGACAAAGCACAGTCTAACGTCTGGATAGCATCCAGAGCGGGGCAGGGGGAGAGAGCGATACAGAACGAGAACCTCGGGAACACGGTTTACTCTAACCTCTTCTCTGCCGGGTGAAAAAGGGAAACTAAGGGGTTTCTGAAAACCGCAAAACTGTGGTCCACGTCCAAGCTAAACACCTGGCTCAGCAGGCAGGACGGACTCCAGCCCACTCATCTATATCTGAGGTCGAGGTGACTACGCTCGGCGGACCCCCTGACAGCCAGAGAAATAAGCAAAGCACGGAGCAGGGGCATCAATCACATGGGCCGCCAAGATCCGCAGGTGTTGAGGGGATGCCACTTGTCATCGTTTGACATGTTTGACTTCAGTTTGACTTAAATAAAGGGGCAAAAACGAACTAGCAGAATGTGAGTTACTGATAATGGAAAGGCTTTATTCCTGCTGCCAGATTTGGTCAAAAAGAAGCAAGGATAGTTACAGCAAGGGGGTGTGCAACATTTCAGCACTTTAAGTTCGGTGCATCCGTGGCATTTTAAAAAGCAGCCATGCCAACCACGCACTGAAGCATTTCAGGGTTAATATAAATCCCTGCTGTGGAAGACAGCTGAAAATAATCTGGGCTTTCAAAGAAAGAGTTAGCAGGCCAGTAGTGGTAGGAGTCTTTGAATTAACAAATTCTCTTGTTTTGCTACTTGATCCTAGTCCTCATCGCTCTACTGAGAAATTAAAGCTTGTTGCAGCATAATAATGATGGAAACAATTATATTAATACAATATATATATATTGTAAATAGATGTATACAATCATTTACACTGTGATTTGCAAAGCTGCTATAAAGTGCAATACAAATAAATTTGGCTTGACTTCATGACGACATAAAACTATAAAACAATTTCAATACTATTTAGACACTATATAAAAATACAAAAGCACAGCCATGAGATGTAAACAAAGTGTGAAAAACACAAATAACTTATTGATATATTCTGTGAAAAGTTGATCTAAAATGACCAACTTTACACCAACGACTTCGAAGTTGCAATGTTATACCGTAGATGTAACTGTAAGAAAAGGTTTGCAGTTTATGCAGACAAAACATCTGTGCTTTGAAACCCATTAAAATTGGACCCACTCAACTTCTACACTGAGTGCTTCGCTGCAATACTGCAGCGGTTCCTTTCGTTATGCTACAAATGCTGAAAATGGAGCTTGTACTGAACCGGAAACATCTCTAGAAATGAAGCCACCTTACGGTTTCCCTGATTACTCACTATTCCATCTAAAATTTCCCGCCTTCATTTCATCCGAGTTGTTAAACACACTCTTTATAGCCTTGAATTAATTGTGTAAACTTTTAAAAGTGTCTCCGGTGAATGTTCCTTATTGTCACCTCCATTGTTAACGGAGTTCCTGGAGCAAACACTGAGCACTTGTTGGCACTTTAAACGATCTGGAAACAAGGATTTGCTGAGAAGATGGTGCTTCATACTAAACTTAGTGTTGACAAAGCTGCCGGTGTTCTCGCTATGCTGTGTAAGAAAGACTTTGTCCCACTTATATAGAAAGAATAGGCTCACCTGGCTATACAGTAATTCATCTATATTTAACAAGAAGAAAAATGAATCAGCAAGACAAAAGGAAAGGAGAGCAAGA
The DNA here is from genome assembly GCA_032275025.1 of Enteromius treurensis. Classification (NCBI taxonomy): domain Eukaryota; kingdom Metazoa; phylum Chordata; class Actinopteri; order Cypriniformes; family Cyprinidae; genus Enteromius; species Enteromius treurensis. The sequence continues at coordinate 9,295,350 of JAUCMU010000097.1, read as the reverse complement.
CTAAAAAGGTGGAGATATCCCAAGTTGCTTTCTGCTCTATTTGATACAGATACTTTTTTTTTCTTTCATAGACGCTAGGTTTTTCTTGGGCAAACTTTGAGCTTTCAGAAGCAGGAAACATATATCAAGTTCTATAAGAATGGGTTGAATTCCTTTGGTGACCCACAGGTTATGTATTAAAAATGTGACATACGTCAAACCGAAGCATAAACATATGCAGATCGGACATGAAAAGACAAGCCTCCTAAATTTATGCTCTCATACCTATATCCTGTACGTATATAAGGCACATAAGTTAGAATATGTCCGCCCTCAACCTGACTGATGTGCTTTTTTTCTTTAAGGTTTTGTTGGAGAATGTGCCGTTGAACAGGACCATGAGTGAGGGATCTGGGGGAAGCCTCAGATGGGAGCTGGTACGGATGCCTGGGTGAAACATAATCTAGAGAAAGAAATGTTAGGACTGTAATTAAGTGAACACAAAGCAGCCCCTCTTTCTCCCACTAGTACCTTCCCCCACGGTTCGGAAGGCCCATGGGTGTTACAAATGTCATGTGGAATCATATAGACAGAAGACTTAATAAAGAGGTCTATCCTGTGAGATAACATATATCAGGGCCTGGAGAGGGATCAGGGGATCGGGGTGAGATGGGATGCATGAGCTGTGCTGGCAGGAGTCCAGACGTCAGACAAACAGAAAGCAGAAAGTAGTTGCCTTCTGCTTCTCCTGGTGACTCTATGGAACCACAAGACACTAGTTTGGAGTGTGCTGCCTCCTAGTGGTACAGACACACACACAAGCAAATATATAGCATAAAATGGAATAGAAGAGATTTTAGATCATTTTATAATATTTTTATAATATAATGTTTTTTCAAATGTTTTACAAATAAATACAGTGCTGATGAGCATTGAAAAAACTAATCTGAATTATATTAAATGTTTGTTTAGTAGTGTATATAAAAATGATTGATACATTTTATATTATATTATATTTAATACACTATATAGATTTTTCTATTATTCTATTATTTTTCTATATAGAGTAGGCTTTATGCCTAGACTCAAATGCAAATCTGAGATGTTTTAACTGAAAGAATCTCGCACTGATTGATCTTAAAACATGCCAGTGCCTTTGTTTTGTCCTAAGATGAACACCAGTAATGCTTTTTTTGTCTTAGGCATGTTTATAAAAAAATTACTTAAATGTCCTAATCGAACTATGGCCTAATCCTGGCTTAGACTAAGCCCTGTCTATGAAACCGGGCCTCATTGAATTTCATTAACTCATTTTTCACTTAAATTGTTATGCATGTCTATAATTTGCAATGACAAGCACAACATATCACTGTAAATTAGATGCAATATAAGTGTAGTTGTGACTGCAGTCAGTAAACAGATCAGACTGGACAGCTTGCTTTTCTTGCAGAACGAAGTTTTACAGGAGGATATAAAGTTTATCATTATAGATCGTAAAATGTGTTTCCTTTATGCTCAACTTCAGAGTCGAGGAGATGAGGAGATGCACATTACAGCATATAAAACCCTAAATTCCTTTAAATAAATGTATATCAGGCCAGTGTCACTTTAATTTGACTTCCATGCAGGTCTAAAGCAGTTAAGTGTGCTGTGGAAGTCTTTCATGAGTGGAGCGGTGAGCCACAGACGGAAGTCTGTGTGAGGTTTCCTGTCTTTCATTTTCCCTAGCAATTTGAGAAGTATTCGTCAAGTTTTGGTGAAACCTTCCCTTTGGTGAAACATTCTCAAAATGTGTGTTTGCTAACATTCAGTTTGGGTTAACATTGTCAGTTACAAACCATAACGTGCTTTATATTTAATTAAGGTCATTAAGATGTTGAAACATAGGAAAGCACAGTTGATGTGTACACTCTACAGTTTAAATGTTTGTGATCAGTACATGTATAAATGTATTTTTATTGTTTAAGAGATGAATGCTTTTATTAAATTCAATTCTTTCAAACTGTCTATTTATCAAAGAATCTACAAAAACTAAATTTTCGATATTGTTTTTAAAACTGATAACATTTAGAAATGTACTTTAAGCACAAAACCAATATGTTAGACCGATTTCTCTAAGATGATCATGTGACACTAAAGACTGGAGTAATGGATTTGAAAATCGAGCTTGGCATCAAAGGAATCAACTATGTTTTAATATATTAAAATAGGAAACAGCGGTGTTAAATTGTAATAATATCACAATATGTTGTGTATTTTTTAATCTATGCAGCCTTTGTGAGCATTATCTTACTGATCCCAACAACAAATGTACTTGCCTTTCAAACCTCTGCACCTCTAAACAGCTTGCTTACTATTAAAGATGGCCTATACCCTGATTCAGTCTGATTTTTATTCAGCTTCTCCTCACTGATAACAGCAGGTTTGTTCTTGTCATGCTGTCAGTTCATTCTGAAGATCACTGGAAGTGAAAGACATGTAGGAGAGAAATCTCAATATCAGTCAGCTCATTCATCCATCAAATCAAACCCCTCATTGGAAGCAAATTTCAGAGATCCCAGAGTGCCAGATCAATAAAGAACCAGTCACTCATGCCAACCAGAATTAAGTCTGAGAACACTGACCTTTGTTATAAAACCAATAATAGGCAATACCATGTGTCGGGGGTCTTGGCATCTTCACAAAGGTGGAGATAGCATCATAATTTTAGTTATTTTTAGTTAGTTATTTTCTTCAGTTGCAAATTATTTTTTTTATAAATCAATCCTCAATGCTGAAGTGAAAACATTTTGTAAGGCCTTGTCCAAGGTCCTGAAAAGGATTTTGCCATGGCTGCTCCATTTTTGAGGAAGACAATACAGATATTTCAGGCATCTCTACATATCTTCGTAGTACAACGTTTTCATGTTTTCATAGCACAATGAACTCTTGTTTCAGAAGATAAAGAAAAATGGTTCCTCATCATGTGAGATACCAGATATCTAGTATTTAACAATCAACCCAATATTCAGACAACTATGAACTTTTAATAAGGCAAATACCACATTAAAACATTGTCAGCTGCTTCAATCAACACTTAACCCATCATCCACAATAAAAGGACTGTCTATACAGTGATTTACCAACATTAGATCAGAATATCTCTCAATTACATTTACTAGTTCATCCTTCTCTTCGGGTTATAAACCGGTTGAACTAGTGTAGACTTTACTGTAAACAGCATAATAGACACAAAACAGCTTATCGTTCACACAATAAACTGTGTTGAGGTTGCACTGACAGTTTGCATGAAAATGACATGTTAAGGGCTTCAAATATTATTGACCTTTTTGAAATACTCAAAGTAAAGGCAAGAATTTTAGGAATAGTTACTGGACTCTGAGACAGCTTAGTGTTGTTAGCCATCCTTCCCAAAAAAATTATATATGAGATTGTGTTCTAAAGTAGATGATACATAATACGTTGTTGTTCTACAAAGTACCTGTTAGTTTCTATCAGTTCATTTTAATACTGATAATGTTACTAGTTAAAATCCTTCAAAACCCTTATAAAGGCTCATAATACTGTAAAGAAAAAAAAGAAGTATTTGAGGTCAGGTGGTATGATGGCTGTTGTGATTGAGTATTCGATGTCTCCTTGTCCTGATCTCCATTTCATCATCCTGTTTGAAAGTGAAAAATTGTAAGTATTATGATTAACCATCCGAACAAAATAACACATGTACCAGTTATCTTACTGTATCGGTTATATCTGCCGTCTCATCCTCTTCATCTTCAGTATGCTCACTGTGTTCGCTGTTTGGATTGGATAGATCGAAGTCTGATAGCACCGCATCTTCATCATAGTCTGTCTGGTACTCTGACTCCTCTGTGTGTGTGAGTGAACGTAAGAAACACAACAATTAGGATGGGAAATTATGTAAAAAAAAAAAAAAAGACGTGAGTGAAGATCCTCCATATCTCACCATCCACCATGGCCTGCTTCACAGGTTCTATTCTGGACACTATTTCAGCCAGATCAGTGAAAGAAGCATTAGGACAGGTCACCTGGAAGATACATAACGGTGAAATTAGTTTGCGATGCTGCATAAGAATTTAGCAGAGCTCCTTCCTACCCCCTTACATTAGTGCTTCTGGATTTGTGGAATTCCTCTTGATGCTGGTCTTTGAGCATTGTCTCTCTAACCCCACTCCGACACCAAACATCAAACACAGTCTTCCCATGCTGGTAGCCAACATCCTGCAATAACAGAAGAAAGTCACTGCTGCAGTCAAGGCTAAGGTTATAGAAGTTTTTATGAGACGATGACAGCACACTTACAGCAATCTCATCAAATTTGCCAAAGTCCAGTGTGCCATAGCGATCTATGGGTGGTCGAAGGTACTCGCAGTAGTCGCTGTCTTTTACCATCTCCAGCTGACGCACAGAACACACATAAGCCAGACGGGTCTGAATCTCTGCCATGTTCAACACCTAGAGGATACGAAGCCTTAAAAAATTATATTTTTGGATGAAACAGCTTGGACCAGTGAATGCAAGGGAATAAAGCAGTTACGGCTTAAAAATATCATATACTGCCATATATAAAGGTCATGTATAAAGAAAAGGAAAAATTAAAAAATTGTATATAATATAAATATACGATTTAATTATTTCAGATAAGTATATTCAGTCCCTTTTGAAAAGTTTTATGTTTTTTATTTAAAGAGGTTTCTCATGCTTAACATTTTGTGAAATATTATATTTTCTGTTTTAAAATACAGAAAAAATAATTCATTCCTTTGAAGCAAAGCTGAACTTTAAGCTTCATTACTCCAGTCTTCAGCGTCATATGATCTTACATTTTAAATCATTTTAATATGCTGATTTATTATCAGTGTTGGAAACTCTTGTGCTGCTTAATATATTTTAGGATCTGTGATATGTCTTCCAGGATTCTTTGATAAATAAAAAAGTCAGAAATCTTTTTTTTGTACTTTTTTTTTCAGCGAGGATGAGTTAAATGGATAAAAAGTGATATTACAGACTTCTATTTTGAATTAAGGCTGTTCTTTTTAAATTTCTACTCATCAAAGAATCAAATAAAAAAAGTAACACAGGTTCCAGAAAATATTACGCAGCAGAACAGTTTCAACAATAGTAATAAATCAGCATATTAAACTGATTTCTGGGAGATCATGTGACACTGAAGACTGGAGCAATGGCTGATGAAAATTCAGCGCTGCATCACAGATTTAAATGATATATTTAATATTAAAACAGGAAACCAATATTTTAAAAATGCAATAATGTTTCACAATATTAAATTTTTTTTCTGTATTTTCGGTCAAATAAATACAGCCCTGATGAAGAGACTTAATTAAAATAATAAAAAATCCTACTGATCCCAAGGTCTTGAAAGGCAGTGTATATTTTGCATATTATTATTATGTCATAAAGTAATTATATTGTTTGTAGAAAGAGACTTTGAAACTAAAATAATCCATAAAAATCCATTATATTCAACCAGCTTCTGACCTTTACTTTTTCTGACCAAGGGTTCAAGCGTTTCCATAGCAGCCACCATCCAGATAAAGAATCTCCATAATTAGTTAGATCGGTCTCATCCTGACTGCCAACATCAACTGCAATCACCAACTTGGCACCCATCGAGCGAGCTGTGTCAGCTTCACAGAAATGTTATATTTAATATACCATAAAGCATTTTAGATCTGGGTCAATAGGTCACCCTACAACTGGCTTAAATATAAATGATTTTTAACAGACGTCACTTTTAGGTGAGGTAAAACTTGTAAATGTAATACTAAACTCTTAATTCTGCAGCCTAAGAGCACAATAGCACACTTAACCAGGTAGGTTATTGATGTAGCCTCCATCCATGAGCAAGTGTCCATCTTTAGGGTCACAGAGAGGGGGAAGGTACCCAGAGAGAGACATACTGGCACGCACATACCTCCACAGAGAACCTAGAAGAGAGCATACATGTTAAGATCTGTGACAAAAGATAAGAGATAAAGATGACGTTTTAGAGATAAAGTAGCTACCATCTGTGTTCACTCTTATGGAGGAGGCAGTGATGTCTGTGGTGATGTTGAAGTAAGGGATCCAAAGGTCCTAGCATAAAGAGACAGACACATGCTCAAGATTTGGACTTATGATGTTTATAATAGTCTATATTGTGAGGAGTCAAACAAATGAACCTCAATTTGTTTGTCCTGGAAGACTCCACTAATGCTGGAGTTAAATGATGCTCCAGTAAACATGGATGTCACTGGGTACGTCAAGTCTGTGATCTTCTTAAATATGGATCCGAAGTCCTGTTGAGCACAAAAAAAACCCCACTTGTGATGGTTTCAGAATGTACTGTATGAACGGTTGCATTCGGGTTACAGGTCTCACCATGGCCCACTGGCGTGCCCTAACCGTCATACGACTGACGCTTCGCTCTTCAGCATAGAGCGCTCCTATCAAGGAACCAATGGACGTGCCACCAATCAGATCCACAGGGATCCCTGCCTCACTCAACGCCCGAATGATGCCCACCTGAGAGCAGCCTCTGTGGGTATAGCACGTTTTCACAACCACATATTGCCTTAGAGTACTTAGTTGAGCATTGTGTAATATTAGTATATTTTAATAAAGCATTTTAAAGGTAAAGTGAGTATTTTTCTTTTTAAATTTCTCATTCTAGTTTCATGTACAAGAACTAAGTTTTTAGTTTGACGAATGTCAGCATCGATCCTGTTGTGCATTGAAAACACTGATATGTTGAAGGCTGGATCAGCCAATCACATGAGTTTGGGGCGAGGTTACCAGTTTGACTGACAAGAAGCAGATCAAAGGGAGGTCTTCCATTTAGTTACATTTACATTTAGTTACTTAGCAGACGCTTTTATCCAAAGCGACTTACAGGTGAGCAGTTGGGGGAACGGTGCCTTGCTCAAGGGTCTCACCTC
>JAUCMU010000097.1:9240080-9258018 GCA_032275025.1 Enteromius treurensis | reverse complement strand
GGGGGGGGGGGGTTGTGACCCTTTAAGCCTTGTCTGTGAAACCAGGGGTAAAAAGAATAAAACATGCCCACTTAAAAAGAAAAAAAACTATGCATTATAAGCTAATTCTTACTTACCATATGCAGCAGGATTCCCTTTATTACTGGGCAGATTGGCTCTGAGAATGGCATTGTTCAGGACATTTAGGTAGGTGGGCATACTATGATACCCTTTGTTATTGTAAAGCACCTGTAGAGTATGACAAAAACATTAAAATTACGATAAAATACTACCTCAGAAATATATATCAGAAATAAAGGGTAAGGATGCTCTGACTTGCCTGTGAGGATCGCCTCACTGCTATTTTGCGCACCATAGGTGGTGTTTTTCTCCCAAAGGATGCTGGGACAGATTTCTGAATGTTTCCTACAGTAAAGCCTCCATATCTACAGAACAACACAAGAAACATGCAGTTTTTATGTTCTTTTCAAAAGAAAGAGAGGTTTAAAAAAAGTATAGAATTAAAATCGTATGAGAATTTAAAGTTGGTATGAAATAGTAATTCACTTTTTTTACCCATCTCATTTTTATTTAATTGATAGTCTTAACATGGTGTCTTAGTTTATGAAACTGGCCCCTGTTGCTACTTCTCTTACAAATTGATTTTAAAGGAGTAAATATGCATTTTCAAAACCCAAAACGTCAGGTCAGTCCAATGATATTGTTTCATTTCACAAAATATTCAGTATTCAACAACTTGGCCTGCTCCATCACTTCGCTGGCATTGCAAAGATGCTCATTATAAACACCTTATTGGACCTGGCAGCAAACCCACAAATTCAGAGTAAGCCAAAAGGGTAGAGTAGCAAAACAGCCATCCTCATTCTAAAATGCTGTGGTTGTTATTACTAGGAACCTAATTAAATGATGAGTAAATTAAGTAAAGTATGATTTATTATCCCTTTGAAAGCCTTTCAGAAGATTACCTGTGTAATCTGAGACGATCAGAGGTATATAGGAGATATTCGGACACGTTGCGACCTGTGATGTCCACCAAGATGTCTCCGGTTACTACCTTCATAAGGGGCGGTCGACCCCCAACTCCACTGGGGCAGGAGAAGCCCGTGCCCTGCATGGAGCAGATACAGCGTACCGGCTCCCGGATGGTCAAGGGCAGCGTGGGGGGAGACGTTGCCATCTCTGTGGGAGCACAGCAGGGTGAGAGAAGCCTTATCAAATAAGTGGAAGAATCTATATTGCACAGCTCCATGGAAAAAGACAGAGTCGGCACACAGGATGTTTTAGAATAATCTATATTATGCAAGGAAATACATTTTTCACTTTTAGCAATAGTCAGTATGTGTGCGACCCAGGAGTTATTTTGAGTTTTTCCTTATATTGTATTCAAATGTGCATAGCTTTCAGTATCAACAATTTTTCGTTCTTTTAAAACCGTTGACTGTCAGTGAGTGTTATTTTTGTTTTTAAGCTTTTTGATGTGGTCATAGTTTTTGACTTTTTAAGAAAATTCATATTGAATTATAGTTTCATCGTGATGTCATATTCATTCAATTCTACCCACAATTACAAAAATGATATCTAATTTTAGTCCAGAAAAAATAAAATTATATATATATATTTATTTATATAATTATTATTATTTTTTATGCAAAATTATAGTATGAGGTTTTTATACTGTTCTTAAGGTCATTACACACAGAGTCTGAATCTTTAGTCCATCATAAAAAAAACAAGCACAAAACAATCACATCCATTACAAGCATTTTGATAGCAAACTATGATGAATCTAAAAAAAAAAATAAAAATAAAAATAACCTACAAAAATTTCAGACTCCGTGTCCAAGGACTTTTAGACTATAAGATGTTTTTTAAGGAAAGTAATAATTTTTGCTCTGCTAGAATGCATTAAATATATATTTTTTTTTAATAATTTTAGAAACGACTTCTATTTCAAAAAATAACTTTACATTCATCAAACAATCCTGAAAAAACATTTCAACATTTATAATACTAAGAAATGTTTAATGAACGGCTTATTACAATGATATCTGAAGAATCGTGACATTGAGCAATTGCTGCTAAAAATTCAGCTTTGCCATCACAGGAATGAATACAATTTTAAAATGTATTAAAATAATACAAATAAGTTATTTTAAATTGTAAAAATATATATTGAAAGTCCAGCAGTTTCCTTATTTTGTCAAATTTACAATGTGCTGAGCTTTAAAGTGAAAACAAAACATGCATATTTAACCGCACAGTACCAGTCTGTAAACTCTGACCTCGGACAGTCGTGGGAGGAGCGGCAGTGTAGTTCCAAAGGGCATCTTCAAAATGCGCATCTGGGTCATCTGATGGGGCAGGAGAGGGAGGCGGGGGCACAAAATTTGATAAAGGCACACCCTGTGTGAAGGAATCCAGGCACATAGAGTCAAAATAGCGGGCTGCCAGGGTTTTGGAGTTGTTAGCATATGGATTAAGGGTTTGGGCCAGTTGGTCCAGTGTGCTATTGAATGGCGTTTTCAGTACACACGTCGCACCAACTCCAGAGGGTAGACGCAGGGTGTTAACAATCCTCTGTGGACTGGCATCTGGAGAAAGTTTACTCCTGGAGCAAAGAAAGGTTGATAGGGAATGAGAGAAACAATGTCTGTGTCTTCATAATAATGCAAAGAAGCCTGTAGATATTTAAAACGATATTTCTTGCAGCTGACCTGTACTGAAGCCGGTCTTCATTGGCATAAGGGATGAAGTTTCCACGAGGCTGTGTGTAATTGTGATACTGAGACGGAGATAGAATCAACGGAGGAAGGTCACCTACGGAGCCAAAGAGAGACCAACAGAACAGTCTTCACTTAGGTCTAATTAAGATCTGCATCCTTTTATTGTTCCACATAAACAACGCTCTGATTAAATTGTGTAATCTCCAGAATTACATTTTTTAATAGATATTGCCCCATTAATTAGTTTAATTGAGCTCTAGTGGTGCTTTGTTAGTATCTTGTACTTTAGCTTCTGGCAAAGCTTATATTTGTAGATTATTTCATTTACTGGATTCTTTACATTTGAATTGTTTTAAATTATAATTAATTCAAAATGTTTTACTGTCATTTTTTGCTTAAAATGTATTGACCCCAAAGTTATAAACAGTTATTTATATAACATGACATATATGCTTACCGTGATATGTACCATTATATATATTGATATAAAATGATTTATGCTGTAATACAAGATTATGGTCACCCTACATTCTCTAGAGAAACAGAACATATAAACAATCACAACCCAAGGTGTCCTGTGTCCTTACCAATTTCAGGCACAGATAGAGCTACAGTCATTGCCACACAGACGAAGAAAGCAGGAAGCAGGATCTGTGAGAAAATGCCTTTGGTGTTCCTCTTCGCGCAATGAAACCTTTTCACTATCAGCCCGTGAAACTGCCGGAGCTTCAGCCACCAGCCCTCAAGCTTAAAGCTGCCCTGGCCATCGTGTAAAGTCGGCTCCGGAGAGGACTCTTCATCTGGAGCACAGAGGGTATATAGTACACTGAACATTAGGTAATCTTTATCTGTTACCTACAGGCCATTCAGAGATGCATTTGTGTCCAAAAGCGGCAAACAGCACTAGACACAATGTTCTTTCCAGTCCAAAAGAACGGGTTCCTAGTGTGTTCCTTCGCAGTCCAAAAACACAACTAGCAACTGAGCTATTAATGAGGAAAAGCATCTAAAATATCAGTGTAATTAAATTGATGATTCAAAAAATACAACAATTAATAACTTTTTTCCTGTAATAAATGCATTCAGGTTTTTTAAACAAGGAAATTAAATCTACATAATGTGTGTAATTATGTTAATAATCATTATCATTATGATCATATCCATACTCATAATGGTTATTTCTGACAAACTAAATTTGTTAATAACAAAATAAAAATGATTAAATTAACTGAATTAAATACTACTACTACTACTACTACTACTACTACTACTACTACTAATAATAATAATAATAATAAAAAATAAGTTAAATGGTTAATAATTAAACAAAACAAAACAAAATAAAAAATAATTATTATTATCATTCTACAATATCCTCACCTCTGAGACTGGCTGAGTCAGGGTCCTGGCCATTGTCAAATAATGGGCAGTAGTCTCCATAGAAGTCAGAGTAAAGGCCCCCTTCATCCCCTCTCACTGAGCCGAGAGAAGAGCCGGACTGTAGGGATGCTTGGCTTGGGCTTAGCCTGGAGCACATCATCAGATTACTAAGCTCCACCTCTGGCCGGATCACAGCAGCAGCTGGTGTCCCCTCACACTGTGGTCCTCCTAACAGATTAGAGGGCTTCCCAGCTGATGCTCCACCTGGAGAGTCCTTCATATCTGAAGATAAACAACCATAAATAAAATCTGATGTCTTTAGATGCATTGCTTTAATAGATCTGTTTGACCATCTAACCTGCATCGCTGTTCTCCAGCGAAATATCTTCTTCCGATACTTTCAGAAAGACCTCCTCCAGTGTGGTGTCCATCACACCAAAGCTGGTCAAGGCCAAGCTGTCCAAACTCTGCTCCAGAGCCTGAAGAAAATACACCCAACACATGTGCCCATCAGCGAAGGCTTCATATTCAGTTTAATAAAGATTTTATTGATGTCAAATTATTTTGTCTCAACGACCTAAAAATGTTTGTGTGTAGGCCTACAGTACCTGAAACAGCCTCTCAAAACAGCCTTTCTTGACAGCCTCAGACGGCAGGACATAAGAGAGCTCAGTGTTGGAGTCGGACACCAGCAGACAGGAGGCAACGTACTGGCGGATGAACTGTGTCACTCTGCTCTCTGAACATGGAGATATGGAAGAGGCGGGAGACTGGCATGACTGATCTGAGAACAAACAGAAACATGGTGTTAGGTCATGGCAGATGAAAGAGCAGAGGGAACAATAGAAGATGTTTTGTTTGTTCCTTTGATATTTTTAAGGAACAAACAATGAAATGAGGAAATGAAGAACCACATAAAAATATGGAGATAAAACAGAAAAAGAAAATTGTGTTTTACATTGTAAAACAGATATTTACCAACAGATTTAATACATTTATAATTTTTTTTTAATATACTATTATAGAATTAAATTAGCTTATCATTTTTTGTTTTCAATTTTAGATACATTTAAGTAACTGTGTAGTGTATGTATATACAGTATATATATATATATATATATAAAATTATTATTAATTTTATTTATATTTATTTCTATTTTATATATAAATTTTTAAGTTTATTTAGTTCAGTTATATTTTTATATTTTTTGTTAATTTTACAGCTTATATTTTATTAACTTATTTCATTTAGTTAACAAAAATTTATAATATAAAGTTTATTTCAGCATTTTTATCATAATTAATATCCTTGATAGTGTTAGTTTAATAACCCTGATTTGACATTTTTGAATACATCTTGAACATTTTGTTACATTTACTGACAGGAGAGTACAAAAAGAAAAATGGGGAAAACAAACAGGGAAATTATGTGAGCTGGATTTAAACTCAAAACGCCACCTCAGACATTAAAAATTACAATGTTGAAAAAAGGCCAAAACTCCACAAATGAGAAGACACATTTCTGCCCATATACCTGCAGTGTGTGAGTCACTCTGTTTCTTGACAAGCGTAAGTTTGTAGCCATCTCCATATGTGCTTTTGAGGAACAGGGGAGAACCGCAGCACTTGAGTTTGCCATGAGAGATAATGGCAATACGATCTCCAAGCAAATCAGCCTCATCCATGTGGTGAGTAGAGAGCAGAATGGTGCGACCTGCTCACACAGAGATTCTAGTTTTGAACTGATCATATATTTGGAAACTGATTACCGACCCCAAACTTTTAGACAGGACTGTATTCATGATTAGTGATGATAGGATCACCTTGTTTATATTTAAGGATGAGGTCCCAGATTGCTCGACGGGCATATGGGTCCACTCCTGCCGTGGGTTCATCCAAAATCACAGCTCGGGACCCACCTACAAACGCAATTGCCACTGACAACTTCCTCTTCATCCCCCCAGACAGAGTCTGAACCAGACTGTGACGTTTGTTGGACAATTCGAGATCCTCTATCATCCTGTGAATTCCGACACACAGCCTTCATGAACTCAGGAATGGGTACAATTGAATAAGTGTTAGCAAAATGCGAGTGCGTTAACCCACTTGTCCATCTCCTTCCGGATATCTTCCTCAGCCATGCCCTTTAGACGCGAGTAAAACCACAGATGTTCCTCCACACTGAGCTTGTCGAACAGAACATTGTGCTGGGGACACATGCCCAAATTCTGCCTGATACGCTCCATCTCTGTGCGGATGTCGTGGCCATATATGATGGCAGAGCCAGAGGTGGGTGGAAACAATCCAGTGAGTATGGACCTAAAAGAGATTTGTTGTATACTAAATACATTTTCTGCAAGACACATCAGTTTTATACATCATCCAAACTTCATGTATTGGAGTGCCATTGTAAGCATAAATAACAAGAACAGCATGCATCTAAAACCACCCTGATCCACTACGAAACAAAATATCCTAACACTCACATAGTGGTGGTCTTGCCAGCCCCATTGTGTCCCAAGAAGGAGACAACCTGGTTCTCGTGCAGGTTTAGGCTCAGCTTGTTCAGGGCCAGTTTGCTGCCTGTCTTGTAGACTTTAGTTAGTTTATCTATGCACACCACCAGCGGCAAGTGACTGGGTTCTTCTTCAATCCCACGAGTTTCCTCTGAGCAACAAACATTCATACATTTAGTAACATGCCTAAAAATATCTCAACAAATTACATTATTCTTACGCAAAACACTCAGCACTATGATGGAGGGATGGATGAATGAATGAAAGGATGGATGAAGGTAAGAAGGGAGGGATAAATGGACAGATGGATGGAGTAAAGGAGGGATGATTGGAGGGATGGATGAAAGGACGGAGAGGGAGGAGGGATGAAAGGATGGATGGAGAGATGGAGGGCTCGAGGGAGTGATGTAGGGAGGGATGGGTGGAGGGATGAATGGATGATTGAGGGATGGATGAAAGGATGGACGGAGGGAGGAATGGAGGGAGGGATGGATGGTGGAGGGCTGGACGGAGGCATGGACGGATGGATGGGTGGATGGAATGAAGTGTACCTGAGCGTCTGTGTTCCATAGCACAAGCCTGGTCCTCCTCCATCACACTCAGCCTGGTGCCGCCACCCCACGGCCAATCCCACGTTTCTATGCGGCCACTTCCTAACCAATAGGATTTCTGCAAGGGAAAATACCATGGCCGGGGCAGTCCGTACATCCCTGGAGGAGAACATTACAGAAACCAAAACCAAATATTTCAAGTTTGATACTGAATAAAAAGAACTTGCGCAGTGTTTGCACAGCACAATAATGACATCATTGCAGTTTACCTGGATGCACAGCCTCTATATACCAGGTCAGCACACCATATACAATGGCATCAATGGTGAGCATAACCATAGACAGCAGGAGGTTAAAGTCATCTCCCTCTACAGGTGACTGGTTGATAGTACGCCACTGGATTCCAACCCCAGCAACTTCATACAGGGCAAAGTACTTAGATCCCAGACCGAACGCTGTGGTGGACATTAAAGACTGCAGAGAGAGAGAACCACTTGTTTACTGAAGATCAATAGACTATCGAAACGAAACATGAAAGGGATTCATGAGAAGCCTTTATACCGCTATGCACTTCTCAAAAGCAGTGATTTTGTCGTGAGCCACCTCTTCTCTTATGGCCACATACATGTACGGCACGTAACTCAGGAAGTAGATGATCCCTCCACATGCTGAAGCCAGCTTGGCTTTGGAGTACAACACGGACACAAGGAAACTTCCCAAAAAGAAAATGGAGAGAACTTTTACATAGTATTAACAACTTTTGACAACTGTTCTTCACTAAAAAAAATTATGTGAATAGAACAAAACAGCAAGTAAACATCAGAATATGGTTCCAGTACCAGAACATGATGGTGGCGACGGCGTAGACTGTGAGGAAGAGCCAGATGATAAAGGGATCGCTGTGGAGGAGGACTTTCCCATATTTCAGGATGGCAGTGAGAGCCGTCACCGAGATCGAAAGCTGCACAAAGCCTGTGATGAACCAAGCCACCCAGTGTACTGCATTATTCAAGCCCATCATCTTCATCACCTGTGGAAAAAACACCACGTCAACCATGGCACCACTCTCAAACTTCCTCAGAACACCAGGTTGTTTTCAAAGAAAGTTGTCTATTCCCTCACCTCTTTTAGTCTTTGTTCCTTTTCTGCTACAATGTGCTGGATCATCATGGCCACAGAGTAGACCCAGGATATGACCATACACAGAGGCATCATGTGCTCGATAACAAACAGGAAACTGCAAATGGAAAAACATATTACAACTTCTCACCTCCGCAAGCTGATACAATACTTATATTGACCCCTAAAATGCAAGCACTTGTACAGTATATTGTTAGTATTAACTTAAAATGATAACAACATTTTATTTATCATATTATTATTTTATAATATTGTATTATAATTTTTTTTTTTTTAATGGTTTATGGTTTGACGGTCACGAATCATGGTTTTTCCCTGACTGTGCCTTTATATTAATCAAAATACATGAAACACTTGCAGAACCACTGCATGTTCATGATCCATATATATGCTACATATAGCATGAGTAGTTTGTGAAGCATATTAGACAGCAGCATCATTTCAAAATTGATCTGATTGGTCTGACACTACCTTTGTGATATTTTGCTACATAAAACCTCCAAACAAAAACGTGTTCTCGTTTGGCTCTTGACGAAGGCGGTCGCATCTGCTCTCCCTCCCTTATCTCTCCCTGCTGGCTCCATTTGTCTTGTGAGTTCTATCTCTGAGACTGGCTCTCTTTGCCTTGCTCTTCAAACAAAAAGGAATTATGGATTTGATCAACTGGTCTCTGAATGCAAGTGACACCATCTTCTCGACGAGAAGTCCGGGTTTGGGGGAACCCACTTGTCCTGCGGGGACATTTGCAGCTGGATACATGATGGACGGGTGGGAGAAGTGGCGTCTTGTATGCCTGGCCGCACTGTCTCTGGAGGATGTTGAAGATATTTATCTATTCGGAACTTTGATAACAGGGATTCTACTGATTGGATTAGGTGGGGCCCTGGGATTTCGAAAGATTTTAAAAGCGACCAGTCTAACCTCCAATAAGCTGGCCGGCTGGATTGAAACGGTGGACAAGCACATGCTAGCTGTTAGCACTCAGACTGTGGCTATGGACCGCAAATTGGAAAACATTTTGGAGAAGCTAGCAGCTATGCAACGGAAATTGGGCATACCTGGAGACCTGTGACGGACATTAGATATCTGCGAAATTGGCAAGTATCGATCCAAATGGAAAAGTTCGTTTTTCTCTTTTGGCGTCTATCTTCTTCCAGCTAGGCACCTGGCCTTGGCCAAGCCCGCTGCTGGAGACAAAACAACTCCCCCGAAGAACAAGATAACGAGACGCTCTGAATTCCCTCTCCCTGCTTCAAGGACACTTGGCATGGACTTTGCCAGGCTTACACATCATTGGCACGCACACACAAAAAGAACATGGCTACAGATAGACACTACCTTCCCCAGTATCCAACGCCTTTGTGCTTTTACCCAGCCGTTGTGGGTAGGCGGGTCTGTTGACCAGCGCTTCTCTGCAGCTGCAGGACAGGATGGCTGTTTGCCTACATTGGACTATTTCCACATCCCCTCCCCCTTACCCTGTTGCAGTGTTATGTCTTGTGATTATGTTTATGTGCTTGTTGCTGGGGAATTTTTTTTCCCTGATCTCAAACTGCCTTCCTCGGAAGGTAGTATGGGAGGGTTTTTTTTCGCCTCCTTATCCAAATGTATCTTACTTCTCTTATTTCCTTTGCTACCTCTCGATTGATTCTTACCCCCCAATGTGATGTTTGTGTATGGCCGGAGGGGTCCCATCTCACTGCATGTAACACTGTATATGTCAAATAAAGGCTTCATTCTATTCAAACTAAACATTTGTTCAAATGAAACTGGTTTACCGTTTTAACCGGTGTCTCGCCCAGCACTATTACGAAGCCTATTTACTTTAAATAAATGCTGCTCTCTTGAACTTATATGTTTTAAAAGAAATTGCTGTCAAAAACTGAATCAGAGTTTCCACACAAATATTGAGCAGAACAGCTGTCAAACAAATTTCTACATGACTGTGACATTTTTTTCCAATCACAAAATGTAATCACTTAAAGATACCTAAAAGTTTGCTTGCGGTGGTTAAGATTCTCTTCAACAGCTTTTTTTATACACAGTACTTTCTCCAAATGTGCAAAAGATCATAACACCAAAGATGTTTACACTTAATGACTTTCTAAATTGGTAGTAACACACATTACCTTTTTTTCCCAATCCAAAAATATACCCACATCTGTTTGGTCTTAAAACTTAAAAGTAGATCAGAAGCATCACAGCACAAAGTAAACTGCCCTAAGGTGAGTCTATGATTGTCCTCTTTCCCCTGAAGGAGACTGACTAATGCTGTGTCATCTGCAAGTTTAATGCGGAGTGGAAGCGGAGCGGGAGCTTGCGTGATTTTGCCTGGAGCGAGGGATGTTGTTTTTTCTTAATATTAGCATCTGTGTTCTTTCTGGCTCTGAGATCATTCCGATCCCACTCTATAACTTGCATAACACACATTAACTCAATGGAACTGAACATCTGCGATTCACCACGTCTTAAACACAGCGTTTTAGACTATGTATATACAAAATGTATAACAAAAGAACAAGCTCACTCGTCTCTAGTGTAGCACGGATAGGGAAACATCTGCACGTAGTTTCCAGGCTCAACAACATCATGGCCCACAAACGTGTTGATGATTGCCCGCTCAATCATATCTAAGAGGAAGAAACATGGGAAATGTCAGCACAGCATCAAGTAGACATGCTGAAGCTGAATTTACACACTGCAGCTTTACTCGGAGGGAAAGCTTTAATCTTCTTGGCTTTTCTGAGCTCTTAAATAAGTGCAGCTTCCAGAAATGCCAAAGCAGCACTTTACTGCCTGGTGCACCAAGCCTTACATAACCAAGGACACGCTTTACCAGAAGAACCTTCATTTTAAATAAAATATCAAATTCATTCCACTTTTCCCATGCCAATTCAGTACTCTGTGGATGTTGTTTCAGAGCGAGCGATTTATTGCTTTGTCGACAGTTTTGTAAAGAATTTTGCACAAATAGCAGAACTAAGGTTCATAAGTTTATATTGCCACTCTCTAGATGAAAGCTAGATCTTACATTGTCAATAAGATCAAAACTTTAAAGTGCTCACAGATAAAGTAATTTACAGTAAATGCAAAACATTATCTGCTTTAATTGAAAGGACAAAGTATTGCTAAGTCTTCTTATCGTACCTTGGATCCACACAAAGCCATAAAGAAAGTAAAATTTGCCACCCGTGTTCGGCCCAGGGCGCCAATAAGCTCGGCGGATTTCATTTGTTTTCTCTGTGAAGCTGGAGTTCTGTCGAATCTTGTACATAACATGAGGTGGCAAAGATCCATCTTTATTCGTCTGGAAAATCACACCTAGAGAGGATGCACAGATTAAGCATATGGCTATTGGCTACATTTAACAAGGTATGACTAAGGGCTAAATGAATCATGAAAATATAGATCTAATGGAGAATAGATGGGTCAGTGTCTCAAACCTTGTTAAGAAATAATCATTTTAAAGTCATTTTACACTACAAAATCACATTAAAATAATAATAATAATAATAATATCTTTTCATTAATGTTTAGAAGTGTGTCTGCGTTTTAAGACTATAATTCATATGTTTTGTATTTCACATTGAAATACAATATCACAAATATTACCAAAATTTATAAACATATATTTTCTTTTTTTACGTGATCATTAGAATATGATAACTTTTTTTATTTCAAAATTCAAAAAATGAAAATGTTCATGAAAATTGGCCTTTATAAGCAAATATAATTCCTTTTTCACGATTTGGGAGTGAAAACTTTTATGAGATCCACTGATCACTCACTTGCAAAGACTGAGACGTTGTCCTGGTAGGCCTGGTTCAGTGTGTAATTCACAATGCTCTCTTCATCAGGGAAGCCTCTGAAGATATCCACACTGACCTGGACAGATTTAGTTTTTAGAAGGAGGGGGGGAGTGTTGAAAAAAGAATTTGATATATTTTGTTATAACAAAACGAACAACGAAATTAAATAAAAAAAATGAAAGAAAAGCATTTATGTTAACTCCCATTCAACCTTAAAACAAACTACACAAGGCTTTTTTACAATAGACATATAAGATTGTACAAGTTACATGGAATTCTTTTCCAGACCTTTGACATGAAGTTTGTCCAACCACAGGCAGCATTATCAATGGTGTGCAGCTGCTCCAGTAGAGTAGTTGTATTTGGCAGGGTGAAGTTCTCCTCCAGCAGACTGTTCATCAGCTCGCTGTCTGAGACGTTCAACAGCTCATGGTGCTTCTTCAAGTCTGCAATGAACTATGACATACAGACAACATTAGACATCAAGCACTTGCAAAACACAAAGTGCTATTCAAACAAAAAATCTTAAATTAGGCAGAATGTTACCTGCTGGAGCCACATCAGGTGGTTGTGCAATTTACCCTCCTCTAGGAAGGCCCTTAATTCAGCTGAGATGTTGAGCCACACACGGGCATAATGAGTCACGTTCCCCACGAACGCAAATGTCTCATTGGCCTAAAGAGAGAGGGAAAAAAAAATCTGACTAAAATTTTTTCAGCTATTCAAATGATTCTCTATCAATCTGTAATATTTCGGTACACCCGAAATTAAATGAAAGAATTGTAGAAACTAGGTTTGCAGAAAAAAAAACATAGATTTTTTTTCAGCCTTCAAGCACCTTAGAGTTTAGACTTGCCTTTTGTATGACCTTGTCCACCTCTGAGCCAATGGGAGAGTAGAGGATTTTGGGATTTGTAGTCATGAGATGGACAAGTAATCCCAAGTTTCTTTGTTCTTTGCTGGTAAAGCCCAGGGAACTCATATTGCCCTGTTTCAGAGCTTCTGGCTCAATAATTCTGATTAAACAATACAAATTATAGAAAAAAAAAAGCCATTTCACATTCAGAAAGCTGTACACACTGTAACCACACTGTAACCATACACACCTGTTATTCCCACAAAGAATGGGCTGAAGACCTGCCCACAGCTGAACAAAGGCAGAAAACTGTGATCTAGGGTTTTCAGCTTCTGCCTCATTTCCTGCGGCTCCCTCTCCTTCCTCCACAGAGCTGTCTGTTGTGTTGGGACCCCATGTTGTTGTGTTGGAGCTCCAAGAGGTGGTGTTAGCTATAGCAGGAGGCTGGTGGCCTGCGCAGGCCCCTTTAGGGAGCAGTCTGGCCAGACCTGACAGCAAATCCACATCCCTCAAGAGTCGTTCTACATCCGCCAGGTTCTTCAGCAGAGCGCTGAGATGGGATTGATCCAAGAGACCAGATATGTTGGACTGCTCCAGACGCAACTGGGGAAGGAGGACAGGAGCAAGTGACATACGGAGAAAGGAAAGAGGAGTAACACACTATTAATTCTAAGTAATAGGTACAGTACAAGTGTTTCTTCAACTAAATGTCCACTTTTTGCCTTATATGCTTTCTTAAACACTCTTTTTATACCTTGGTAGTTTAATTTGTCCACTAAAAATGTCCAGCTATATGGGACAAGTCTTTTTTGTCTGAAAGTAATAAAAAATCTTACCACATTTACAGCACATCAATAACGAATGGAATAAAATGACAAATTCCTGTGTCTTTATGGAACTAGTTTTACAGTGAGAACGTATATATATATACTTAAAACACAAAATAAACACAAATAAATGGCAAAATAGTTTGAAGTGGGACATTATAACTTGTAATTTTTTGGAAAACTGTAGATAAATATTAATATGGTTAATTTCTTTATATATGTGTGTGTGTGTGTATATATATATATATTTTTTTTTTAAATGAACCCCTGGGACATTAAATGTAAATGCACAATAAATGCACGTACCTGATCAAACACTCTCTGTGTATCAATCTGATCTCTCAATTCTTCACTCAACTCCCCGAACAGCTCCGCCCTCTGTTCCGCCTTTCCACCGCAAACAGTCATTTGATAGGCCTGTAAAACTGCCTGTTGTTTCTCAGGGACCAATAGGATTTTGCTTATCTCACTGTTCCCTCCTTCCCCACAAGTAAGGGTTTCAAGCACTGCACCAGTCAACAGAATCCCCTAAAAAATAGGAAAAAATTGAAGAAGTTTTGTGAGGTGTTGTTGTTAAACTGAAATGTAGGATTTCTGCAAAAAAAAAAAAAAAAAAAGTTTTTAACATTTAAACCAACCTCCATCTCACGCAACGCTTGAGGATCGAATTTTTGGCCTCCTCCACCTCCAGCAATCCCGAGCGCCTGGGACAGGACTTTGAGCAGAGCTTGACGGTGAGCAGCTTTGGTTGGGTCTCTCAGTGCCTTCTGAATCAGACCCCCCTCCAAACTACGCCAGCCTCCAAGTAACTGCTTCTGAGCATGAAGGAGTAGAGAGACTGAAATGTCGTGATTGTTTTATAATTGCAAGGTTATAAGCAATTGCATGCCCTAATTGGAAAGCCATTCACAGCAAAAAACTAACTACTACTAGCTATAAATACACCAGGGGTGTTTTGTCCTTGTTTTTGTATTTGGCGATGTCTATGCAAAACAAATTGGCACTAGAAAATGATAACAGCCTAAATTTACTTTTTTATTTAAAATGCTTAAACTTGACGAGACTGGTGCGATATTAATTTGCAAACGTCATTTTAATTAGCTCAGCAGCATGAAATGTAATCTGGAACTTAAAAAGGAAAAAATAAATATATTAATTAATTAAAACATGTAGGAAAGGGACTTTCCCCACTCATTTCAGAAGTCTGCTACATGGCGCTGATGCATCGCGAGATCACACCTGTCTACTCTGAATCCAAATCAAAGCACAGTATCAGATTCATAACTATTTTTTATGCCTGTGAAAATGAATATAATGCACATTACCATATTTAATATTTCCATTGTTTAAGCAACAACCTGATGTCATTTCAATCTTATGTCTTAGGACTTTTGGAGAGAGGCTGTGAGGCTAACTCAAAAACATTACAACAAATCAGCAAACACGGCAAATACTGAAGAAAAAAAATGTGCTGCCTGCTTCCCTGACTATTTTTTGCAGATTGCAGTCTCCAGGGCTGGGCCACAGACAGGTGATTTTTAAGGACTCTGTGATATCTGTCAAGTAGTAGGTACATTATGTGTGTGGCATTCAAAAAAAGTTGCTTGCAGCAGCTCAACAAGTATGAAATATGAATGAGAAAGGCACTGCTGCAGCACTGCATTAAATCTGTAAACGTGTGGGACAATTATTATATTATTTGATTATCGCAGACTTGCATTACTGGAAGTTTAGTGTTTGCGTTTCTTGTGCATTTTAATGGTCTATACAGTCAGTTATTTTGAAACTTTTTTATATTTATTCTTCAATTAAAAGTTGCTGTGGCTGAGACATAATAAAAATAAAATAGAGAATCTTATTTTTTGCAAAGATAAAGTGTGAAAGAAATAGGAATTGCTTCATAAATGTGCCTTTGTAAAATGTAACCCTAACCCTAAAGTGTTTAAATCACAAAAACTGCAAAATCTAATAATTACATATACTACAATTCTTAAAAGTACTAAAAAAATACAAATTTAATTATTCCATTGATGCTAAAGCTGAATTTTCAGCATCATTACTCCAGTCTTCAGTGTCACATGATAAATCATTCTAATATTTAACTTAAGAAAATATAGCGGATTATTATAAATGTCGAAAACAGTTAGAAAATAATTAATTTGCAATTGATTTTTTGTAACAATGTAAACAATGCCTTGATTTTAAATCATCATTTCAAAATTTTCTTTTAAAAAGAAAAAAATAACCAACCCTAAACCTGTGAACAGCAGTCTAACATAGAAAAATGTGCGTTTCTGTCATTCTGTACCTCAAGCTGTAAAAGTTTCTCTCCAGGACTGTGGGGCTCATACTGTCCTTCATCTTTTTCTCCTACCTTTGATCCCACTTTAGGATTCGTCCCAAAGATGAGATTATACACCTGAACAGAGTACACACACACACACAAGCACAGATTTAGAAACTCCTATCTCAGACACGTACTTTAAATAGCCAGAGTAGAGAAGAAACGAAACTCCCAAAGGAAAATTAAGATTTCATTCAGAAACTCACAAGAGCATATCTCAACACTTTTACATCGACTACAGCACGTTAACTCGACACATTAAAGCGCCTTACGCTGGAGCTCCTCTTCCCTAAAGCATTAGATTCTATCGCAGTCCTCTCTCTCTCTCTCTCTCTCTCTCTGTTGTCACGGAGCAGAATCGTTAATGGTGCTGCAAGCCCGAGCTGAGACTCCAAAGAGGATGAAAGAGGAAGAAGGCTCAGAGGAGCATGACGCTGAGTCATGATTTGGACTTCAAAGCACTGCTGTCTGACCTGGGTTGGAGGAAAAAGGAAGTTGAGGTGAGAAGACAGACCTCTTTCAGGTTGATGGGGGAGGAGAGCAGCAGGCTGGCGGTATCGTTTGGCAGGGAAAGGTTTCTGCTCAGGAACTGCTGGAACATCGACTGGTTCCTGAGGACACTTCCCACAGTGAAACCTGAAACCGAGACATGCACAAAGTTACAAAGACACGCAAAAAAGAAAATGTTATTTGCTGCAGTTGACGTATATTTACAATCCTGTTTAAGCGCTTGAGGTCAGTAATTCAGTGTATTCACTGAGTGTATGCAATAAATAGTTACAAGTGAAGTACCTATGAAGGACATTAAAGAAAATACAAAATAGAAAACAGTTATTTTAATTGTAATTATATTTCATAATGTTACAGTTTTTGTTGTATTTTTAATTAAATGCCTTCTTGGTGAATATAAAACACTTGGTTATGGTAATGTAGATGGTTAACACAATTGAAACAAGTACAGTATAAAGCAATTAATGTGATATTTAGGAATGCTATTTAGGCTTCATCTGCAGTTCTTCCTCTTTCGCATTTATACCATATCAATAAAAGCGCATGGAGTACAAAGTCCAGTATGACTGTGACTTCAGTATCTGTTTACTTTATTATGGTACCTGTAAGAAATCAGTTCAATAACAAGCAAAACACCAGATGTCTGCTGCTTTGGGTATGTTTGTCTAAAAGGTTTTCCTGGCTGTATGGTTGGTTTCAGTGTGGTTAATAAAATCATCACATCAATGCACGATTACAGTTGAAAATATACAAAAGGTAACTTTTTAATGCCCAAAGTATATATAGTGTAACAGAATATACGCTATCCACAACCGAGCCCCCTGAACGTGTGCATTTGAAACTTCATCTGAAATCTAATTGTGTTTAAAATGTAATAGCAATGTAATTTAAACACTAAAACCAGTAGTAAAACTATTTTACTACAAATCTTTATTTACTTATTATTTACTCATATGCATGTACAGTTATGGTATATGTATGCATGTGTTTTCTGACCATGGCTGGTGTTGTAGTGGCTCTCTAGAGGGCCTTGTGCTGAGCTCAGACTTTCAAGGTGCTGCTGCAGTGACTCCAGCTCCTCTCCCAGACTGGGTCTGTCTGACGTAAACAAGTGATTCTGCTCCACGACTTCACTGATCCTTTCTAACAACTGAGTCACACTGAGAAAAAGACAGGTCAAAGAAATAAAAAAGAAAAAGCTTAGACCAGCGTTGTCCAGATTGGCCGATACACTTTAGAAAATTTAGATTATAGATAAAATGGGGGGGGGGGGGGGGGGGGG
>JAUCMU010000097.1:9209497-9237281 GCA_032275025.1 Enteromius treurensis | reverse complement strand
CCTGTTAATATTGTTTATTTTATTTTAATAAAATCATTATTGACAAGTCAATAGACACACACACACACACACACACACACACACACACACACAGTACATACATACATTTCATACTTAATTTGTAGTACAACTTGTGTACAATGCACATTTCTAAATACTAAGCTTAAAATGTGTTTTAGTGTCACTTTTAAAGATTGCAAGTTTTTTAAATAATATCGGTCTTTAAATGCAAGATATTTAAAGTGTACCTCAGTATATCTTTATTTCGACGTCAGCACTAATTCAAAATTAGTTCTAAATTAGTATACCAGTTTAGTATACCAACAGTACAGGGGATTTTTAAGCAGCACATAAATATGTAAATGTATTTGTAGAATACTTCACATTAAATAAATTTATTTCAAATACATTTGAGTAATTTCTTTTCTATTGTTTGCTATAGTGTATATATACACTTTGACAACTTCAGTTTAACTATGATCAAATACCAGCTTGCTTTCTTTACGATTCTTTAATTGGCAAATCATTGACAGCCGATTTTGTCCAGTGATCTGGATAGTTTTGATGTCATCTAGTGACATTTAGTAACCAGTTTTAGCTACTTGTAGTTGGCAACACTGACTACGACCTACGTTCACTTCACAATTCACTTATTGGAATGTACCACTACCCTTCAAATGGCACTTCAATCCCTTTCTACGAATTTGCCCTAAATTGATCTGCTAATGACTAAATTAGCCCTATAACTGCTGAGATTATTTAATGAAGCCTTAATTAATGAATGGCTCTGTAAGATGTGATCCTCCATTAAAGCATCAGTCAATTCAAATTCAGCTTTCGCCTCCCTTCACTTTGGCAGCCCTGACTGAAACG
The DNA here is from genome assembly GCA_032275025.1 of Enteromius treurensis. Classification (NCBI taxonomy): domain Eukaryota; kingdom Metazoa; phylum Chordata; class Actinopteri; order Cypriniformes; family Cyprinidae; genus Enteromius; species Enteromius treurensis. Next base: position 9,236,408 of record JAUCMU010000097.1, on the reverse strand, counting down.
TATCCACGAGGCAGCTGGCGCTGACGGAGGGATCTAGAAGGTTACTTAATGGCAAGTGCTGACTCTTTTTCCTCCCCTAAGTGTTTTGTCACTGTGGCCTGTGGAGTTGGCATCCTCATCCAACATTGCCCACTCTAAATAAAGAGAGAGCCCTGCTGCAACACGCCACGCCGCTTTACCCAGACGCAGCAGAGCAGGCACCTGACGACTCTGCGAAAAATGTCCCTCGATTGACGTTAACACTGAGGCGTGTTATATTTTTCCTGCTTCAGTGACGGGTTGTCTGCTCACAAGAGGTAGCTGTGTTTATTGCCTTGGTTTCCTAACTCTTATATCTGACATCTGCTCCCTCTCCGCAAACACAGCTGAGGATTAAAAGAGCAAAGATCAGTCAGGGGAAATAACCTGATGGCTCAGTAAGTGGATAAATTCAGTACGTGTATGTATGAGTGTGCGTGTGTGTATGTATTTGTCAGACAATTACAATCAGCTCACTGGTTGAAAAAAAAGCACAGATGTGTCATTATCAAGACAAGGTGTTTAAATAACGTGACGTCGTAAGAAAGATCCTTTGTTCACAGTGGTTCGTGGATTATGTTAGTGCTCACAGAGACATATGGAGGCCCAACATATAAACCTCTTAAACCAGGCGTGACGCAATAAAATGGCAAGCGATAAAAGCCATGCTAATTCGAGTTTTTGAAATCAGCTATAATAGCGACTAGTTTCCATTTCGGCAGCAAAGTGACTTACGTTTGAAAACGCCCTAGGAGTGAGCCGTAGGATTACATCATCATGATATTGTGGAATATTATTACAGTTTCACTTGTTTTGTTGTTATTATGCTTTATATTTTATTGTGTTTTACAATATTATTTATTTCTGTGATAGCAAAGCTGAATTTTCAGCAGCCATTACTTTACTTTTCAACAGTAATTAAAAAAATATATATAAATAATAATCTATAAAAGGGGTAATGTATATTGGCATTATTATGTAATGTAAAATAACATAAACAAAACATTCTCAGTGGTCTTTAATAATAATAACAAGTTACTTTAATGCGTTTATACCAAGAAATAGAGGATTTATGCCAATACCATCTAAAACTCCAATGTAGGGCATTTCCAAACGTTTTGTAGCCACAGTATATTTACAGTGTGTAATGCAAATTTGATGCTGCTGGAATCTTGATGCATCATACCTGGTTATGTCACAGTGTTATTATTCTTATTTTTTATATATGCATCATGTGTATATGTTGACATATGGGCAGGCTCAAGTCATTTGTGCCCTTTTACCATTAGATTGATGTATAGCAGCACAAAAACCCACACAATTAGAGGACACACAGTGAAATGATCCCACATACTTAAGAATTCAGACACGCACAAAAACAAACATTTTGACTTACACACTGGTCCAGCATGCAGTTAACGTGCACGGTGAGGAAAAAATAAAGAGTGACAGACAGAGGTAGAGAGAGAGATACAAAAGTATTGAGGACAGATGACAGAAAGAAGCAAAAATAAAACAAAACATGGTGTGATTTCAGCATTTTAAATAACAGACATTGTGATGACATACAAATGAGGGTGTTCTGTGAAAGAAAAAGAAAAAACTACATGGCTAAAGCTCTGTCTAACAGCCAAAAATCTTTGCAATCAATGACAGATTAGCAAAGTTGTATAAAGCAACCAAATAGAAAAAAATGGATCAATTACCATTATAATAATGAACAAAAAACAACACTTTGAACAATAGTTTATCCCAAAAAAAAAAAAGTCATCTTTTAATGACCTTCATATCATGCATCTTCTGCAGAAGAAAGAAACCCAAACTGATTTGAAATGACCTGAAAGTGTATAAACGATGACAGAATTTCTACTTTTTGAGTCTGGTAAAGGATAAATGGCCTAGTCTACCTAATTCAGACACACTTACACTGTTGTATTGTGTATATGAACATCATAAAAGCCCCAGGTGACAACAGAAGTCATCTGACCAAAGGAGGGCGTGAGTGAGCTAGGTCGGGGTAAGAATCACCTTACACTTCATTCATCTCCTACTCCCAATCTTATATGTGCTATCACTTAACTTACCTTCTTTCACAGGAATGGCCGGCTTCTTCTGCCGCAAACCCAAGAGTATGAAGAAGAGCACCAGAGGGATGAATATCTCAAATGCAAGAACCCACTGCACAGATAAACATACAAAGAAACGGGTTATAAAAGCCACTCTTGCCACTGTGGCTGCTGGCGGTCCTATACTATACAGTACATATGCCTATATCACAGCTGATTCACTACAGTTGGTGTAAACATCTGAAATGTCACACACTAAAAATGCTAATAATAATAATATATAAAAAAATGTTTCTTATGCTTCAAATCAGCATATTTAAAAAAGATATCTGAAAGATCATGTGGCACGGAAGATTGAAGTAATTTATTTTTTGATACAGCATTGGTGATTCATGAGCACAAGAGGTGTATACATATTGGTAGTAACTATAAAAATACATCACATTCTTTCATACCGAGGCCAGTGAAAAATGTTGGCTTGCTCAAGAGGATAAGCAGGCAAAAAAAATCTCATTGTTAAGGCTTGCCAACTGAGTTCGGTATCAGAGATTGATCCAGTAAATACAGACTGGCCAATTGAAGAGTTTGCTTAACATGCAATATTTGCTAGTTGGGTTGGCCAGCACACCTGCTTATGCTCACAAACAGCCTGTTCCAACAATTATTAAAAGAGGTGGAAGAGAAATGAAAGATATTGCATACGCATACACTATACACTACACAGCAGCTAGTTGGAAAGAGATGGCAAATGCTTTCAAGCACATTGTTTAAAGTGTGCAAAAGTACTGCAGAAAAGCTGCATCTTCCAACATTTACCTCTGCATTATTTCCACTACTTCCTCATTAGCACTTTCTCTCTTTCTCCCTCTCTGCTGGGGCTGAAGTTACTGAGAAATAAGCTGTTGGTTGAAATGTAGACTGTGATTAGGAACTGGCAGGGTTATAGCCAAGGATGCTATTTATAGCTGAACTGAGATCAGCCTCTTATTCTTCCTCCCTCTATGAATGCGTGCGGCTGCCATCTGTACTCGACTACGAGAGGCTGTTCTCAGATCAGTATCTAAGGGCATCCTGTCCTGACCACAATGTGTCACAATGTGGAGCACAGCATCACGCTGACCCCACATCCCGTCTCTGTTGACAAGTGACAAGAGAAGGTGCAGAGGTTTTTCTCTCGCTGTTAGACTTTCACTCCATCTCTGCCATTTCTGAAGGTCACAACAAACAAGAAGCTCCTTTTACATGCATCTCTCACAATACACAAAGCCACATCTGACACGACACACAAAGCTTCGCTTACGAGACCCCCGGCGCTGAACACGGAGGGTGTAAACACCAGCCAAAGAATGCTTTTCTATTTAGAAAGTCATGTGGCTTATTTAAGCTTTAAAGGGGGCAAAGAAAAACATTGCTTCCCTCCCAGTCAGTTTTGAACTGTAATTTGTATGTTGGAGGCTGTTCATCTATTATTTATGGAGCTATTGTGTCTGCCTATGAGCACTGCTCTTATACTCAAGTGAAGTCAAGTCTATTTGGATAGCGCCTTTTTGTTTTTGTTTTTTTACGGTACACTTTGCTTCAAAGCAGCTCACCCACTGTTCAGCTGGAAAATTAATACATAATTTAAATGCGGAAGACAGATGGTGCAAGCAAACAATCAGTCGTTGAGTTACGACAATATTTTGGCACAGGTTGCTATTGTAGTTGTTGGACAGCGTCATATAGTAGGACGGAGTAGATCATCTGGCTGGGTGAAGCTGGATATAGTTGGCCCTGGTACCAAGCTTTTGTGACCTTTATGACAATGATGGATTATAACTGGAGAGAAACCATGTCTTTTGTTTTGGTAATACTGTTTTTGCGTCTTTACATTAGACAAATAACATTAAGGCTGGAATACACTACACTACACAGATTTTAGAGTCTGCAGGAGTTGACACGCCGAAGGTCAGAGCCAGTCTGCATATTTGAGTTGACAGATTTAATAATATAAATCTGTCAACAGACTTTAGACTATTGCCTCTTTTACACTGTTGGCTCAAACCATGGAATATCCAACTGTTTGATACCCTGCAATTGTACTTTTAGTATACTAAAGATATACTGCAGTATATTTGATTATGCTAAAGTAGAGCAATTGCAAGTATACTTCAGGTGCAATCATTTAATATACATATGGTATATGATATATGGTAATATAAAATGGTAATATTGTGAAATATTACTAACATTTAAAATAACTGTTTTCCATTTTTTTATACAATGTAATTTACTCATGGAATGACAAACCTGAATTTTTAGTAGCCATTCCTCCAGTCTTAAGTTTATCTTGACAAAAGTGATTTTATTTATTTATTTATTTATTTTCAGATTTTTTGTTAGGATTCTTTGATAAATGGAAAATTCAAATGCACAGCATTTATTTTATTTTATTGCATCATTGCTGCATAAAACACAAACCCACACACATATGTAAGCTATATAAGAAGAGTTCAGATGTGCGAGTTCACCAAGTGCCATCAGAAATTTTCATGTTCAGTTATTTCATTATAATGGAAACAAAAAGAAGCTATTCACTGCCACTAAAGTGAAATTACGGAAATTACTGAACCTACACATAGTAGAATTTTCTAGGAGAAGAATTAAGAGGCTTTTGTATACAGTACATACATATATGTATGTGTACATAAACACACACACAGTGCAATAAAATTTCCCAACCTAACCCAGACACCACTAAGCTACAATAGTCTAGTTAGTGTCTTTCAGCTGTCCACTCTTAATACTTTATCTACCAAAACACACTTTCCATTCACCAAATCCCTGAATTACATCTTTGTGCCACTGTCCACCATGCACAGCATCCATCACCAACCAACAAGCAAATAATGCGAGCTAAAACACTTGTCCTCCATTAACAATGCATGCCGAGAGATATGAGGTTTTCTGTCAAATAAATTTGAGATAATAGAATTGCTTTTACGATGCAAGAACTGGAGAACGGCTCCTGTAAACCTCCATATACACCTTTAAAAAAATCTGTCTTCTGTTTTCTCTGCCCGTCTCTCCCCAGACAGCTCACATGAACAGAGCCTGCATAATCAGATAAAACTCACATGCAAAAAACATAATTTAGCATCCATAATTACATTCGAACCAAAGAATGCAAACAGGCCCCACAGTCGCCTGGGATCGAGAAAACAGGTTTTTTGAAACGGGTATGCTTTCTAATTATTATATTGAAGTCTGTGTGTTTCAGTGATTTTTCCACAGATACGAGTGCATTTATAGCTTAAAACAGCAGCCATAGAAACAATGTCCAATAAAATTAGTTATACAATTACTGATGCAGTAAGTAATGCTGCAGTCAATCACTTTAGCAGCACTTTTATGGTCCATCCAATCAGAATTTTGATTCCATACCTATTTTTATTTATTTTTTTATCTGTACCTGCTTGTAAGTGCAAGGCTTGGATGTTAGGATTATGGAAAGCTGCTTGGCTAGACAAATGCGACTGTTAAAAGATTTAGATTTATTTGTTAATACAAATAAATCTAAACTGAACTAAATGAGTAAGGTGTATTAACTGCAAGTGTTTTGAATGTGCTTCATCTAAAAGGTGTAATTCAATAACTCGTTCCTCGACTCTAGCCTCACACTCCAGGCAGCCAGAGCTTGAAGAATGGATTTGTGGTCATTCACACTGGATTGATTACCCATCTTCCCCTCTGTTAATACCCAATAGCTCCAGGCTATAGACATATTTCTCTAGAGACTCACCGGGACATTGCTGCATTTCCATCCCATCAGGTTATACAAAAATAATTCCACCCAGGCAGCAACAAAGTACAAGGGACCTCGATACAACCTGCAATGCCTCATTTTCATATGAACAACTCAACTAGATGATATACGGATATAATATTCCAAGCGCTGAGAGCAAATCATTAAAGTTTATCTAAAAAAAATCCCATTTCGCCAACAAAAAAGCTGAATAAATATTGTTGGATTTGTTCAAACCTTAAAACAACAGCACATTCAAACAAGTGCATTAGGAACTAAAAGCTTTAAAGGTTGAAATGGTTCTAACTTCTTGCTCATGTCAACTTTTTTTTTTTTTTTTTATTACTAACAATAAGCTTTGTGCATTTCGCAATGAAGCTCCTTTGCAAAACTCTCTCTAACAGACCTGACCTTTGCACCAATGAATTTACATGATTTTTCCATTTGTTTGTGATTACTGGATAAGGCTTTAAAAAAAACACTTTATACATTTTATGTGTGGGATTAAGTGTATCTGCCATTTGTACAAATCCTTGGAATTAATGGTTTTAAAAGATTATGCTTAATACACAAATGTCTCCAATAAACCTCTCCTAAAATGTCCTGAGGTTCTAAGGCTGTTACCCTCAATAGATTGATGTTATCACCCTATAGTGCTCATAACAACTAGTCAATTATATATTTCAAAACAGACTGACTCTCAGAAGGTACAAAAGCTGTCACAGGGGCGGTACCTTTTCAAAAGGCACACTTTCAAATACGGTTCAAATACGTTTTCTTTAAGTATCAACATGTACCTTTTGAAAAGGTACCGCCCCAGTGACAGCTTTTTTACCTTTATATCGGAGAATGCACGGGCACACCAAATATTTGCTGATTTTACAGAACTTTTTATTTATTTATTGGAATAAAAGAGTGAGTGATGTACTGAGTTTTTCTCAAGGTCAATCATCTTGACCCTGTGATCCTGCTCTCCTCTCACACAGCAAAGCTTAAAGTATCACTCTCAAAAGACTCTTTTCTTCATCTACTATGGCGTTAGGCTCTATTCAGAGATCCTGTTTCTGTTACTCACAAAGGCATGACTGTGCTTCTCTTGTCCTTATTGAGCTGGAACAGTTTCTATCGTAACTACTAATTTTCACAGACCTGCTTACAATTGTTGAATTTAGCAAAATATTAAATCTTACAGAAAATTAGAAACAAAAATGTACAAATAAAACATTAAAATATACAGCATGTTAGATTTGCACGCTGTTTATGTGAAAATGCACTGGCCCTGTGTCTTGAGGCCAGTTACACAGATGGCAGCATTACAGAAAAACAGCTCACCTAATTTAAAGGTTAATTAACTTCTGTGTTCTTTCAGTTGCTAATTCATCTCAGTGTAATGACTGAAGAGAAAGTCATTACAGATGAACCCATTAACTATAAAAAGCCTCTGAAAACAGAAGTCAGAAACGAAGTGCAATGAGACAAGACATTTACATGCATGTGTTTAAAATTGTATGTAGGTTCCCTTTTTGTGTGATCACTGTGCATGTGAATTAAACGGAGTGGGAGTCAACATGATTTAAGAAGAAGGAGATTTGAGAGAGCGAGAGAAAGAGAGAGAGAAAAGAGGAAGGGTTAAGTACAGGTCAGTGGTGGGTGGCATCTTTTATATTTGTTGACTTGCTTTATAACAGCTTTCAGTCTCTCAGCACGACCGTAAAACAAGATAATACACCATAATACAAATAACTGTTTAATGAACATCCAAAACATACAATACAGAATGAAAATAGAAATACGAATGCTGTAGGCTCCAAATTCCTGTGTATCTTGTCTGGAGGGCTCTGCACGCACAGGTAAACTAAAGTAAGGAAATTTAGCAATTATTTTTACTAAAACTTTATTTTGCATTAAATTCACTTTTATAAATAAAAGAGATGAGTTAATAATTTTCTGAAAAAATAACAATTGAAAACTGTTTACCCTTGACTCTAGAGAAATTGAATCAACACTTGGGACTTTTTCCGTAGTGTTGCTGCAGAAGCCATGTTCAGGAGATGCAGTGTTTCTTTGTGAAAGTAAAACTACTTTCTTTGTGCTTCCAAAAGAGGACACGACTAGAAAATCAGCGATTAAGTAGTATTTACAACACTGTTCCAGAACAGTTCAGTTTATTGTTTTGGTGTCATAGCACTGGGACACAGCATCGTAAGGGGCGTAACATTTCCATCACATGACTGTGGTATTCGGCCAAACACAATGCACTGGATAGCTGGCCAATCAGAGCACACCTCGCTTTTTTAGAACAATGAGCTTTGTACAAATCGACCTGTTTGTGGAGGCGGGGCTTAGAGGAGAAATAAAAATGTACAGTATGTGGAAAAAATTTTTTCACCTTAAACCATATAAACACGTAGACCAAATACACAAATAATGTTCTTTTTAGCAACATCATATGACTCCTTTAATTTTGTTGCATAATTTGATGAACTTTGCACTGAATCAACACTGAACTGAACTTTACTGTATCTACTGTAGAGCTGCTTTACAGTTGAACTGTTTTCGCCTTATAAATGATTATGAATGACACTGCTGTTGAACACTAAACTAAACAGATTAATAGATGACATTAAATCATTTCTTTCATAACTGAAGAACTTTCAACACTTATACTACTATTTCTTGTTTATCACTGTGAAGCTGCTTTGAAATTATGCATTTTAATATATTTTAGGACATAAATACCACTTGACTTGACTTGAAGTCACATATTTTTAAACAGGGTAAGGGGAACATGGACAATGACAGCACGAAACACTGAAAAAGAGAATAAAAAATGAGGCAACCATTCATGGAACTCCAGTGGGCATTCAGTGTTTTGTACCAAGACAGGTGTACGGTTGAGAAAGGGCGTATAAAAGAGATAGAGATAAGGAGTAAAGGACAGCATGTCAATCCTATCATGAATTATGCACACCCAGGAGAAGATGAATAGACATGTAACGCTTACTGGAGCTCAAGGCCTGGAGCCCACAGATGACACAGCAGCTGTAATCTACTGCAGACCTGACTGAGAATCAACCTCCTAACCTAAATACACTCATCTGCTGAAACAACTTCACACTTTCTCAGCTTCCTTTGGTTACTGCAGTTCAAACTAATTTAGCTAGTAAAAAGAATGGAAGAGAAAGCAAAAAAACATGCAACAGATAAATTACAATATTTAAGCAAGCGTTCCTAATGGAATTCATATAGAAAGTAACTCAAATACACGTCTTGATCACCATGATATTATGATAATATTTGTGGGCATTCAAAAATGTCTAGGTGGTGTAAAAAAAGACTGAATTTAATAAAATAAAACTTGGACCAGAAGCAAAGTCTGCCACCTACAAAATGCATGACATGCATGACTTCAGTATGAAAGATACATAAAAACATTAAACAGGAAATTAGACTACGTAAAACACGACTTTCATAATTCAAATACTTAAATATTTAAACGTAGCCTGTTTTTGAAAAAGAGAGCTACTGCTCTCTAATTGGGAATAAACAAAAGCGGGTTTGTCAGCATTTATATTTCGAACGTAACTACATTTTTCATTAGCGTGAACATTACTTGTCTGTTTTCAACAGTTTATTTCAGAAATTAGACATTTCTCATAGAAGCCACAGTATAGAGAGACACAAACGCTGCATTGCTGGTCATTACATCACACTGTATGTAGCAAAAAATTAGCTGGAGCAATAATTTAACACACTCTGGGAAATCCAGCTCATTTCAGCAAACTGGTTCATTGGGACTGTTCATTTCAATAAACCAGTTTAAAAAGTCAGTTCACTGATTTATTCTTGTTGCTCCCAATCCCCACACTGCATTCTTTACAACACTGCCCTCTTAAAGAGACAGTTTACCTCAAAACTACAACTCTGCCATCATTTGCTCTCTAATGTTTTTATTAAAACTTCACGACAAAGAGAGATATTTTAAGAAACAAATTTATTTCAATGACATGGGTATGATACCATTTGAAGGTGGTGTATGAGGTCACGGCAAATGTCCCCTTAATTAAAAAAAACATACTAAACGGTGTTTTTTGGAAAATCTAAAAATGCTGAAAGTTTCCTGTAAGGGGTAGGGATATGTGTAGGGTTGGTGTAGAGCAATAGCACATACAGCCTGTACACTATAAAAACCATTACGCCTATGGAAAGCCACCATAAACCACAAATACCACAGGCAAGGATAACTGAAACTGACCAAATATCATCTTTTCTGCAGAAGAAAGTGATACAGGTTAGAAAAGATGACATGGTTTTCATTTTTGGCTGATTTATCCCTTTAAATATCTACTTCGGCACTTCGGCACAGCATTCTTGAGATAGCAGACCGCTTCAGCCTCTCCTTGTCCCTAATCACATTCCTTCCCTTTCTCCATCCTTCAACGCCACGGAGGGAGGAAGATAATCCCTCTGTCAGGCAGAATTTAAGATCGCTTCATGCAGAGTCTCTTGGAGGACAGAAGAGTCTCAAAAACTCCTTTCCCTTCAGTAAATGGAGTAGTTAGCATTTTTATGCTAGCGGCTATACACCTCAGAGAGCGTAGGCCATACTGTTATAATGAGCGCAATCGCACAATCTGTCTTCGCAGGATTCAATCATAATGAGAACAGGATTTTGGACGTGAGAGCAATTCACCATATCTTATTTCCATTTTGAAACAAGTAAAGGTCAAAAGGCTAAAGTAAAGAAAGATTCTTAACAATACTCTCATGCTCCATGTAGGATATATTTCGTACATGCTTAATCCTCAATAGAATGACCTACCATTGTTAAAAAATTAACAATGTCCAGGACATCTCTGTAGGCTGCTGACAGCAGAAGAGAGATCTAACTAGAATTTTTTACCCATGGGAAGTCAACCACATTGTTCAGGTTTGTGTCTATAACCTCTGTGCTGTTGACACATTAGTCCCTCAAGGCTGTTTCCCACTCTGTAAGCACATGAAGGATACAGGAGCGAAGACAGCAGCTGTCATAAGCACAAATTAGACCTCATGCCACAGAAAGGTAAGCCTAATTAGAAGAGTATCTCACTTTATGCAGCTTTATTTATTTGAACGGTGGGATATGAGAGACGAGTGACCTGGCAGTTTTAGGAATTGCTGGCAATGCAAAAAACCTTTCAAAGCAAAGAAGATTTCTACTTTATTCTTTAAAAAAAAAAGCATGTTTATATCGCCAAATTCCTGATAAAGAACTACACTCTATGATAATAAAGTTGTTGTAACCATAGAAACTTGCCAAAAGAGTTCACGCCCTGTGAACAGCAAATGACATAATCAAATTTGATCAACCTATTTGTTTGTAAACTGTTAAAAAACTTGATGTCAGAGAGAATCAAAAAATATATATATTTATCAAGGATCTATTAAATTGTTTAAAAGTGACATTAATAATTTTATTAAAAAAAAAAAAAAAAGTTCTACTGTACTTCATATTTATCCAAGAACCCTAAACAAATTATTAGAGGTTCCACAAAAATATCAGGCAGCTAAACTGTTTTCAACGATAATTATAATAAATGTTTCTTAAACACCAAATCAGCATGGTTGAATCAGCATGAAAAGATTTTTGATGGATCATGATACTTAAGACTGGGATATTCATACTGAAAATTCTGTTTAGGAATAAATACAGTATGTTAAAACAGAAAACAAACAGTTAAGTGTAATAAAATGTCACAATATTGCTATTTTTGATGATGCAGCCTTGGTGTTCAAAGGCTTTTACCATTGTGCTCCCATTACATTTGCACCAACATGACTCTCCTGAGAAAAAGTATCATCTTACAACCAGGATACTGAATGTGAATCGAAGATGACCGGATCAGTTACAAACCCTTGAAGTAGACTGTCCTCCATATAACATTTCTCTCTTTTCTGACTCGGTAATCCCTCCTTCAGCTTCTCTCTCTCTCTCTCTCTCTCTGCACTAATTCCATTCAATGTTCACTTTGCATCTGGCTTGATTAAAGGGAAACCGCAGTCTTCTTTTCCTCTGTTCTCCCTCTTTCTAAATGCTGGGCTGTGAAAGGAGAACATCTTGGCACAAAAACAACCTCTGCAGAGAAAAGCACAAAAATGGATGCTTAAGTAGCCAGGAGAGTGTGAATGAGCCAGGAATATCATGAATCATTGGCTCATTTTTTGATGTGGGAAGCCTTGGAAAAAAAGAATACAAGTCGACCAATGACAGAGGGCTTCTGAGAAGACCATAACACTTCCAAGCCTACAAGATCTGTGTTTTAACAATTTTTTTAAAGATCATTTTGATTAAATATTGGGCAAATAAATATTTCTATGTTATTTTGTGCATATCAGATTTCCTAATATTAAATTGTACTATATCATTAAAACGCATATTGGTTAAATACCAATAATACCATAAGTGACCCCACAGTCTATCAACAGTAGAAAAGCTTTGTTTTAATTATAGTACATAAATGTTATGAATAATTAAAGCATCAGAGAAACTTTTGATTGGTCAAGATTGTGAAGTACATTTCTAACGATGCAATTATCTCATTGTCTGAGAGGTCTTTGCGTGACAAATCACAAAATTAAGGTGAAAAGGAACATTTATAATAGATGAATATTTCATGTTTATCAAAGGGGTAAATATTTCATGAAATGCTTTATACATGAGGACAAAATTAGCTCAGGCTGAAAGCAATTGCACCTCATTTCAATAAGAACACACGCTATTATTCCTCCTGAGGAGGGCGAAGAGGAGAAAGACAGAATGTGAGAGCAGGAAGAAGAAAGGAGCTAAAGAGCAGTTGAGCTGTGGGAAAAGATGAACTGAGAGCAAGTGTTCTTGAGAATGAGTGGAGAGGGCAGTCGTACTGTTCACACTCCCCAAGGTGCCCATGAGGGCACGTAAAAGGAATAATGATGCGCCTTTCTCTTTGATTTTAGCAAAAACTAAATTACAATTAAGATTAATATTAATATTAATGTTAATAAAATGGTTTATTCATTTGTACACTTGAGCATGTACACTTACACACACTCACACAGCGTGCACAAATAAACGCTTCATATCCATCATAAAAATCTCACATGCACAAAAACAGATCAATAACACGCTTTTGTGACAGTGTTTGATGGACGGCTTTGATTCATTTCTCTCATTTTCCAGGAACTGGGACGGGTGACCATGAGAGAGTAGCATTTTTAAAAGATAAATGAAGTAATGGAAAAAGGGTCGGGACTCTGCATTGTTGTTGAAACTGTTCTTCATCAGTTTTGGGGGGTGATGATCAACTGTCACACAAGATAACTGTGATATTATATAGATATAAAAAAATATATGTATTATAATTTGTACATACACACATTTTATATTTAGAATGTTTAGTATATAAAACAACTGTCACTTTTCAGTAATATTTCCAATAAACTTACATTTAAAAATTTCACTTCCTGTGATGGTTGAGCTAAGATGACGTAAAATCAGCTTGTTTAGTTGTGCTAATTACCTTCATAATTAGAGAGAGGTGAGTAGCCTAGGCCCATCAGATAAACAGTGGATGTAGCCGCGGATGATGAGAAAAGATGAAAAGAACGACTGACAACTTAATGGCTAAGAATGTTAAGATATGCCCTGATCCGTCCGAGAATCATTTAAGCACCAACCTTTCTTGTAGAATTGAGCTTCAAATAAAGAACTTTCTGTTTATGATAGTTACACCGTGTCTACATCGGACCAGAATGGCGCAACGCAACAAAATACAATAGAACCTATTCTGCTGTCTACACTGGATGTGACAATTCCTGACAGAAAACTAATGCTGCGTTCTATTTATAAAGTATCAAGTAAGTTTCAAATGATTGAAACTTACTCCATGCACCTAACTTTTAGGCGCACCAGTGCAACCAGTGCGAAATGTTAGTCTAAAACCCCGCCTCCATTAAAATAAAATGTCAGTATGTCAGTTAAAGTCATTGTTCAGCTCTCAAGTTAGTGAAAATACAGGCTTGGTTCTGAATGAAGTTCACAGACACTCGGCTCTATAACTATTTTGGTGGAAATCTTAAATCTTTCTCCAAAACTTATCTGGTTCTCTCCATCTCTCTCTCTCTGCCCCAATTTATGGCTCCCTGTCTGGGCTTGGGTTTACAAGGTGAACACTGCTGCAATAATTATCATTAAAGAGGGACCGTCCCTGACTCTGGACACATATTGCCATTCGTTTAAGGCAGGCACACAACGAGAGGCTTAAAGGTCAGGGTTTTATAGCTGATCTTGTTGCCGAAATAAAGGATAACTCATTGCCTCTCGAGTTCTGTACTCCATAATCACTCTTTCCTGTCCCGCTTCATTTAATTTCTGTCTTCTCTCATGCCTCCTTCACGTCTCTTTTCACCTTTGCCTAAAACACTCTTTCTCATACCTCTATTGTCTCACTGCTGGATCCTCATTTAACACACTGCCCTACCTGTCCTCATTACAGTCCTCTCTCACTCAAGCACTCTCTCGCAATGACAAAAGACGTTTCCGTCCATTAACTTTCTCCAACCTAAATCTTGCTCCTCCAGAACGGTTGGCCAATACAGTACTTTCCTCCTGTCGCTCTATCCCTCATTCCTTTGCTCCTCTATCTCATGTTTATTTCATCCAATCTTCCTTCAGTGCTGCTTTTCTCCCAGGAGTATGGATAGATCTCAATAATTCAGGAGGCTGCCTGAGCTATGCTGGGCTAGCAGGACAACAATCACTGGACATGGGAAACTTTCAGTGCCCCACTTACTCCATAAGCAGACAGATAGTCATCAATACTACTCCAAAGCACTGATTTCTACTGACGAGATCACTATTATCTACAGTAAACTGTCCATGAACATCCATGATATCCTCAACACTGTTTTTCCTTTATGCAACTGGTGAATGAGTCACAAAGCTCCACAATCACACCAAATGTTAACAGTATTCATGTCACACAATCGTCCTACTGAAGTAAATGTTACTGTGCACGTAAGTACTGGTCTGCCGCACTCCCACACAAGCCATTTAACATCTCATCACATTAGATGCAAACGTATAACTAAGAAATTTGCATGCATCAATGCTCAGAAGTCATCAAAATCACTATGCTAAAGTTATTGGCAAGGTGGTAGGATTTGGTCAAATCGGAGAGGAAAAATAGCAGGATGACATCACAGGTGCTTCTTATTTTGAAGGCGATCTATTATCTGTAATTAATGCTAAGCAATACCCATAGGAAGACCGTAATTGCTCTTCTGCCACATCGCCGTATGACAACACATTCTATAATGCCATTTATAATTAGAATCCAATGCATCTCAAATCATACTGCTTCTCAATTAACTTCCTTTTAAAGTAATTGAATCATTTTGGCTTGAATATGATTAGTCTTCCAAAAGGAGCTCGCTAGTGCAGCATAACTTTATTGCTTGCTGAATCAACAGTCTTTGAACACTTAATACTTCTCATGGATCCTACCATTTAAATTTCATCACAGAAATGGAACCCTGTATAGTTTGCCAAACTCAGAATACATGTCTGCCAAACTACAGGACAGCCTCTGTTTTTTTTTCTCACAGTGCTGAAAGGAAGCTAATGCAGATAATGTAAAAGGTTTCTATAAAGGGTTTTCTGTTATGCTACAAAGCAAATGGCATATTCATATTGTCTTATGTTAATATGTCTTACCTGGTCTCATGGCATAAACTTACCTGCATGTACTTTTTAAGAGAGACACAAAATACATGCCAAAAAGTACATATCACTGCTGTTTCCAAAAGAAATGGAAACTCGAGCAAGTAAAACTCAAGACACCTTTTATTCTTTTTCACAATAATTTACAGAGTTTCGATATCATGTTATGACTGTAAAAAAATATTAACATGTTGGGAGATTTGATGCGGACAACTGATGCTTAGTTGTAACTAGAACAGCAAGCCCCGCCCCACAACTGACAAAAACAACAGTGTTTGCGCGAGCAGATAGAAGATCGCGAGAGGAATGATCGCGAGCGAGTGCTTGAGTTGCGCGGGGATGACATATCACGCGTGCGCATGTACATCTGTTTTCCTCTCGCGGAAATGATTTACTGCGCTTGCCAGCATCAGTTGTGAGCTCGCTTATAAATGCCATGGATTTGCCGCCATAAATTAAGCTTGTTTTTCACAAGCTGGTAGCTGCTGCTACGGCGGGGTTGAGGATCGCGATGCCGGCTCAGCATCGTGATGTCTATCGGTCATCGGCGATGGACGATGGCATCGTCTTTAGACCCAACCCTAAGTAAGGCTATTAAAAACGGTGTTGCACAAAAAGTATACAGAGGTACATATTTTTATAAGACCCCGTTGAAAATATCTGATGTAGCCTATAAACGTTTAACAGTTACTATAGCACAAATCTATGATGCCACTGAAAAAGTCCATATTTAGACTGTATTTTAGTAGCGGTTCTTAATGGAAAGAAATGGGCAACACCATCATCCCCAAATACACAATCTGAATTTTTAATGATGAAATGGTAGAGCATCAGCATTTCTACTAGGGACAACACAGCATAAAACCAGCTCACAGAACACATACCATTAACATACAGTCTGCATGCATAATTCATACAGCTGCCATTACAATAACACGCTCTCTCGATGACCGTCCAGTTATCAGACTGCTGTCTGTGTCTTGACTCTTTCTCTTACTTGCTTTAGCCATCTATCTCTCTCTTTCTATCTCTGTCTCCATAGATACACAGACAGTTTCGCCCGTCCCTGCTTCAACCAATTGTTCAGGGATTGAAGCTCGCAGGAAGTAGGTCAGCCTGTGTTGCACTTGGCATAAGATAAAGGCAGCCAGTGCATTAAAAGACCAATTTTGGGTTAATGTTCATCTAACCTTCAAACAGGGACTGTAACACAAACACAGACTATGAAATGTGAAATTTTTATTTTTATAATCGGGCATGAGGAGGAGATGTTGCTGTGTTACAAAAGAAAAACAGGCACCCAGTCGGAGAAGCAGGGCTCCAGATTGTGTCTAAAATAGTCATAAATGTAGCAATAATTAGTACAGCAATTTGAAATCTTACTGGATACACAACACAGAACAATTGATTCATGAAAACATAGTTGATTCTTATTAATCAAACAGTCTCAATCTCAAAAATGAGATCTGAATCGACCCAATAACTGAGTAAATGAAACAGACCAACTTTCATTGGTTGTTAATATGAACATATTAATGTTACACATTCAGAACAGAATTTATAATGAAAGGTTTTCCCCTTAAAAATGTGTATAATTTTTGTTTTATAGTTTTAGCAGGTTTGCAGGCGGAAACACACATTCATACATTCGCTGTGACATAATAAAAAAGGAATACAAGTTGAAACTAAACATAATTAGGAAGACATGCTAGTTTAAACAACCAAACATGGTGATAAAAAAAAACATGCAATTCAATTTAGGTTTAACTAACTGCAGCAAAGGAACATGTAAAATCAATGCACTATTTAATTCATCTAAGCTTAACGATTCTGGAATTTGGCCATTTAGTCCTAATGTTAAAAGCCAGGTTTTTAATATGGAGAGCCATTGATGTTTGATCCAATATTGAGACTGGGTTATAAAGAAGTGTCTATGGGATTCAGACAGCTGAGACAAACAAGCTATCATTTAGCTGCTGTAAGGGATTTTATGACAGTGCTTTGAATATAACAGCATCCTCACCATCAAATCACCATATCAGTATGCACACACTAGGGGAAAGCTGTTAACCACCAACTGCATCTCCATCTACTGCCTAAATCAGCATTAGATCAGCAAAAACATCTCTATCTCTGACGAACATCTGAACACACCTGCACTCCAACACCATCAAACCACACACACACTTGACAAAGAGCTGACAACATTCACCACTGATATATCAGCAGTGAGTAACCAATAAAGGCAGGCAGCCAGTGGAGAGCTGAACTCACTGGACCTCATTCATTTAGCATCCACAGGACAGAGCGGGCTGAACCTTCTGCTGACTAGCCACTTTCCAGGGTCCCATCAATCTACAAAGCCTTCAAACTCCCTCTGAAATGGACCTATGTGATCAAACTGGCCCAGTGACGTAACGGTTACTATTCTTAATGGGGTGATCCTTACCTCCAGGGAGCCTGACGTCTGCTGCAAACGTGAGCTATTGTAAAACGCTACTGCTTCTAAAAATAAATATAATGGAGCAGCGAGGCTCATAAAGATGGGAACAATGCTTAGTAATTAAGTATGTTCTCGAGGTCAAAACGCTGCTCAAAGTAGTGTGGCTTATTTCCTAATTGAGTGCTAGGACAGAGAGCCCACTTCTGTTTAATACCAGATTTGGTTTCACAGTAACAGAAAGCTGATAAGATACGGATAAAGATTAGGTTAAAATGCTGCTGCATTTCATCATACAATAAAAAAATTGCCATGACTTTATATAAATATTTAGAGTTCTACATCACTCCCAGAAACTCTCAGCTATGAGTCAGTTTGCTCTAAAGGCCTGTTCGCACCAAGCACGATAACTATAACGATAACTAATGATAACAACATTTGCATCCACCCCAATGCACACTTATGTACTGTTCATAACACTAAAGTGCATACTGCAGTTTTGTCAAGCACTTCGAAGCAGAATTGCAAATATACAGCGTGTATTTTTCAGCACTATTTTTTTTTGTTGATATTTTTTATTACATTGTAATGTTTCCTCTAATGAAAATATATCTATTTTGCTTTTTTATACATTAAAAATTACAAATGATATTACCAGCATTCTAATTAGTTAGGGGGGAAAAAAACTAAAAGACAACAATAAACTTTTATCTGAAAATCAAATACCACCTTTTAAGGTGCTTTCAGACTTGGATCCCACTGTAAACGAAAGTTTCCTTTTGCTCTGTAGCTAGATGCAAATAGGTAAATATGTCAATTACATTTGGGTATTTAGGTTTTCTTAACTAAGGGGATTTGTTGCAGCTGATGCCAGATACAATATTTTGATGCTACAACACTGCATTTTTCTCTCCCACCAGGATAAAAATAAAAAAATGACTCTACCCCTTACAAACATACCAAAATTAGCCATGTGGAGGTAAAAGTGTCAGAAATACAAGAAAACACTTTCATTCAGTAACAACAATTATTTGTCTTCTGGTATAAAACTGCTGTAGCATGCACATACATAAAAAAAAAAAAAAAAAAAACATTTGTACATACATTTTTTTGAGAGCTCTATCCCTCGCAGAAACTCACAGTTTAAGTTTGCTTATTTACATTCAAATGTAACATCTAAACTAATATGCTGCCTATATTCTAGCTCATTTTGTATTTACTGAATATATATTTAGGCACAGTGCACTGTATATTGTGTGTGCAAAGAGGTGCACAAATCTGAGACCACAAATAAAAAAAAGTGATTTTAATTAGTGTGTAAAAAAAGTACAAAATGGAACATACTATATTTTTTGGACAACACTATATACAGAAGGCGCATCTTGCTCTGTGGCCAGTTGTAGCTCTATGTAATAAAAGCCACTTTATTGGAGCTTTTAGATAAAGGTTTTATAAATTTAGGGGGGTTGTTGCAACTGGGCCCAGATTCAATATTTTGGTGCTGCAACACTGCATATTCCCCTCCCACAATTATAAAAAAAATAAAGGTTACTCTACTCCTACAGACATGCCAAAATTAGCTGTGTGGAGTTAAAAATGACATAACTCTTTGTTTCAATAAGAACAATCATTTGTCATCTGATGCAAGGCTCCTGTACAGTACTTGAATACTATTTGAGTCATATTTCCTTACATTTAGGGGCCAATGACACGTCATAAACCATAGTTTTTGCATATGCCATATTTGTTTAAGGGTTGCTAACGTTAAATAGGGCTGAGCTTGAACACACTGATACATAGACACTTCAGAGATAAATGTAACGTATATTTTTTCGCAATGTCAGCAGCTGGTAACAATCTATCAACCTGCTAACAGGTTGTTCAACTTGCTTGAGATGTGTGGTTATAGTCAAACCAACAGATTGTTCAGAAAACAACCTGTTAGTTTCCTAAACAACCTGTTAGTAGTTGGTGATCGACCGTCACCACAACATCCTTTCAGATGAGCGGTTCCGCCCACGTTGTTTAGGTACATGTTAAAATTGTGAAACATGTAACGTTTGAAGGCCAAATCGTGCTGAAACTATGCGATACGAGCAATACCATTTTTTCTCTATGTGCTCAATGTTTTGCAATACCTCAACGTGACTGACGCCCGCCTGCTCAAAACAAAAACCTATCAAGGCCTAAATTAAAAAAAATTAAAAAATACTCGCGACACATGTAAACAAAAACACTCTTACCGGTCCTCTCCGCTTTAAAGTCACGTTTTTCCACAGGAGAAGGTGCAGCTGGTGAAGAAATCCCATTTTCGATGAGTTGGAGGAGAATGAAGTCGCAAATTATAATCTATTCATCACAGTGTTGATTTTGTTTTGAGATTCCGCTCCGTCTGCATTTTGTCCTCCTCTGCGTGTGACAAAGCCATACATCCTGAATTAAGAGGGTTGGGTTTGTGAACAAAATGCTCTTTTGGTAGCAGCGGCAGATGTAGATATTCGCATCTCATTGAGCAGTGGGCGGAGATACTCCTGTCAGCTTCAGCCAAACGTAGCTAACGAACGTTTCTTATTGCTATAGTAACTTGAGCGCATTGAGGCGCGAGCGATGTGTCAGGTAGATCAGATGTGATTTTTTTATGGTAATCTAGCGGCTGCCTCAGCTGGATTACTGATGCGCTGCTGAATCCTCATCATTCTGCGACGTCTGGCTATTTTTAGAAACTCCATCGGTGTGAGAACATTAATCTTTAGCTTCACTTCTGGGACTGAGGTAATCCCTTATGGCTGGACAGACTTCGCCGAGATCACATTTTATTTTGAGGCTGTCGAGGATTTTGCACTAAGTCCGCGATCTTTGATCAGAGTACTGTATGTTTTCATAGCGAGTTACCCTTGAAAAGAGTTGAGAGTAAGAAAAGCGAATAGCACCCTCTGCAGCACGGCACCGGTCTCAGTAGTAGGCTACATTGTTAGAAATAAAAAAATAGCTGAAGTAATCAGTTCCCACTAGACATATAGCTTATAATAAACACGTTCGTAAAAACTAACAACATTAGACACGCATCAAGGCCAGATGTTGTGGGAGACCTGAAGGATTACATATATTTAATCCTTCCTCTCCAATTCAAAATAATGTTTGTATTCTAGCGTTATTACTTTTTTTTTTTTTTACAAATCGAACTCAAGATAAATTTCAACTTTCATTGTTTCATTTTTTTTTTGCATACTTGCTAAAATGTTACTGCAGATATTCTTTAAATCTTTAAAGTACTACTTTAGAGTCAATTTTACAGTAACTTTAACAAATAAGCACAAGTCAGCCTACCATACAAGACCACAGGCTACTGTTATTGTGTATATATAAATATATATGTCTGTATATACACACACACACACACACACACACACACACACACACAGACTACTGTTCAAAATTTTGGGATCAGTACATTTTCATTCATTCTTATTTGAAAGAAATTAATACTTTTATTAATCAAGGATCTATTTAATTAACAAAAAAGTCATTGCATAGATTTACCAATTAGAAATGTTTCATATTTGGTAAAAAAAAATATGTTAGAGGGGGAACAAAAGTAAGATATCACAGGTTCCAAAAAATATATTTGGCTGCACAACGGTTTCCAACATTGACAATTCTTGCAATAAATCAGCATATTAGAATGATTTCTGAAAGGTCTGATAGTGACACTGAAGACTGGAGTAATGATGCTTTGTATCTGAATCGCTCAGACAAGGCTCACAGGAGTCTGGACAGAGTCAACTTAACAGGTTTTAACACAGGTTAACACATCAACAGAGGAACGAGGCGAAGGTTCAATATAAAGCACAGCTAAAGGGTCTCTTGTAGGGATCTCACGTGTGACTGGCGATCTCCAGATCGCTGTCGTCAAACTCTGCTCTTTTAACACAGGTAGATATTCAAGGTAAGCAAGGCAGGTATTAAGAGCAGATGCTTATGCTCGGCGAGATCCGTGGATCAAAGTTGGATCTGGATTTTTTTATCTAATAAATGCAGCCATGATGAAGGACCTACCTACCCTACTACTGGGGAATTGTAACACAAGCAAGTGATAGATAGGTGTAACAGTGTGAGGAAGTTTGCATTAGTCAGTTTCACACTATCTTATTTTTGCAAGCACATTACTTGCTTGCTTGAACTTCAAATATGCATTTTTTTAAAGGGTTAGTTCACCCAAAAATGTTGTAATTAATTACTTACCCTCATGTCGTCCAAACCCATAAGACCTTTGCTTCTATAGGTGTGGCTGGATCATGAATAATTTGTTCGAACATAAACGCATTTGATCAAGGGTGCATTACCTTCAGAACCATAACGTTAATCCTCTGCGTCTTCAGTCACTCAGATGTCGGAGGTAAATCACTACTGCTATGTTCATTAATACATTCAACAACAAAACACCTCAGAGTCTTGCTTGTCTCTGCGTCTCGGTCTGATGATGGATCACTCAGGACGGGTCTGAGGTAAGACTCCGGTTCAGATTGTGTGACACGCTGCTGTCAATCAACTACTGTGGGAGTGGCCTCTGTCGGTGTGGCCTCACACCGACATGCATTAGAGAATGGCTTGATTTTAGAAGGGGCAACTTATTTTCATTAAATTAAAAGAAAACTACTGGTGGATCTTCATCATTGTAGGGTGATTGTGAACACACACTCCCAACACACATTTCAATCCAAACAGCTTGTAAAAGTGCATGTGGTACCGGATGACCCCTTTAAATCGTGGAAGACGTAAGTCATTTACTTATATGATGTTATTTTTGTTTTCTTTGTGCAAAAAAGTATTCTTGTATATTCGCAAAACTTAAGTTGATCCACATGGACTCTTTTTTTTTACCAGTGTTTTTACCACGTTTCTAGACCTGGGATTTAACGTTTGAAAAACAAAAGGACACCAATTTCAGGGAAACTAATTCAGCTTCCTACAAGGAGAGAAAGATTGCAGAAAGACTAAAAACTTAAAAAACTATTATAACTATCATCTGGTTATGATCGCTATTGAGGTGTTTCTGAAAGTCAAGTGCTGGTTTTCCTGTCCACAACAGGAAAAAGTGCAATATCTGTTTTTCTTCTTTCCACCAAGATACTTCACGATATGACACCAAAAACTCACAAACCTTGAGTGCATTTTGTAAATTATTTTTAATCGTAAATGGAATCTATACAGTCTATATAATATTAATGTTGAATTAGGTCTTAAAAATGTTTAAATCCACCTTGCATTATTTGTAAAATATTATATATTATCAGTGAATAGTTTTGTGTAATATTACTGTGCCAATCTTGCTTGTTCTGTGCTGAAAGACATGTGGCTTCTAAACATGTCCATCATGACTCTTTGCACAACAGTTGATTTAATGTGTCCAAATTTCTGCATTGTGAAGTTGCCTGCCAATAGGCGGGGCATAACCGGATACACACTTGGTTGATGTCATTTACCCACTAAGAAGTTACGCTTTGCTCTATATGTCACTTAACCACCAAGCAGTGATACACTTGGTTTATATGCTACTGACACTCAAAGCGGTGGCTTTCATGCTGTTCCTGGACTCTCAACTCTAGGCAAGTGCATGTTTTGATTGTGCCTGTTATTATGTTTATGTTATATTTAAGGGAAATATATTTCTTTATATACGTTTGGATAGATTACTTGGGAATAATAAATATATAATTTTTCTGTTGAAATTGCAATGTGTGGTATAGTGATTACAGCTTGCTTTAGCATTATATATTTTTTTTAAACTAATGCAAAGTTGTGAAAAAAATGCAAAGGTTAACATCATCATACTGTATCATAAGCTTAGTTTAAGTTGCTACTATCAAAAGGAAAATACAGAGTTGATTTTATGCTGTTATTTTACTATCATAGTTTGTTTTTTTATTTAATTTTATATGTTACATTTCATTAAAGTTTGAGTAATTTCGCTTTTGGGTTATCTGTATGCTTTTTTAATTTAATTTAATTTTATTTAGTTCATTAAACATGAATAGAAGTAGCAGAACATATTAACTTGTCACCTAAAATAAGTACAAATGCTTCAGTTAATGTTTATTTCAAGTAACAAAAATGTTTTTAATGATTTTAATTTGAGTTATCTAGTCTATAATAACCCTACTTTGACCATCTCACCACGTTGTCTTTACAGTATTTGTGCCATGCGGTTAATGAAAAAACAGTGTTGTGTCCTCTGTTGTCTGTTTGGCTTTGTGCTGCTCTACAACTTCATATCCTGGAGTAAAATCGTGCTGCTCTTCAATCAGTTTGAGACCGGTGGACCTAAAAGCCCAGAGGACAACGTCACTATCCTCCTGTGGCACTGGCCTTTCGGAGTTCGCTATAAACTGGAGAGTGGTGTCTGTTTGGATAAATATGAAATCCCTAGATGCTTTCTGGAAGATAACCCATCCCTTTTCGCTCAGGCAGATGTTGTAGTCTTCCATCACTTTGAGCTCTGGAATGGCAAATCCAAACTGCCTCTCCACCTTACGCGTCCACCAATGCAAAAGTGGCTTTGGTTATCGCTGGAACCTCCTATGAACAACCACAATCTCAGCAACTATAACAGTTTGTTCAACTGGACCATGAGTTATCGCCGCGACGCTGACATCTTCATGCCCTACGGAGAGCTTGTTTCTAAAAGGACTAATGCCAAATACGTTATTCCGAAGAAGAGCGACTGCCTAGTTTGCTGGGTGGTCAGCAAATACGAAGCCTATCAGAGTCGCTCGCTGGTTTTCCAGCAGCTGAAGAAACACATTCCATCAAAACTAATAGAAGTATACGGCCTGTGGTCCAATCGGCCACTCTCAAACAAAAAGCTGCTTTCCACGATTTCTCGTTGTTACTTCTACCTTGCCTTTGAGAACTCTGTCTCCAAAGACTATATCACGGAGAAGCTGTGGCGAAATTCACTTCAGGCAGGGAGTGTGCCGGTGGTTCTCGGACCACCCAGGAGCACTTATGAACTATCAATTCCACCAGAGTCATTCATCCATGTGAATGACTTCAGCACCATTAAGGCACTGGCTAATTTCTTAACTCAAGTGGCTGCTGACAAAGAGCGTTATGAGTCTTATTTTAGATGGCACAATTACTATAATGTTAGAATGTACACAGACTGGAGAGAGAGACTCTGTAATATCTGCATGTATTATGACCAACTCTCTAAGCACAAAAAAGCGTACAATGATCTGTACAGCTGGGTCAACAAGTAACTGACTTCTTCATTTGAAAGTGTTGATTTTCAAACAACAAATTCAACTTATCTGTTCTTTGCGAGTGCTGTCAAATGTATTTGAAACCTGCCATGGGACATCAACAAAGTGCTAGTAAATTACAACACAATTTTTCACAATGTTGCTTTATTAATATTTCAACAATAAAATTTTGCTTTTCTTTCCAACCCTGTTTTCAACATCAGATCATGTTTCTGATTATAGATGTGTGCACTCAGTGTGTAGGAACGCCCTTCCGATACAGTGTTCACAGGTTTGTAATTCATCTTTAAGTTTCATCCATACAGTTTGAAGACCTGCAGTTCAGATTTCTATATGTTTTAGCTTTTTTTAACTGATTTGTAAAAAACACATTGACATGCTTTCCTGTGGTAAAATTTGACTGCATGCCACACCTGGAAAAACCCCAGAAATCTGCCCACAGAATGCTAAAATGAGTCATGCCAGCTCCCTCTTGCACCATTGAATGTTATTTATGTGCATGCCAGGCAAAAAATCTGTTAAAACGGTTGTACTTCAATTTGTGGCCTTGTGGTTCTGCTTTGTGGTTCTTTTTTCAGAAACGTTAGCACTGCTCATCCTCAATTAAACACAAATCTGAAGGATCTGGGACCTTGCAAGGTCTCTCTGTTTTAATATCGTATAGTTTATGTTAAGCATTTATGATAATGCAACTTCAATGCCAGATTTTGCACATTAATCTCAGAGGACTGTTAATTATTAAGATTTTAGATTTAATCCTGTTTTATTTGTAAAAAATACATTTCCAATACATTCCTGTGCTAAATATTACATTTGGTGCATAAGCACACTAGGATATTCTACAAA
This sequence comes from Enteromius treurensis, assembly GCA_032275025.1. Lineage (NCBI taxonomy): Eukaryota > Metazoa > Chordata > Actinopteri > Cypriniformes > Cyprinidae > Enteromius > Enteromius treurensis. The sequence goes on along the minus strand of JAUCMU010000097.1, from coordinate 9,210,253 downwards.
GTTGCTCTGCTGCATAAGGACAAGAGCCTGATTCAAGAAACTTTCTGAATATTTCAGTGTGGTTTTTATGTATTTTCAAGAGGTGGTTATGTGAAAAAGACTGATATGCTATGCAAAGTTGAGTGAAAAGCAAAGTGATGATTAAGTGGCCCTACATGTTCACACCACCACATCAGTTCAGAATTAGTCACTTCTGTAAAGACTAAATTGATTTCATGCCACCTACGATCTGTGACCAACTCATCTCTTTGTCTGCACAGCTAGCCTTCTGTGCTTTTAAGAACTACTGGTATTGTTTTAATTTGGACTGTTGCAAAATCAAGACATGTAACGGTTAGTGCTCTGAACAACTTCTCTCTTGGTGTGCTGATTTGAAAACCCAGATGACATAACTGATGTTACATAGAAAAAGACTGATGTGGCAAATGCAATTTGTAATCGATGTAGGAAGAAGCTGACAAGGGACAAAGTCTTGCATCCTCTTTAACAACGAGGTCTCTTCAACTGGCTTCTTGTGGTTTTCTTTTTATGCACCTTGTACACTCGGAAAAAAACGCGTGATTTGAAACATCCTTTGAGTGTCGACTCTAAACATTGCAAGCCGTGCCGGCCCAAAGGGCTGTGGGGCCCAAGGCGAGATAAAAAAATAAATAAAAATTGGGCCCACTGGTGTAAAAAGAGTGAGAAGAAAGCACAAAAAAGACAATTTCAAGATATATATGCTGCTGAATAAACACGTAGGTAGCACAATCTGAG
>JAUCMU010000097.1:9170054-9209397 GCA_032275025.1 Enteromius treurensis | reverse complement strand
ATAAATAATTGCAATTAATCATAATTAATAGTAATTATTTATATCAATATCTATATTCCCTTATTGAGCATTAAAATATGTTTTTTTACTGTCAGAATACGGCCGTTTTTTATTTTTGCTCTTGTTTTTGTGTTGACTTTTAATAGCAGGTTTTAGAATGTTCAGAGTTGATCTGAATATTTCTTTGGGTGGTTGTTGATTCTTGAGGTGTGTGTTTCATAGCAATAATAGAGCTTTTTTGGTTTTTATTGTCAGTGATGTTTTGAACAACCATGTGTAACAGTCTGCTCATTATTTCGCTCTAGTGTATTATTACAACATCACTTTAGTAAGAAAAAAGACAAAGAGGAACAAATCTGTGAGTGTAATGATGATTATGTCACAAACAAAACAAATGAACAAATTTGACAGATTGTGCCTTGGCTCTATTTTTCCATGAAAAATGTGTTTTAAAACACATGTTTACAATAGAATATCAACAATACTTAAAACTCTGTTTATTCTTAATAAGCACTTCGTCTGACAGAAAAACATCAGTCTGATTAGAAGTCTGAGTTTTTTAAATCAGATTTAATGTCTTCTTTATTTCAGTTGATGTCTAAGCTGTGGCTGAGGTCAGTTTTATTTCTTGGATTCCTCTTTTCTTCAGTGATTCTGCATGTTAACAGCAGCTATTCATCACTAATGCTCAATCACAGAATTGTCTCAAAAACATCACTGATTTAGTGTTACTCTAACAAGAGTTTATTCATAACTGAGGATTTTGTTGTGGGGTTTAAAGGGTTAAAGGTGTAAATTGGGGGGGAAACCCTCAGCTTTAAATTTAATTTAACAGCAATAAACTGTAATTAATTTCTATTAAAAAAACAAAAAAACAACAACAACAGTTCATTACTGGCAACCGTGCTGCCAGTAAATTCCTGTTAATTCAGTGAACTACAGCAATTTACTGTAAAATGTTACAGTCAGATTAACAAAACAAAAGAGTTAGTTTTACACACTGAAAACTGTTAAGCAAGTAAATATTTACCAAGTTATATTTAACTTAATATTTAACTGAACTGTATTACTGTGTTTTTGCTCAAGAGAGATGTGTAAGTTTAATGTAGTTTTGTGGGACACTGCTGGAGCCTGCTTCAGTCAATGATGAGACACAAACACTGATGTTCTGCTGCTTTAGCAACAATCCTTGCTATATCTGAAGATGAACTGCAACTATATGACTTAAATAAAGGTTTTCAGTCATTTAAAATGTTTTATACTAAGACATTTTTTCTCAATAAACTCAAATGATTTAAGTTCACAATACTAACACCATATGAATACTAGTAATTTAAACTCAAACTGTTTAAAGCAATTGGAGTAATTAGCATAGTTAATTATTTTTAGTATAATAGTAACATTCTGTAAAAAAATATATATTTGACATTTTATCTTATATTTGCAAAATTATTAATTTAATAATAATAACTATTATTTTTATTACAATGAGAAACTCTGTAGAAAGATGCAGAGAAAAATACAAAGTACCATTGAAAGGTGTGCTGCAAGAACGATATATAGACACATTTTTTTTCAAATGCTGCATTTAAAATGAATATCTTAAAATTTAGTATGGTAACACTAAGTTTTTAGGTCAATCGCTAAGGCTTGAATTGTTCTCATTTGTAAGTCACTTTGGATAAAAGCTTCTGTCTAAATAAATGAATGTAAATGTTCAGGGACAAAACCTATTGTAACGAGGACAGTGGAGGCGTGCGGAAGCTCATGACAGGTATGACCTGGGTTTGGTGCCTTCAGCATCAGCCAGTATCCCATATATGATATTGTCCAGTCTTTACTGACATGTATTGTAATTTGTTGAGGGCAGTGGAATGTCCCTGCTTCCAGCTGTGTCAATGTGCATGAGCAAGAAACAAACCAAAAAACAAAACATAAAAAATATTTAGGTCGTATGAAAAACAAATCCCTCAATCAAATTAATACCAATATAAATAACAATAGTACTAAATGGTTGTTGTAGTAATGTTAAAAGTAATGTTGAAATTAGGTGTAAGAATGTAAAAAAGATGTGGACTTACTAGTTTGGTTTTTCTTACAGCATTTAACATACACAATCACAATGAGAATGGGAATGAGAATGAGAATAATTAAACTGATTCCAAGTGTTATTCCAGATTCTGTATAAAACACACAAACATGCATAAAAAGGACACAGAATTTTACAACAAATAATTTACAAATGTGACTGATCCTAACTACATTTTTTGTCCTTCCTTTCTTTTTTAGACCTACATTGTTCAGAAAGAAAATGTTGAGTATGTTTTATTACACTTTTGCTAATGATCTCATCCTCTGTTAGAATCTTCTGAATGTCTTTTTTCAAACTCTTGTGCTGCACCACGCAGGTGTAGCGGTTCCTCTTCCACTCTTCTTTCCCAACACTTAGACTAATGCGCTTCTGGAAGGTGTCATCCATATTTTTTAAAGTTTGTCTTGGCTCCACATTTTCATGGTGCTCCAGTCCGTTTTTTCTCCAGGTAATATTCACTGTTGCTGGGTAGAAACCTGTTGCAAGGCACACCACTGGAGAGGAGGAGTTCTTTTGCAGTAGATACACTTTGGGAGGGGCTAAAAGGTATAATTTTTATTAATTAATTTGCTGTGTATGTGCATTATTACAAAGCAAAGACTTTTTTTGTTATTATTGTGATATTACCAAAATGCAGATACATTAATATAGCTCTCTCTGTACTGATTTGCAGTGGTTCTGCAATTTGTGTAATATGTTAACATGTATAACAGCAAAAATGAAAAAAAAACTTCAACACAATACCTGTTCTGTTAAAAGTAGTTCTGCCAATCGTCAAGTAGTTGTTTAGAAGGAAAAGACAGTCATCTGCTATGATTTGTAGAATATGATGAGTTTTATTATGCCAGCTGTCTGCACAGTTGGCTGCCTCCGGTATTTGTGGGATATACATTTTTCCCCCCTCGAAATCCAATCTCATAAAGTCCCCTCCATCAAAACCAATATGATTATATCTATTTATTTCATTAGTTTCATCATCCCACTGACAGTGCCAGATCCACATGCACGTATGTATATCTAAAACAGTTAAATAAAATTATTAAAGAGATCTGTGAAAACATTTTGTGATGTGTTTGTATTTTTCTGTTCTCAGTAAATTTTAGACTAAAAAAGACACAGTTTAATACTGAAAGAAAACATACCTGTTTTGCTGTAACCTTTCTCTTTCTTTATAGCATCAAAAGTCTCTTTCAAATGCTTGTACACTTCATCATGATAGGCACAAATTTCTTTCCAGATGGGTATAAATTCAACAGTTTTCATCCAGGTTTGCATGAGAATATGCTCATTTTTGTTACTGTCAAAGTAATGAACCTCCAGGCCACCCACTCTGCTAACAGCAGTAAAATCAGGAAGTTTGGAAATACCTGCTACTCCGGTATAAGTGCTGGTGTAAGTGTGGCGCTCTGAAAGACATAACAGTGAAAATACTTGAAATACTGTTAAATTAATCTGGTAACATATGACGAAAAATATTGTTAGATGCCATCTTTATCTGTGGTGCCACACAAAATATTAACATCAAAATCATCTGACTCTTTTCGGCCAGCCATTACCAGTTCCTCTCTTTTGTAAGACACCGCAGGTTTTGAATCATCAAAGAAATATTGAAAAAAAAAAAAGCTTTCTATTTTTCTTTTTTATTGTAATATTGTCAAATATTATAGCTCAGCTCCCAGTGTTAAATACTTTAATTATTTGGTTAATTAATTATATCATATATAAATGCTCTTGCCCACATGCATGGGCTTTCCCAGCGGTGTGTGCATGTTTTCTCTTTCTTTTCTGCTTTCTTCCAAGTTTTATAATTACGTATAACTAGAGTTATGAGTACTTATAATTGCATTATGTGCAAAGCTGCTTTTACTTAGACTGTAAACCACTACAGGAAAAAAACAAAAAAACAAAAAAACCAATGACTACTGTCTGAAGTTCAGGAGAAAAAAAACATTTAGCTGTTCAGGGATGTAGGATTCACATAACAATCTTGTTGAAACCTGTTTTCATGGAACAACTGTCTTTAATATTTCAATGAAAATACATAGTATTAAAAGAATTTGTTTAATTACAATTTTATTAAACCTAAATAAATAAATAAAAATAAAGAAGTTGTTTTCAGAGGTAGTCTAACAAGCTCGTATAGGCTGGGGATTTTGCATTTAAGTGAATAACATTCGCGTAAGTTAACTTAAAAAAAAAGAGCATTCACTGTATAAAAAGTGTAAACGTAACGAAATATGTTTTACATGATCGAGAGAAGACAATTTAGACCAATGTAACATTCTCACCTGCGTTCGCAGAGAAGATGATGAAGAAGAAGACAAAGAACGGCTCCATAATAAGTGCTCCAAAATATGATTCTTCTTATAAACATTTATTTATCCGAAGAAGAACAACTTGGTAGAATCAGATCAAGTCACATGTCATTCTCCCTGAGTATGCTCGTTTCATTTTAATCCGAGGAGAACACATGATCTGTTGTGATTCTCTCAATCAATAAAAAAAAAAGTTATATATATAATATATAATAAATACATAAATATAATATATATAAGGGCATTGCAAGGAAAGTTGCTACCGAAAGAACATTTTAAATACTTCTTAACAAAAAAGGAAACTGGGAATACAGTTTGACAATGTCTGCTATTAAGATATGTAACACACACATTTATAGGCTATAAACAAAAATAAAGGATAATAAAAAAAAAGACTCGTAGTTTAAAGCAGTGAACCTCCGAATCGACTGTGCGTGCTCCATTATCTTCCCTGTGTTCCGTTATCTTGTCGATTGTTGATTATTTATGCCTGCAGTGTACAGCAATGGCTGACAGCACGGATGGCACAGAAACAGCGTCCAAACCAGAGGTATTTTACAACTACCAAGAGAGGAAAAAATTTTCCCCCGAGGAGAATGCGCGATTAGAGAGGCAGCATTTCTGGAATGTGATCAACGCGTTTAAATACTACAGGTAAACACCGGAGCATCAAAGACCCATCTGCTCCACACCAACACAAGCCGAGCAACTGTTCTTCATTTGAGCTTTAAATAAAAGAAAATGTGCAAAAAACACCAGTGCAGCTCAGCAATTCGTTACCTTTGGTAGCAAAGTGGCTCGAAAAGGTTACAATTCTGGGCCGGCTTAGATCCCAGCCATCTAAATAAGATTTTTTTTTTCTCTTAAAAATGTGCAGGTAAAGAATTACACGAGACAAAAGTATCTCTTTTTCCTGGAAAGTCTTCTCATGTATGGATCTGATTGTTATTACACAGAGTTATGGAAAGTTGTTAAGTTATCCTCATCTAAACCCATTCAAACACAGTTCTGATGGTTTTACCAGCTTTGAATTTAAAGGAATAGTAGTGAAAATAAACCCTTATGGAATTCTGTTGATCAACTCTACTGCTTATACATTTTTGTTTGAATTTTAAAAATAATGCACTGGTCCGTTAAACCTAAGTCCATATAATTAATCTTTTTTTCTTTCAATGTACCTTTTCCTCTGTCCTCAATATCGTTTTGTCTGCCATGTGTTCAGAATCCACGTTCACGAACGAGTGAATCGAGCAGAGCGGCAGTTCCGATGCCTTCCAGATCACCACCAGCAACTTCTGACAAACTTCATTCCCAACCTGAACAAGATTCGCTACTGTATCGACCGAAACCAAGAGATTCTGCAGGCCATAGTGCACAACTGCCTCCATATGTTTGAGAACATGGAATATGGACAGGATGTAGGTGGCAATCAGTGGCTGTAGGTCTTACAATCAATAATGTTTTTTTTTTTTTTTTTATTCTATCATTTGTGATGATAGAAGTGTGGCTTTTATTTTCTTTAGTTAGTAGTCCATAAATCTTAACTGTTTTTCTTGCGTTTTTAAAGGGGGACCCAAGGAAAGTACGGCCTTCCTCGACTTTTGATATGGATAAGTTGAAGTCAACTTTAAAGCAGTTTGTTCGTGACTGGAGTGAAGCTGGGAAAGCAGAAAGGGACAGCTGTTATAAACCTATTGTAGAGGAGATCCAGAGACTATTTCCTCCTGACCAGTGGTAAATATAATAAACATGTCAACATAAATAAAATTCTACTCATTGGTACATGGCTTTAACGTCACTCGCTAGGATGCATGTTATATTGTACTAATTTTGGTGCTCAAGATTTCTTCTTGACTTTCGTTTGACTTGTCTTCAGATATAAACACAGTGACTCGTTAGGAAATGTTTTCTCAAGGAGGATTTTATTTTTGCTTTTTATGATGTCCTGAGCAATTAATTTCTTTATTTTCAATCAGTGGATACACATGTTGAAATACTGAGCAAGAACACATTAAATGGATCAGAAGTGACAGTAAAGATATTTAAGTTACAAAATAATTTCTAGTTCAAATAAATGTATGTGTTACAAATTATAAATGCGCTTATAATTCTTGTAATATTTCTCTCTTCAGGGACGTGTCTCAAGTCAAAGTTTTAGTGCCGGGGGCAGGTCTGGGTCGGCTTGCATGGGAAATCGCTCACCTGGGCTATTCGTGCCAAGGCAACGAGTGGAGTTTTTTCATGCTCTTCTCCTCTAATTTTGTTCTGAACAGGTAAACCTCATTCTAGGATAGAAATATCCATCTAAGATGACTGACTGAAAATTTGAATTATAACGTTAGAATGTTTATGGCATTTATATTTATAAGGGCACTAACTAGTATCCTGTCTCTCAGGTGTGATAAGGAAAATGCACTGACGCTGTATCCCTGGATTCACCAGTTCAGTAATAACAAAATGTCCTCCGATCAGACAAGACCGGTGTCCTTTCCTGATGTCAATCCACAGAGTCTCCCAGAAGACTCTGACTTCTCTATGGTTGCTGGAGACTTCCAGGAAGTATACAGTGACCCTGGTGAGTTTTGGTTTATTTTAATGAACATAATTGTAAGTTGCACTTAAATAGCACTAACACTCAGTAATGCTTTAATGTTTTTTTTCTTATTTTCAGAAATGTGGGATTGCGTTGCTACTTGTTTCTTCATTGACACTGCCCACAATGTTCTTGATTACATTGAAACCATCTGGAATATTCTAAAACCTGGGGGTGTCTGGATGAATTTGGGTAAGTCACAGATTCTGCAAAAATCATTTTCAGTCAAATGCTAAAGCATTTTGTATTTGTTCTTAAAGGTCCACTTCTTTACCACTATGAAAATATGGCCAATGAATTGTCCATTGAGCTGAGCTACGAGGAAATAAAGGCTGTCATTTTAAAATACGGATTTGTCCTGGAGGTAAATAGCTGAACTGTTTCTCCTCCAAGCAATTAAAAAAAAAAATTCAGAATAAATGACTTATTGCTGTATTTCTATCCACAGTTGGAGAGAGAATCTGTCTCCAGCACGTACACTGAGAATGATCGCTCCATGCTCAAGTACCTTTATGACTGTGTCTTTTTTATCGTACGGAAACCTGCTGAACACTTGATCAATGGAGAGCAGACACCTAAAGATGGCCAGACTGAGGATTCTTCACAGACAAAAAAGTCAACATGACATTTAGAACGGTGAAGCTCTGGGCAAATTCACAGACAAATGGCCCAATAATAAACTGATGTTTTTAATCATGATTGCCAGCATTGTAGCATATTCCTGGTAATACAAGACGACTGGAGCTTTATGATGTGCTAAGTAGTCTCAGATATTTACCAAAAATATATGTTATGTTTTGGTGCTTCGCTTTGCATTCATATTCCTCAGGTTTTAATTGCAGCTTATCACTTGTTTTTGTTATTGCTATTGTTTACATCTTCAGAGTTTCTATGATCAAAGTCTGAATACGAGTCTGCTCTGGATCACAAGAAAATAGGTTGACCTTCGTAATTGTACTAGTTGGCAGCATTAAAATAAAGTTGTTTTAAACTTACATTTTTCATGATCTTATATGTACATATGCTGAAATAAACTTTTTACAATCAATGGCAGAAAATTGTGATGGTGTTTCATATGCATGAATTTTATTTTAAGCATTTGAGGTTTTTTTTAATAGATATATTCGCCTTACAAAATCCACAATAATTGCTTGGAAGGTAGTGAATAAATTGACACTTATAGTAACAAGCGTTGTTGTTTGACCTCTGTAGCCACAGGGGGCGCTATATTCTAACACGCGTTTCAACTGCAGACATAAAACACGAGTGTCGTAAACAGCTGAGAAACTGGACCTTTGCGTACTAAAAAAAAAAGTCTTGACAGTTTTTTATATAGAAGAGTATTTCTGGTCACACACATGACCAAACGCAGAGCAGAAAACATTTTGCATCTCGAAATCCCTCAAAAAAGATGTTTTCGCTCTCTTTCCGACAACGACAAACCGGTCGGAGGCGTGAACATGATTCAAAACGCAGCTTCGTCCTCGTTATTAACGCTGGCTGGACAGCGCTGCAGGAAAAGACCGAGCTATCTAGAGGATTCGCTGGATACAGATAACCTGCCGAGAAAGGTGGCTGCAAACAGGAGCACGTGCATGTCCAGAACGTTCGAGGATGATGATGCTGCTGGTAACGTTAGACCGGTCACGCGACGCTCATCTCGCGCGCTTCAGACGCATTCCGACAAACAGACAGACGAAGAAAATAAAAGTACTAAAGGAGACAAGGTAAAGTTTCACAAACAAAAATTACAAGCACTTAAACGCAAACCCTCGTGGCGTCAGGTAGAATAATGTGTAATGCTTGTAGATGAACACTAGGTAGCGGCATATGACCAATATGCCATCGGTATGTATAAGGTTACAAATATTTCAATAGATCTATCAAATGTTTTTTTTTTGTCCTGTTAGTTATGTGTAGGTTTATTTATATGTTATATAAGTATATATACTTCTTGATGTTTTGTATCTATCATATGTATAGTCTGCCTTTTAGCTATGTGTAGGTTTATATATGCTATATATCTTGTAAATGTATGTTCATATAGGTTATGCATTTCTTAATGTTTCATTATCTATCTGTCCATTTTTTTCTTTTAAGCACTAACCATTTTTTTAATCAACTTTTTAAAAGACTATTAAACATTAAGGTACTTCAGGTTTAAGCATTTTCTATAAAACATCCATACGTCAGGTGCAGGTTGTTGCTGTAGTAAAACGCATTTCTGCTTGTATCTCACTAGGTGATGCACACAGATGAGGACCTCTCTTCATTCAATTCCTTCCAGTTCTGGCGGGTTCCACTGCCTGAGTTGGATCTCTCTCTCCTGGAAACTGAACCTTCTGCTGGATCCCCCACAGCCTCTTCCACCAAAGACTTAGAGGCGATGGAAACGTGAGGACATCCGCAATGCAGGATGTTGCCTAATGTTGCCAAATTACCTGACTGGATATGACTAGATGATTTCCCTGTTCTGCACTATTAGAACAAATTAACAAAGCTTCGTGCTGCGAAAAAGCATGAAGGTCTCCAGCAGAAACTTCCCTTCCGGTAGAAACACATGATAGTCACATGACCTTATATTCCTGTCCTGCAGAGGTCAAGTGTTCAGAAGCGTGAAAGCATATTAGACTAATCATATGTATTTTGTATTTCAGCATAGCTGTGAAGGCAAGTGTATGTTATTTGCTTGGACTGAGCCTGATTTTTAATGTTTATGGTGTTCAGTAGGTCTAAGCCACTTTTATTCTTGTTCTTTTTCTCTGGACAACATTAGTATTTTGACGACAGTATGTGGTACTTCTGATCTTAATAGATAAAGCAAGTGCTTTGAATGTTCCAGTGGCATAATTGCAGGGTTTATAAAGTTGCTCAACGGCAATAAAATGTATTTTTATACTGCTATTGGCTTGCAATATCTTTCTGATTTCATGAGTCTTTCTTTTAAGAGGTAAAGAACTACTGTGAAATCTAATTTCTTTAACCATTCATCACCCAAAGGACGTGAAACACATGTTTCCTCGCTGTTGTGTCAGGTGCTAATGACCTTTGATCTAGGAGGGAATAAGGGCTGAGAACATGCCATCTTTATCAGGAGATTGCATCGCCAGCGATCAGCAGGTAGAGATAGTCCTGCTCATCTGCTAAGCTAAAATAAGCATGCAAGTAAAATACTGCATTGGTAAGCCACGTTTTGATACTTTGTCTTATTCGGGTGCTCCTCTGGGAATATGTGAAAATAAGATGTGCATGAAAAATGAAAATAATGGCTTTTTTAGTACTTAATTTAACAAACAACTCGGAGACACGCTTAAACCTGAAGGATAATAAAGATGTGTCTTTTTGGTTGGCTTTATAGGTATAAAATCAGAAATGGAAGCGTGTGACAATTAAGCTCCAAATTTCTTATAACAGGTTAGAATTTTTTTAATTATTACATATTTTATCTTAATATACTTGTATATATGCTGTTATGGAATGTTACTGCTATCTAGAGTGTAAACATCGGTCATTTTTATGCTCTACTTTTGAGTGAAAACCTATTTGAGTTCGAGCAAGCTATTTTTTGCAATACGTCTTGAATACCATAAGTGAATAAGAAATGTAGTTTTATGTTGGTAACTGGCATGTACAGTAATATTATGTCATGTGCTTGATTTAAACTGGTATATGAGAAGAACTACATATTTAGCAACCATCAGCTTATTTGATTTCACACTATATCGTAGTCAACAAGACAAGAACACATTTTGATAAAATAAGCAACGGCAAATTATCAGTAAGCTCGACGGGCCTGTCGGAAGCATGCAATGTAACATCCGGGTTTTGACAGAAGACGGCGCTGTAACAGTGGGAAACGATACTGTAGCTACTTACAATAATGCATTTGGTGTTATATGATCTTACTAACGTTACTAGTTACAGTATAATAGTTTTTTTAGCCAAGTAATCTCAAGCTTATGTGCACATAAACCCATTAACTGCTATTTGCAGCTATATTTGCTAATTATTATGCAGCAATTGGCATTTTCATAACTAAACATTGTTTGTTTGTAATGATAGGATCTCGTGATTGGGGTCTGGCTGAACCGTCGGTCTTTTCGTTATTTGCACTCCTCCTCGACTAACTTGAACCGCACGCGCTCATTAACTTAAGTCATTGACGAACGTTATTTTCCCCCTTTTCGCTTCGCTGCTCTTGAAACCAGTGCAAAGTGGTATAACACCTAAAGCGAGGACAAAATACTTCAGTATCATGGCATCTCAGAAACGTTTCGAAATGACCACAGGAAGAATGTTTGTTATGCAACTGTTGGTGTCTCTTGAATAAGCGCGAGCTTCCCAGAACGAAGCGCAAGTTCGCGTTAAAGTTCCAGTTGCGTGTCCACACTCGACACTTTACAAGCGCTTGGAAGAGACCACCCACTTCCTAGCAGATCACATCTCTTGTATTATGTGCGTTTTAATGCAGGAATAAAAACTAATGGAAAACATGACTGGGAAAACAACGTGATCACACAGGTAATTAAACAGCTATGCAGAGCGCGAGCGTATGCTATCTAGCGTAGTAGCTGCCTTTCTGTATAAAAACGAAAAGTTGTATCCTACAGGGCTTCACTCCAAGACATGTCAAAACTTGTGTTTGAGTTATCTCATTCCCCATTCCACACAAGACTGATGTTTTGCATGCGTAGTTACAGCAGTTTGCGATCTCTTTTCGTTCATATACACTTAACGATTTCTGACCAGATGTGGTTCTTCAGGTTTTAGTACAGTAAGTGAAAGTGCTGGATGTTTCAGTCTCTGTTTGGCTTAGGACGCCCTCCACCCTTTTTATTTGTTTGGTCGGCTAGATGGCGTTATTTTAAGTTAGGACTATTGTTTCTCATCTGTGCCTTTTCTTTTCACCTAATAATTCCCGGAAAAGGATGTATAAGCGTAATTTTCCTCCTCACACTAATGCATTGTGCTTTTTTTTATCTGGCAAAATCTGCAATGCTGAAAAGGCTGTCTTAAAGTATTCATGCCTGACTCACTCGGCTGTGAAGGAGATTTGAGGAGAAATGGTACGTTGCATTACACACACACACACACACACACACACACACACACACACACTATATATATAGCCTATATATATAGCCTAAGAGTATATAAAATTGTCATGTATTTAGATTTCTTTACATAGACTGTTTAATGCTGCTTAGAGGTGTCCTAAATGCATTTACACAGCAGTTATAACTGTATATGTTGAAACTGTAAACTAAAGTGTATCATAATATAATTAGGCTTTTATGGCATTACCTCTTTACACATTTTGAGCGGACACAGAGACATACATTCAGAGCAGCCTAAACTCAGATGTGTAAAGAAAGAAAGATTAAGACATGATCTAAGAAAGTTTATCCACATATGTGTTTCTTTATTTTTAGCATTATTTATATAGTAATATTGCCTTTATTAAAATTATGAATTAATTTAATTTCAGTTTTCATTTAGTGTGAATAAATATATATATATAGTTCAAATGCATAAGCCTTTTAGTCCCATCTGAAATTTTCTTATGAAATAAGCATTTTTAACATGCTCCTATGTTTAAGTCAAGTAATTTATATAACAATATAATTTAGTAATATATTATCTGTTTTAAGTAACAATAACAGCAATGCTTCCATTCAAGAAGTCCTTTAATATAACAAACCTTACAGTAAAGTTGTTTCCCCTTCAGTCTAGACGCAGTTGGATCCAGGCCACTTTTTCCAAGAGAGAATGTGTGAAATTTGTGCCGGCCTCACGTGATCATCACAGGTGTGTTTAATAATGTTGGTCATCATATCTGTGTGTAATATTTTAGCAATGATCATGTGAGTTTATCAGGTGCTTCTGAGGTTATTCATTTTGTCTTAAAGCTTAAAGGACCCATGTGAATTGCAGCTTTTGCTTATTTGCAGGTGTTATCCAGTGTGTCAAGTGTGCCAAAGCTTAGTCAGGTATTATTCTTTGATCATCATTACATCTTCTATTTAGTACCATGAAAATGTTTTCTCCCTTTATTCGTTTTTGTGCATAAAGCTCACAGTCAAGGAACTTTTTTAAAACTGTGGTATTCAATTGTGTAGTTGTTCTTGGTAATTTGATTGTCAGTTAAATAGTTAAAAGTCTTCTAGTCATACACAGCCATGAAATATTTCATTGTATAGATGTTGCTCTTTGTGAGTATAATCTCTATAAAATCACATCACTCCATCACTCCATATCAAGTCATTTTTCTTTCTGGAAAAGAAACATGAGTTTTTCTAATCTCATTATTTTTCAACAAAAAGTGTTGGTTACCTTTTTCGCTTTTTTTTTAATTTTATTAAAATTGCAATGTGCAAACTCAGAATTGTGAGTTTGGGTCATGTAATCTCTTTCCTCAGATGTTGCTGTGGTAGACTGATCACAGAGCATGTGGGTCCGTATTCTGGCTTGCTGGGACATGGTCCTGATGAAGATGAATGGTCGGTGCAGCAACACACCAGCGTCAGCCCCACTGATGCTTTTGGACCACTGGACTTCCAGGGCAGCACAAAGCGCACAAGTCGTGCCAAGGTTGAAAAACTTATCAGGCAGATGTGTTTATGCAGTGTATTTATAATATATAGAATTGGGATTTTTTTCATACAGTAAGGTGTTATTTTCTCTACAGTATATTCGTCTTTCCTGTGACACTCCACCAGAGCTCCTGATTCAACTGATGCTGAGAGAATGGCACATGGAGATGCCCAAGTTGGTGATCTCTGTGCATGGAGGGACAGACAACTTCCCTTTGTCCCCACGGGTGTGCCAGTCTTTCAGCACAGGGCTTATCACAGCTGCAGAGAGCACTGGAGCATGGATACTGACTGACGGGATCAATATGGGTTTGTGTTTTTGAATGCATTAGATGTGCTTTAAATGTTTTGTTTTTGCTGTCACACAGTTTTCTAGTGAATCGCAGTACATATAACTTTCATATTAAACACAGTATATATATAAATATTTATATATATATGTTTTTCTTTATGACCTTATCGCTGTTATGTTATTATTATTTACATTCTGTTTTATACACATTTTACATTGTATATTATATGATTTGATTAGATTTTTATTAGTTTTCTTTTTTCTTTTAATATATATATATATATATTTATATATATATTGCAGGTTTTAATTTGTTTTGTATATTTTATAATTAATAATAATAATAATAAATAATGAATGTATTGACTTCACTTAAGTTCCAAGGCAGTACTTTGCATTAAGTGTCTTAAGTTAAAGTGTTTCATCTTATATTTATATATATATTTTTTATTTCTTTTACCAAAAAACATTTGTAATTGTTCAAAAGTAGCAACACAGCCTTATTTATTCTTGCGTTCAGGTGTGTCTAAATATGTTGGGGATGCTGTAAAAGTGTATGGGTCACATGACCACAGGAAGAGGAATGTTGTAGGGATCACACCCTGGGGCATTATTGAGAATAACAGTGACCTTATTGGCCGTGATGTGAGTTTTACATTTCCACGCTATGTTGTTGAATTATACTTCTGTGTGCAGTAGGATCTAAGGTGTATTTTTATACAAATTTCTAAATAATTTAAACCTGAATTTTGAGAAACAAAGACAAAAAAAAAGGTGAAAAAGTAATGCTATAATACAAATAACGAATTTAAGATTATGCAGTTTTGGACCACTTCTGTAAATCTGTGTTGAATTATAATTATTTGTACTGGTTTATTTTGTGTATAATGTTTTACAGTAATGTATATATGTTCTGCCTTTTGTTTTGGTTCTGCTGTACTTATGTTGGGTGTTATTGTCCTAGGTTTTGAGACATTACCAGGCTCTAGGCAATCCTCTGAGTAAACGCGCCAGCCTGAACGGCATGCATTCACACTTCCTGTTAGCTGATGATGGGACCATGGGTAAATCAGGTTGTCAAATAGACTTGAGGAAAAGGCTAGAAAGGCATATACACTTTCAGAAAATCCACCCTAGTAAGTGTTTTCTTACGAATGTCTTTTAAGCTAAAAGCTAAGGGCATGTCTGATGTATATATGTGCATGTGTGTTGATTTTAGGGCTGCCTCATCATGTGCCTTTAGTGTGCGTTGTAGTAGAAGGGGGCCCTGCCATCCTCTCAGTGGTGCTGGAGTATGTGCGCAGAAGTTCTCCCGTGCCTGTGCTGGTGTTTGAGGGAACAGGCAGAGCTGCAGACCTGCTGTCTTTAATACACAAACAAACAGCTGTCGAAAGGCATGTCTCACATAAGCGTATACGAATTTAAATAATGTTTGGGTTTTGTTGTATTGAATAGTTTAACCTGTTTCTGTATGTATGTCTCATATTTGTGTCATAGAAAGTTGGATTCGGATATAAAAGAGGATGTCCTGCTGAGGATTCAGGAAATGTTTGTTGTGGACATACAAGAGGCCTCTGAGCTTTTCAGCATACTCATGGAATGCATGGAATATAGAGAGCTTGTAAGTTAAATTACCCTACTTGGAACACATGACACTGATCAGTCCATTCTGACAGAATTTTGTATAATGGCTGCTGAACGGGGTCATTGACCATTGTCCCAAACAACTGGTTTCCTAAGTTTTCCTTGCATCACTCTACAGATAAAAATTAATTTCATTTTATTTAATTTTTGGTGCCTAGCCATGTACTAAGATTCCAGGGTTATTATAGTTTACGGAAACTACAATTAAAATGACATTTTCACTTTTTCAGTTTCAGGAGATTCAGATCAGTTGGCAGATTCTAATCATCAGTTCAGGAAGTAACAGACAGTCCCAACTTAATCTCGATCTCCTCACTCATCAGTGAAGTTCTTGTCCTCTAAGCTGTGAACCTAGTGCAACATAGTTAAATCCCCTTCTGCGTTTCCTCTTCTTCCTCTCTCCTCCTACTTGGCGGTAAACACTGGTTGTTTTGTGTGATAAGATGCCTGCTGTGTATCGGTCTCTGTCACTGCGCCGAAAGCTCTGATGCTAAGCCTCCATCAAACGGAATGTTGTAGTTTACCACACCCATCCCACATCTCTGAGCTTCTAAATTGAGAGAGAACAGAATAATTGGAATGATGGCGCATGAAACGTATTTCCATATTAATCGAGTAGAAGGGATTAATTTGGTCCCCAGGCACACAGATTCTTTGATTGGGTATGAATCACTCATGTGAAGACGAAATGCCAAAGGCGTGTTAAGAGAAGAACGTCTCCTCTGGGTGTCTTGAAGAGTTACATGCATTTATATATTGGCATGGGATGCTGGTGGTTTCATACTAATACCAAACAAAATAAATAACTGCTGGCTATATTGAACATGACACCACAGCAGTGCGACTAGTTTACAAATCTGTTTTAGTGCTGGCCATCTGTGTTGGTTAATTTTAGTTTTCCTTTACGGACTGATTTCTTTAATGAGGTCATACTTCGACAATTTCTCATGTTAGATCACCATTTTTGACTCTGAATCTGAGGACCTTCAAGAAGCAGATGTGGCGATCCTGACTACATCACTGAGAGGTATGTAATATTGTCATCATATTAATGAAATGTCGGAATAATGTGGTTGTTCATCCAAAAAATGAAAATGCAGGTACCAGAGCTTCCCCTGAGGAGCAGCTAAATATCACATTGGCCTGGGACAGAGCTGATGTGGCAAAGGACAACATTCTAGTGTATGGACAACAGTGGCAGGTACAGCTATGATTTTACAGCCAGGATTAAGGCATTTATGAGTTAGAGCATACATGTATAATCCAGTGCTGGTTTTGGTAGGTGGGATCTCTGGAGCAGACCATGTTGGATGCATTGATAATGGATCGTGTCAGTTTTGTGAGGCTGCTGATCGAGAACGGCATGACCATGAGACGCTTCTTGACCATTCCTCGTCTGGAACAGCTCTATAATATAGTAATGCCTGTTTGCCACTTACAGGAACCTTTTGTCTCTGAAATAAGTATGTCTAATCCTTCTTTTATAAATCATTTGTATTCTCCAGCATAAAGGCTCCTCTGATCATTTTCTTCGACACATCATTGAGGATGCCAAACAGGTTTGTGTGAAGTGCAACCCTGAAGTTATTTCTGTTTTTCGATGTGTGGGTTGTCAACAGCAAGTCAGACAGTTATTGTGAATTTAAACAGTTGGGTTTTACAATTTTTTTTAATCCATTCAGCTGATCTCCGGGTCTGGCGGAGCACTTTTAGCTGCAGTTTAGCATAGATAGATCATTCAATCTGATTAGACCAGTAGCATCTCTCTCAAAAAATGACCAAAGAGTTTTTAAAATATTTTTTCCTATTTAAAACTTGACTTCTGTAGTAGTCACATCGCTTATTAAGTCAGATGGAAAATAAAAAGTTGCGATTTTCTTGGCTGATATGGCTAATAAACTATACAGCGTAATGGCGCTGGGTAATATCATTGCATCTGCCGCAGCCATGGTACGGCAGCAAAGATCCTTAACTATTTGAGATCAGTTTCCCTCTAGGTGAGCTAGAAAATGAGCCTATTATAATAAAAAGTGATGTGTTCCTTTAACTTACTGAGCTCCAAATATGCATATCAGAATGATTTCTAAAGGATCACCTGACTAGAGTAGAGGACTAGACTAGACTAGAGTAGTTAGACTAGTTAGACTAGAGTAATTCTCAGAGTTAAATGTAATTTAAAATATACAAAAATAGGATAGCATTATTTATAATTGTAACAATATTACAAGTTTAATTTTTTCTTTTTTAAATACAAAATGCCACCTCGGTGAGCATTGAAGATGTCTTTGGAAAACATAAAATAATTTTACTTTGACTCCAAACTAAACGTTTCCTGTTTAGAATGTATTCTAGATTATTTAATCATATTATAGGCCAGACTTAAAATGCTCTGTTTGTCAATCCACCGAGGAGTCCTCGACCTGAAATAGAGTTTCCATAAGCATTTTCTGTGTTGTAGACTCGTCTGCCTGCTGTTTATAGGATATCTTTAATCGACGTTGGAATGATGATTGAATACCTAATTGGCGGAGCTTATCGAAGCACATATACACGCAAGAGCTTCAGAGCCATGTACAGTCGCATTCATAACCCAGCAAAGGTTTGCTTTCCTTTCCAAATATTCATGCGTTTCTTTGTTTTGACAGTGAGTTTCAGTTTCTTGTATACATAATTAAACTTAAATTTAACAAGCTTTTTTGATCTGGGATAGGAGGGTGGTAAGGAGACATCCAGCCCTTTCAGCAAAGCCAGGAAAGCGGCTCTAACTCCAGAGACCTCTCCATCTCGCTCCCACTTCCACAGAACTGCTCGCCCATGCAGACACCAGGTTCTCTCAACATCCCAGCTGCAATATTGAGTCATGTGCTTATGAATACATTCACAATCATTCCATTTATTAAAAACACCCAGAATTGTGTCTTTGCAGGAGGGTGCGGTAGCGCCTCAGGACGTGAAGTCAACCCAGAGCACCGAGTTCTTATGCACTTTTAACGACCTGTTTGTGTGGGCAGTGCTCAAGCATCGGCAAAAGATGGCAATGTTCCTGTGGCAGCATGGCGAGCAGGCTATGGCCAGGGCGGTTGTGGCCTGCAAGCTTTACCGTTCTATGGCGGTGGAAGCCAGAGAGAGCAATATGGGTGACAGCATGGCCGAGGAGCTGAAGAAGAACTCTCTGTCAGTTTGTGTTTTGCCTCACTCTAAATCTTGTAATACAGACACTATGTGGCCCAGTAATGCACAACACAATGGAAACTAGATGCAACACAACAAAATGACACAAGCCACAGCACAGTGGAAACAAGTCACAACACAATGGAAATAAGCTGCAACACTATAGAAACAAGTCGCAAACCAATGGAAAAACAAGTTTGTTGTTGTGGAGATTTGTGCACTACTGGGGCACTAAATGTTTATTTCCATCTATTCTAAATGTTGTTTAATAGAGATTTTATTGGATTGGAAGTAACTAAATCTTAAAAGATTTAGATGTGTGTAAAAATTTTCAGTTTGGAACCAGAGATATAAAAGAAGTTGTTAAAACAAAGCATTGTATTGATCTTTTAGAGAGTTTGGACAGTTGGCTGTGGATCTTTTGGATCAGGCTTTCAGAGAGAATGAGCGCATGGCGATGAAGCTCCTGACCTGGGAGATGAAGGACTGGAGTAACTTCACCTGTCTGCAAATGGCCGTCTCTTCAAGACTCAGTTCCTTTGTGGCTCACAACTGCACTCAGATGCTCCTCACCGACCTGTGGATGGGCCGGCTCAACTTAAGCAAGAACTCCTGGTTCAAGGTGTGTTGAATTAAAATGACTGTGTTTGACAAGTGTACCTTATTTCAAAATCCTCCTTTTCCACATCATAGCATTTGTTTTTTATGTATTTGGACAATAGTTGGATGTTTCTAATTGGGTGTCATTTACTTTCTGAAGTTATAAAGCTAATAATTCCTGATCAAACAAGTCTGTAATGTAAATTACAAACACTCTAAATACTAAATCTTTCAAAGCAACGGAATTCTACAGATAGTTACCCTTAGACAGGAATTATTAGTCATCTTGCTTCTAAAATACATTAATTTCTTATGCATGCTATTATTAAGTGCGTTCAGCCATGTTGAACCATGGTGCTCATATGAAAAATGCAGGTTTAAATCTTACCTGCAACATTTTTCAATGTATTCCTCTCTTTCACTGCAGAAATTCCTTGTCTTTCTTTACTGTAATTACACAACAAAGAGCCCAAATTAAAAATCAGAAATGCGCCAATTTTCTGAGCAGCAAAACAAGTTATAAAAATATCTCATTTTTCAAAAATATTTGCGAAAGAATTATGTGTCAAAGATTTAATTTCTCTTGACACTTTTTTTTTTTTTGTCCAAAACCACATCCTTTCTCTCTAGATTATTGGCAGTATCCTGATGCCTGTGACCATTCAGAAGCTAGAGTTTAAGAGTCTGGCAGAGATGTCCCACGTTCCTCAGCCCCAGGAAGCCTTGCAGTTTGGGTGGGACCCAGGAAACATTGGGGCATCAGAGCAAGAAGGGGCAGCAAACACAGTAAGGAATCTTGACAGTCACTACTCACTATACATTCACAAACATTTGTGGCCCTGCTAACACACTACACACCAGTAATGTTTTTGTAGCAGGTGAGCACATTTAGTTAGACTGAATCAAACTGACCACTCTCTTTGAGTAATTTCTTTATGAACCAAGCTATACTAGTCACACTGTATAAACTACAACAAAGCTTTTATTTAGAAGAAAAGGCTAGTAGCTGCAATAGATAGCTATCAGTGGAACCCCTCAGGGTGCATGGTGATAGAAATAAATATGAGACGGGAGGAAAAATGCTTTTGTTTAGTCTTGGAAATGCATTGCCATCCCCTGAGAAAATTTGAGTCCTCTCAAGACAGCATTGCTTTTTTCCAAAGAATTGTTAGTTTGCTTGCTAAAACATTTAGACTCTCGCGCAAAAGTATTGCATTCCCCTGAGAAACTTGACATGGGTTGTGCATTTTATGCATATTTTACAAAAGTATATGTGAATATTATGTATATGTGTGTGTGTGTGTGTGTGTGTAAATTATATATGCAGTTTTGCCATCTGCTGCTTTAAATGCTCACTTTGGGGAAAGGGTCGATTTTAATGAAATAGATCTCTGTGTTGTAGTTGACATTGTTCACATTGAGAGTGGTCTTTTTCTAGATTCAGGGTGATGAGGAAAAAGGGAGCAGCTGTCTTTGTCCCTGGACCAGAAAGGTGTATGACTTCTATACAGCTCCAGTGGTCAAATTCTGGTTTCACACAGTAGGTTTCTCTATTAATTCCACTTCCAACACGCTTTATTTTCCCCCCACCCTCTAGCTGCCTGTCTTTTTGATTTGTCTACACAGATGGCGTTTTTGGGTTTCCTCATGTTGTTCTCGTATACTGTGCTGGTAAGGCTGGATGAGAAACCCAACATTCAGGAGTGCTTAGTCATAACTTACATCCTGACCATGGCAGTGGAGAAAGCTCGAGAGGTGAGTGTCCTTGAAATCACACCCCTTTCCAGCAGTTAAAAGAAAAATATACAGTATGAGATCATCAGAGTCTGCAAATAATTGGCTCCGTATCCTGTGCAGCTGTTCACGGCAATTAAAGAAAGTCTTTGAAAAGTCTTATCTTTTACCATGCTGGATTCCAAAGGTCTTCAGTAAGGTGCTATCTCTTTCTGATTAGGCTGTTCTCAAACTTGACCCTGAGAAGGCCACTGTCTTACTCCCCATCCTCTGTTATCTATGAACCCAGCAGTAGTGCATTTGTGGGAATTATTAACAAAGCTCTTACCTTGACTATGTGTTTGAGTGATTGTTTATTGGTTAGAAAAATTCTCTGAGTAACTGTAAAAGTTATTTCTAGAACAATGAAGTACAACAATGAAGAAAATGCCTCTCCTTTAAATCAGCAACAAATATTCTAATATTTAAAAGCAGTCTAATGCATACACAACAACATATCAACTTGTAGTGATAAAATAAAATATAAACCATTCTTTGATAACAGAAAACTGTTTAAACACTGAATTTGCCCTTATTTCAGAGCCAGTTGAGAGTTCTGTTTTAATAATGGGTACCATGTGTTTTTTAGGTGCTGGTTTTAGAGCCCAGGAAGTTCACTAAGAAGCTGAAGGTGTGGTTCAGCGAGTACTGGAATATCAACGACTTCATGGGCATCCTCCTGTTCCTGGTCGGGGTCTCCCTCCGGTGGCGCCAAGAAACACGCTTAGCCAGTCACATTGTCTACTCTTTAGATTTCATCTTCTGGTCTGTCAGGCTTCTGGACCTTTTTGCTGTCAATCAGCATGCAGGACCCTACCTGACCATGATCACCAAAATGGTGTGTAATTGAAATGCATTAATACATAATTCCTACATGCAACATTGGCTGTTGTTGTGTTTTTTTTTTTTTTTTGTAAGCGCAGTTGTTTTACTGTGATACATTTGACAAAAATAGAAAATATAATTTAAAATGTGTATATATGCACCCACAGATGAGCAACATGTTCTATATCGTAGTCATTATGGCGATTGTGCTGGTCAGTTTTGGCACGTCCAGGAAGTCCATCCTGTCCCCCGATGAGGATCCGTCCTGGAATCTGCTCAGAGATGTAGTCTTTCAGCCCTACTGGATGATCTTTGGGGAGGTGTATGCTGGAGAGATTGATGGTGAGTAAGTCAGCAGGACTGACCAGTTCATCATTTTCCCTAATATTTGGTTCCCTGTGCTCTATTATTACTATTATCTGTTTTTTATTAATAATATGTGTAATATTTTGCTATATTCTATTGTGATAGAAAGTCTTCTTGTTTTGACAGCATGTAGTAAACCTGAAACCTGTGTCCCTGGAGCTTTCCTCACCCCCTTCCTGCAGGCTGTCTACCTTTTCGTTCAGTACATTATCATGGTCAATGTGCTTATTGCATTCTTCAAGTATGCACTTCATCTTCATCTTTATGACTTGACATAAGCATCATTTGCTGACATATTTTCATTCGTTTCCCGGTGGGATGATAATTTGGTCCGTTGAGTTGTTGGACTAATATCCACCGTGGCATCCAGAGTTTAAGATTGTTGCAGGAGTTTGTGTTGATGTATTGTTAATTCTTGTGATGGTTTAACCTACTTTGCATTATTATTTACTTCACAGCAATGTTTACTTTGACATGAGCTCCATATCCCGTAAGCTGTGGAAATACAACCGCTATCGTTACATCATGACATATCAGGAGAAGCCGTGGCTGCCGCCCCCTCTCATCCTTCTCAGTCATGTAACATTGTGTCTCAGCTCAATGTGGCAAAAGCACAGAAAGGCATCCAAACGGGGAAGAACTGGTCTGAGTAAGTTTGTGCTTGTGTGAATCTTTTATGAATCATTATAGCCCTTTGTTTTGTGTCTTCTGACAGAACTGACATGTCTTGCGTAATTGACTTAGCAGGATTGTTACGATACAAAAAAAGTGGAGGATATCAATACCAGTTTATAGTTTGTTTTTTTTAACCAGTTTAAGATTCTTCAAAAAATAGATTGGGTTAATGTAAATATGAACAAATCACATGTAAACGATGACATGTAACGTTCAGGTATTAATTATTCATTAAACATTAAGAATATTAAATGTTTATACTATTAAAATTAAAAAATATTAATATTAGTAGCTTAGTATTGTTCGCTCTATAATTATTGCGATTTTGTGTAGGGATGCACACGTTTGGTTAGAAATAATTTTTGATTTGATTTATACACACTATACACACAATCTATAATTTTACAATTCAGCCCAGTTCAATTATTTTGGAATTTGCACTATAGCTGAATATTGACACAATGAGACAAAATAATAAGGTTTTACATTCACAATAAAAGAAAAAGTTATTGCATAAAAAAATAATCTGCATTTATGATTGATCCAATATCAAAAAGAGCATTCTGTTATTTCTTAAAATCCTTCCCCCCCTTATACACAGTCCTATAACATATTTAAGTGTATTGCTGGTATGTGTACAGAATTGCTCCTGGCCCCTAATGATCTCAAGAAGTTGCGTGAGTTTGAAGAAAAGTGTGTCGCTGGATATTTCAGAGACAAAAAGCAGAGTCAACAAGGCAGTGAAATCAACCGGATTCGCTCTGCAGCTGACAAGTCAGTGCATCTCCCAAACCTCATTTGGATGTAGCAGGACGTTACATCATTTGTTTTTAGTCAATCTATCAGTTGATTGAACTTAAATACAGATCTGCATCTGAATTACTATTTAAGTTTCTATTTCTATTTAATTTCTATTTTTTCTATTGAGTGATTTGGTATACCTGAGTTCATTCCACTGATTACAAGTTTGTCTATGGTGTTTTTTCTAGGGCTGAAGAGATGGCTGGAATATTAGTTGAGGTTGCTGAGAAGATCAGTATCATCCAGGACAGTATGCGCACTTTAGACAGTCACTTGGGTGAGTTGCAGGACTTGTCTGCTTTAGCAGTCGACACTCTAAACTTCCTCTCAGCCACAGACAACCAGCAGCAAGAGGTGGCCCGTCTCGGTCAGAGCCAGCCAATTGCATGCCGGCATGAGCAAGTATCCCACAGCTGCTGTTTCCGCATTGGCGGAAGTGTCACCCCCAGCCAAGCACTTCCGTCTCCGAAGCACTTCCGCAGTATGCCACCTTCCTTACTCAGAGGCCTGGGGCCTGGCCGGCAGCGTCCTTCCCTGGAGCTGCCACCAGGGATGAGCGTTGGACCCTTTGAGGTCAGAAGCAAATGCATGTTGGCAAGCCCAGAGGAGAAAGATTGTAGTTTTAGGTGGCCCCTGCCGCGTGGTGATTCAAGAGAAGGTTTATGCCATCTCTCTTTACCTCAAATATGCGTCGGATGGAGGGACAAGGGGATGTATGGATCTGGGGAGCCATCACGTGCCAGTTCTCCCACCATGCCTCTGATAAGAGACTTACAGCTTCAGCCCAGCCATGAGGAGTCTATGGAGGAAGAGGATGATGAGGATGACTCGCAAGCAATGTCCAGATCCTCCAGCCATACCTTTCTGCTTAAAGATTCACAGAGTGATGGGGATCAATCAGTGGGGATCAGAAACCCGGCCTTCTACAGGTTTGATGATGCTGGACACTTCACACGACCTCAAATGTTTTTAGACAGGAAATGGGCCTTTGGTCTGGAGCAGAGCCGCTCGCTCTCGGCCAGCGTGGAGAATATGGCCATGCCTGAAGCCTCGGCATCAGAGCATGGCCGACAGACACTTCTGGTGCCTCACCAACACAGCCATGACCAGAGAGGTATTATGGATGCAAATCATAACCACACACTATATATTGATCTTAATTTGTGTTAATTAATCCATTAACGTATGTTGTCCAAGGGTTATCTAAGATCTTTAAGAGACAAAGGTCATTTGGGAGGAAGTCTGTAAAGACCAGAGCAGGAACTCCTGAGAATGTAAGCCAACCTGCAACGTCTGGCTAATTTCAAGCATCAGACCTATTGATGGTTAAATAATGCCACTGTCTCTTAGGTAAAACTGGATGAAACACGGGGATGCATGCATGAGTCTGACCCACGTAGAAAAATGAGGAGAAAAGGAAAAGGCCTGTTTGACCGGAGATTCAGAACCTCAGTCAGTCTAACCCAGCTAAGTATGTTTTCAAACTTTGTCATGCACAAATGTAGGGTTTGTGCAGGTCTAAAAAGGTCTTAAACAGCCCCCTCTTCTTAAATGAACAGTCCTGCCACTGAATTTCGCATGCGCTGCCAAAATGAGTATCTGCCTTATTTTTTTGTTTTCAAAAACAAATATCATAATGTCCTTAAATCAAGATGCATATACTTAAAATGGAAAATGAAACGCGATCAGTTCAGTAAAGTGAGATTATGTTTAAAACAAGAACAAGTTTCTGTTAATGCAGCATTTAAACATGTTTTCCCTGGGTTTGCTGCAGTTGACCAGCTCTAGGTTGAGCAATGTTATGTGCCCAAAGAATGAAGTCAGCTGACTACCCTTATATCGAATGACCAGGTTTTTTTCCATTATTGGATTTTTTCTTCCCTGATGGCACGGGCATATTCCAAGATGACAATGGCAAGATTCATTGGGCTCAAATTGTGAAAGAGGGGTTCAGGGAGCATAAGATGTCAATTTCACCCGGTTGAGAAACTTGGACATGTGAGATAAGACTTTGTGCAGTGTTCAGACTCTCACATCATCAATACAAAATCTTGGCGAAATATTAATGCAACTCTGGATGGTAATAAGTGTTGTGACATTGCAGAAGTTTATCGAAAGGATGCCGTGGCGAATATGTGCTGTAATCAAAGCTAAAAGCGGCCTAATGAAATATTAGAATGTGCAATTTTTTTGGACGGAAAGTGTATTTCTGAGCCCACTGCCAGATATTTGTTTTTTTTATCATAAAAAAATCTAATAATATATTTTTATGTAATGTAATTTTGCACTGCAAGCAAATGTCAAATCTTGATTTAGGAATCTTTAGACATTTGCACTGAAATACGAGACAACAATACAAATGAAAGCAGTGTGCTTTTTCTTGTAAAATAAATTTCAGACTGATGGAGATCTGCTGGAAGTTATATTTTCTAACTTTGAAATGCTGCTAGTACAAGACCATACTGATGTATTGTGCTCTATTCAATTTATTCTGTACATTCTCTGTACTTGGTCTTAAAAAGTCTTACATTTACCTTCATAAACCCTGCAGAAATGCTGAAATTCTAATTCTGATCTACATTTGCATTGCTAAATCGTAAGCTGTTGAGCAGTTTACTTTTATATGTCTAAATTAGTTAGATACATATCAGCTTATTTTTGGAATTTCTGAAACCTGAGATGAAATCATACCAACCTTCAAACTGACATTGGGATCATTTTTCATTCCATTTATTAGATGTTGACCAAGTGGATTTCACAAAATTGGCCCCATCTTGGCTGGTAAGGCCCATTATAGTTCACATTTAAAGCTCACATTAGGAAGATGGTTTCTTTTCTGTTTGGGAGACATTTTATGGGTTGAATGTGGTGACCTCTCCTCAGAACACGGCGACCCCCGGGCAACCACTTCTAAGCAGCTGGGCCAGGTCTGTCAGTCAAAGGCCCTCGTAAGTTCAGTTTTTGATTTGAGGAGAAATGCTAATTATTAAGAGGAAATATTTCACCTAATTTCTCTACTACTTGTAGGGTAACCAGTCTGACACAAGAAGGTAAGTTACTTCAACATTTCTGGTCATTCTGTTACTGAGTAAATTGCATGGGTTTGATTTTGGTGTGCTCTGTCTATGTCTGATGTAAGTAAAGAGCTCTGCATTTAAGTTGACTGAAGATTTAGGCCAGCATTTTTCAGGTGAGTAATAATTATATGTCATAACCTCAAATATGTTTTTGTTATTCTGTGGATATGATTAATCTCTTTTGGTATATATATTTATTTTCCTTTCAGCAATGGAGAGGAACAACCTAATGAGACTGGCTCACACTATACCTTTCACTCCTGTGTCATTATTGGGTAAATAATCAAACCATAATTAAAATTTTAACCACTTAGAGTCAGATTTAGTTATTTGCATAAACGTCTTCTGCCCTGCGCAGGTGGTGTGGAGGTCTGTATTTATACACTTGAAGAGACAGAAGCAGGGTCTTCACTTCAAGATCATTCCTCAAAAATTTCCACCTGGATTCAGCACGGACGTACAGCTGTTCTTCAACCTTTAGCCCACCAGGAGGTGCTGGATGGGGGTCTGCGCAGGGCCACTAAGGTGGTGTGTACGTGGGCTGAGGGTGATGTGTTGAAGCTGGGATCAGTGTACGTGGTGAAAGCCTTCAGGCCAGAAGTGGTTCACATCTGGCACAAAGTGTTCCCAATCAGCACTTCACTTCATCTCTGTCTGCGGGTATAGCTTTTACATTTTAAATAAAGAAACTTAATCTTCATTAACTTCATAACATCTATATTCGGCACAAATACTAAAATAGAGTTGTTCTAAATTCCCTTATGCTCACTAAGGCTGCTCAAATATTAATATAAATATTATTACAATTTAAAAGCACTGAATTTTCAGCAGCAATTACTAAAACATTTTCGTGTCACATGATTATTTCTATTACTGGTTTGAAATAATTCTAAGCAATTTAAAAAAAACAGTGTACAAGACAAATATCTACAGTCTTTGCTTGTTTAATATGTTTGTAGAAACCATGATAAACTACCATTCAAAAGTCATGGTTTCTATAAAAATATTATGCCGTTTTCAATATCGATAATAAGAACCATAATAATTTATTCATTCATTGAAAACCAACAATAATTTATAATAACTAAGCACCAAATCAGCATTTAAATGATTTCTGGCAAATTGTTATGCCAGTTACTTTTTATAATATATTAAAATTGGAAACAGTTTTTTTAAATTGCAAAAATAGTTCACAATAATACAAGTTTTGCTGTATTGTTTTATAAAATTCCAAACTTTTGTCATCAGGTAGGTATTTCTGAAATTCTTTATATACTGTATTTATTATTACTTTGCAGGTTTTTTATTTATTTATTATTATTCTGTCTTTTTTTTGCCTTTTTTTTTTTTACCCTGCAGGAAATCCAACAACAGAGAGCAGCACAGAAACTCATGCAGCGATTCAACCAAATTAAACCCAGCAGTGTGCCCTACAGTCCTAGGTCAGCGTCATGCATGCTTTCTGTGTTATTACAATGGAAGAAGTCGGTGGCTAAGTATACATAAGCACGTGTTTGTGTGCAGGTTTCTGGATGTCTCCTTGCTGCACTGGCGCTCGGACGGACAGTGGTTGACTGTTGAGAAGAACATGAGCGGTCATTTCAGGAAATACAACAATAATACAGGAGAAGAGATCTCGCCCTCCACTGGTTTGGAGGAAGCAATACTGGCGTTCTCTCACTGGACATACGAGTACACCAACAGGGAACTGCTAGTGCTGGATCTACAAGGTATAAGGCTAACTCTAAGAGCCTGTATTTTTTGTTATGCTTGGAAAGATGGTGAACTGATTCTCTATTTTTTTGCTGAAGGGGTCGGAGCAGAACTCACAGACCCCTCACTGATCAGAGTTGATGATAAAAGGTAAATAAGCACAACCAACGTATAGCATCCAGAAGGTTTCAATGCATTAGCTAAGATTTGTACTTTGTTTACGCTTCTTCAAAGTAAAGTTTGCTTTTGTCGCAGCTCCTCTGGAGAGATGGCGTTTGGACCTGCCAATTTGGGTGATGACGCAATCCAGAGCTTTGTTCTCAAGCACACCTGCAACTCCTGCTGCAAGAAGCTCGGTCTCTCAGGTGAGGTAACACTCGTGTCACAGGTTGAGGGTTGAACTTACAGTACTCTTCTATTTTTCATTCCCTGCAGTGGCAGCTCTCGCAGATACGTCCGCATGGCACACCTCCATGTTTCCAACTTTGGAAGTGATCTGATAGTTGGTTTGAAAAGTGAACAGGAAAAGCCTTCTAATTAAGCCTGAAGGTTTCCAAAAAAAATTCTAATGAGGCAGAAATTATTTCATTTCCATGACAGCAAAGGCATGCAGAAGAGGGGCGTGGTTTCCTTTGTGGCATGTGGAGTGTTCTCTTTGATTACATATTTAATAGTTCTTTGTGCGTTAGAGAGTGTTGACTTTGATTAGATATTAATTACTGTCTCATGGAAGACATATGAGATGCCTGTTGTTTGTATCAAGAGGGAGGCTTTGCTTCAGAAGTACAGGGATAAAAAATAAACAAACAAACGAAAACCACTCCGCCACATTTGTTTGATATTTCAAAGGTGCTTTGTTTTTTATTCGTCTTCGTCCTCTCCAAGAACCGCATCAAATCAAAACAAATTATTCATGTCCAATCCACAAATTTCATTTCGGATCTTAAGAAAAGCATCTCTCTGTGATAAATTATGAATATGCATCACAACTGAGTATATTGTGTTTGGCTTTTCAGATCTGAAGAGTTGCGGCAGCCAAAGGAAATCTGTTTCTGCCTTTGATGAGATGAGCAGCACAGTTTAACCTCTAACCTGGAAGCAGACTGTTTCCAGGGAAATCGTCTTGTTAACATCCTGTTTCGTTCGGGTTTATAGTTTTTACTGACTGAATATATTTAAAAATGATAAAGAGCTGCTCAAGGTGAGAGAACATTTACTTTTGCATTGGTCATAGCTGATTTTCATGATAAACAATATAAGTTGATAACGGAAGGCAGTTTTCCATTTCAACATTTTTATTATTTTATTACTTTGTGTGTACGTATACTAAAGGTGTAAACATTGTTCAACATATATGTTTAAAAAGAAAGAAATAAAAATATGTGAGGCCTTGAAACTCCCCATGAGTACAAAGTCTAATTTTTTCAAGAAAAACCCTAAAAACATTTATTTTAATTATTTTTGTAAGACGTATGTATTTTGAAGTGTGCTCTTACTTTACTGGTGGAAGTCTCATTCAATTCTGATGCTAAAGTCAACTCTTTTAATAAGAATAGTTCTCCGAAATACAGTATATTAAGGTTTTTATTCAATGGCAGTTTTCTAAATTAAACATCATTACATTTGTTTAGATTCGTGTTTGCAATTGTAAAAAAAAAAAAGTCTCTAATCTTGCAATAACTCTTTTAAATACTGGAATACAACATTTAATAAAAAAAGAAATGAAGACGAGACTGCATCCATAAAATTTTCTTTATTTTTTATTTTTTATCCCACAAAGAAATGTCTACAAAAGCCATAAAATATAGAATTTAACAAAAATCACTTAAGTCCTTCACTTAGTATATACAACATGGAGGAGACACTTTAAGGTCTCGATTAATCAGTACTTTTTACATATCCATTTCACAAAGCTTGCACATCAAGCTCAACCCCCCCCAGACTCAAATGAGTACATGAGCGTGTATTCAGTCCGTCACACAAAGTGCTATTCACCATTCAGTTCTATACTGTCTTACAGTCCAACTCGCGTATAGAGTACATACAGCACACACACTCAAACTGTTGGCAAGTTAACAGAAGCCCCACCCTCCCACGCTACATGTGCTTTACTTGTATTGTGGACATGTGCTAAAGTTCTGTCAATCAGAGCCTGTTCTCCATGAACAACAAACAGTTGGTTGTTTGAATATTCACACTTGCATCTGAATTCCACTTTTTGATTGCTTCTCAAGTAAACAACTTTTACAGTAAAGCATCTACCCCGTAATGCCATTCAGCTTCACTTCACACTAGCTATGGCACTTGAAAACAAAAATGTTTACATATTTAGTACATAAGAAGATGCTGCACGCCAAGTGCAGTCTTAAGGGTTTTGGTAACAGATGCTACCTTTGTTTGTTTTGCAGTTGTTGGTTTTTTTTTCATCCAGGGAGACAGACACATTCTGATTTATAAATTAACTAAATATTGAAGAAAAGGGGAAAAACTGAAATGTGTAGTATGCATCAGTAGTGTTCAATAGAATAGCGGTCTGTGGTCACATGTCGGTATACCACTCAAAATCACACACAGACATTGTTTCCTTTATTTTAGGTGTAGGGCTAATGTAGCTGATATATTCAAACTCAGTTACCGGAAGTATAAGAGACTTGAATCTGCAAATTTGTGACCCCGGACCACAAAACCAGTCATAAGTAGCGCAGGCATTTTTGCGGCAATATGGGCCAAAATCATTCGAATATTAAGTAGCCCAAAAATCATGTTCCATTAACATATTTAGCAAATTATCTTCCATAAGTATCACATTTTTGATTAGTAATTGTCATTACTTGGACGGTTTTCTCAATATTTTGAATAGTTTTTTTGCACCCTTGATTCCAGATTAGGTCAAAATGGACCTATCCTAACAAATGTATTTTCTATACATCAATGGAAAGCTTATTTATTCAGCTTTCAGGTGATTATATAAATCTAAATTCTTATTTATTTTTGGTGGTTGGCTGGTTTTGTGTGTCTAGGGTCGCATTTGTAGGAGCCGACTCATACTCAAAAGTACGCATGCGCAGACGCAAGCACTGAATCGACGCACTCCCAACCTCACGAGGGCGATAAAGTTACATTCAGATGTCTAGAACCTCAGATGTTATTCAGGTAACGTGAAGTTGTAATAAACAGACATTAACTAACTGTTGCTCCCGCAATTTGTCCTCATAGAAAAATTCCCGCCATAACGCCCCTCGTGCGCAATCACCAGCTTGCGTCCGCGCACTTGCGTAAAGTATGTTTTGACCTTCAATGCCCTTGTATTATTCCTACACGGTAAGAAATACTTTGTGCTTATGTCTGTGTGCGCGAACAGAATGAACAGGGTGTGTTGCGTTCCGTCAACAACAACAACCCAGAAACATTCAGAATAAAGCGAGCCAGAGTCCCCCCCCCATTGCCCACCCTCCATCGCCCACCCTCCATCAGCAACACATAAGAAAACACAAAAGCCCAAAGGTTTCATTATTATGAACCAGCATGCAAGAATAACTGAACAATAGGCTAATAATAATAATAATATAATTATAATAAAATAAAAATAATCTTAGAATGCAAAGATGACTGTAGTAAATGCTTCCAGTTATTGCTACAGTACCTAACAGTGTTGAACCTCTCATATAGATACAAATTCATCTCGCCCTTAATTCACAGTCTAATAATAACAATAAAAAAAAGCCTTCATCGTAAGTTTAAAATGATTTCTGACTGAATCCATTTTCTGTAATGAGCATAGAAATAGATAGAGAGCAGCTTATTCATGCTCTGTATAAATAATCTAACTTACATAAAATCCATTTCATTTCAGGAGATGCTTAATAATTACAACGTTTTAATTTGGAGCACAGGCACCGTTGCTAGTACACTGCTGCACATTGATATTTACAGAGAGAGAGAGCTTTTTGCTGGGATGTGCAACAAGCGATGCAGTGCGGCGAGGCCTTTTCTGCAGTCGAGCTTGCTTCACCTCTCAACATTGCGTATATGCTTTACACACACACACACACACACACACACACCAAAGCCTTGTCTGGGTTGGTTTTGTATGTGAAGAAACCGCTGTGATTGTATTTCATTCCCTAAAAATGTCCATATTTCTTTTTTTCTTTTTTTTTTTAAATAGTACTCTCTTTCTATTGAAAATATTAAAAGAGAAGTCCCTGAGATGGGTGCTAAGAAAAATTGCACCCAGAAATGATTGTCTTGAACAGGAAACTGACACTGAAGGAACTGGAAACATTCCCTAAAGTTGGGCTGAGAGTGTTCGGTTCAGTAGGAGGACTTGAACAGGTGGTGCGATTGCTTCTCAGCAGACTACATTTGTGCATGTATTTTATACCAATACCATCTGCAGTTAATTAATCCTTCATTGTTAAGTGCTTTCGAGTGCATTTCGCAATAAAAATGCATCAAGACGTACAAAAAAAATTCACTGATCTGTGTAACCGCATGTCAACTCCTAGCATGTGTGTTTGTGTTTTTTTTTCCTTCATAAGAAACTGACATATGGCTTTACATCCTGCAAGTACAGGTCAAGAGAAGGGGGGGGGGGGGCGCTCTCATTATCTCCATCTTGTGGTATGAGGTGGTACTTTACAAGATTTACCTTGGTCCAAAAGGGACCCTATCCAAACTGCCCTCGTAGAACTAGTATGTACCCTAACTTACAGTAGCTGCATTTTGTGGTTCTATACTGCATTATCAGCAGGCAAAGATGATTGTCGTTTCCTATTTGCATTAAGATTTTCTTAACCGTGGATTACAGCAAGTTAAGGCTGCTCAGCAATATAGAGTTACAAGAAACTTCTCTGTGGTTGTATAAGAATGATTGGTAATGCTGTCGTATTTAAATCTGCTTTGCTAAAATTGTTTCTTAACCAGGTAGTTTCCAAGACAGTCACCTAATCGGAACAATATTCCTTTTTTATTCCTAAATGTAGCACTTTGTGTTGAAAAATTTAATAAATAAAAAAAAAAATAAATATATAAATAAGAACATGAAAAATTTAAATTTCAGTTTATCCACAAGGATCTTAATTTATATAGGAATTACGATTTTTTTTACGAAATTTGATTGTGATCTTGCATGATTAATTCTAAATTATGATTACAAATTCCAATGCAATGTCTGAAAGAATGTAAAAAAGAAAAGGTCAATTCTAGTTGATTTTTTTTTTTTTTGCATTTGACTGATTTGTATCTTGAATTATGCATTGGCCAAAACACAGACAATATTAATAAATTGATGTTAAAAATAAGTAAGAGTGCTTTACATTTAGCATAAGGTAAGGAATACCAGAGACCCAGCCTGTCCTAGGCATGTATCGACAGATTATTGCTAAAGTCAGAGAATCGTCTATGAATGTGGCAGAAAAGAGTTGAGTTTGACTTCTTATCACTGGCAGTAAATGATCATGTATTAGTGATTTATGTCTTCCGCTGCAGCTCAAATACAGTAGTGCTATATTAGTTTTGGCAGTGTGGCAGTAAAAACAGCATTTTGAGGCATTTAGAGCAAACAGGAGAATGGATTCGAAGCAGTACTGAGGGCTTTCCATAAAGTCACATTTGAACAAGATTGTTTTTTAGCAGTTACAGAAACTGTTATTGCAGTGACAAGATGGTAATCGGCCATACAATTTTTGTAAAATATATATCTCTATACTTTTGTATGGAAAAGTATCCATCATCAATTATTATTTTTCCACTTCATTATTGTTGTGGTGGCGTTTATACATATCTACATAGCCCAGACAAGGCTTTTAAACGTGGCCAAACAAAGTTCGTCCCCCGTTAACCTTATACCAGTTTCAACTTCACATATTCTGTACAAGTAAAACTACAAAACAGTTACGAAAAATTACAATTAGACAAAGTACGGGTCTTTTAGACCATTGCTGTTTTTAAATTATGACTAAAATATTAACAGAACGAGATTTAATACTGGAATACCGCTTTGTACTAGAGAAAGACTACATTATCATTTCAAATGCACTCCCCACCTTCTCATTTCAATAGTTTGTGTAAAAAAAGTGAGAGAGAAAGCGAGAAAAGTCGAACAAATTAACTTACCCAAGTTAAAGACAGCTTAAATTGTCCTAAAGTCTGTACATTTCTGGTCAATCGGAAGGCGCCTTTTGCTGCTGGCGCATATATACATTCTTATGACTGTACCGGTGAAATGGAGTTGAATGTTTGAAGTGCAGGACATTCCTAGAGTTTCTTTTTTGTTGTTGTTGTGGCTGCAAAATCTGCGGATGCTGCGACACAGTGCTCATCCTCTGCAACGCCTCCGGTTGTTGAATGAAAGACTTTGCGAAGTGTGCGTGTGAACGTGTGCGGTCATTTGGGCATGACGCCAGTGGCATCGGGATTGAAAAGCTCCTTATAGAGGGGGGGGAACAGCATGTTAACCGTCTCTGGGTGGAGCTGCTGGAAGGCCTGAAGCTCCTCTGTGTGGAGAGTGCACAGAGCCGACAGCGTGGGGATCCGGCTAATCAGCTGCAGAACAGGGTACAGAGGAAAGGGGTCACACGATAAAACGGCAATCTATTTGAGTTACCTCAGTCATGTGATCAGTCCCTGCTTGAATTGTGTCATGGTCGCTTGAGACGTCCTACCTTGGCCAGCGCGTCCTCGTCCAGATGGTTCTTTTGCATGATGTGCTGCAGGGCAAAGTAGATTTTCTCTTGTAGCTTCTGCACTTTCCGGGGCTCCATTAACCACGGCCGGTCTAGAAATGCAAGGGAATCATCTTTTAATATCTTCTGCCGTGAAAACACAGCAGGAATGCTGAGAATTCTGCTTTTATGTGTAGCACTCAGAGGGTAGTTTTATTAAAATAAAGATACTTAATGTTGATTTAGCCGCATTTATACTGTTAATACATAGCTAAAGATACTGTTGAGGCCTGACCTGTAGAAATGAGCACCGCAGCACAAAACAGGGCTATCTCCTCTTCCGTTAACTGCAGTGAACACAGACTCTTGGCGAAGTCAAACACTGCACTGACCAGGTCGTCACATCCTGCAGGAGGTTAACACATGTCACAAATATCAGTAAAAAGTTCTGCAATTACCGCCCTTATTTGGTCGTTACAAACCTCTAAAACCTTTGTTCATCTTCAGAATCCAAATTAAGATATTTTTGATAAAATCCGACAGCTTTTTTACCCTCTTCAGACAACAATTCAACCTCTACTGTATGTTCAAGGCCCATACAGGTACTGTAGTAACTATCATTAAAATAGTTCATGTGACATCAGTGGTTCAACCTTAATTTTCTGAAGTGACAAGAAAACTGTGCGCAAAAATGTTAATGTTATTTAACAATTTCTTTGTCGTACATTTATAAGAGTGCGCCAATGCATGCACAGTGTCACGTGGACTATTTGTGACGATGTCCAAACTACGTTTCTGGGCCTTGAACATTTGAGTTGTATTGCTGTCTATGCAGGGTCTGATAACGTTCATATTTCATCAAAAACACATTTTGTGTTAAAACAAATAAATGAAGATGGAACTGGTTTGGAACAACTTGAGGGCGAGTAATTCATGACGGAATTAATCTTTTTGGGTGATCTAACCCTTTAACATGATGTTAAACTATTTTTTATGTACATTTTGTAAATAATGCAGAAAATCTGAGACAATAGGAAAAAGTTGTACCTAGAGTTTTAAATATCTGCATGCCTCCATATTTCCCCTCAAACAGAACCGTATTGTTGAGAGGGTTGAACGCCCGGCACATTCTGACCAGCACTACTTCCAAGCACCCTGAGTATGCAAGAAAAGTATTAAGCAGGCCAGTCGTAAGTAGCAATATGGTATGTATATGTATAGTTGGTCATTCTGTTTCATAGTGTGGACCCACAAAAAAGTTTAGCAGAGGTTGTTCCTCACCTGATTTGAGTAGTAATATCTGGTCATTCTGGCAAAGCTCCATAAAGCCAGTGATGCGCTTTGCAAACTCTACCACATACTGAATGGCATGAGTTATCTGTATAGCACACTGCTGCCACAACACGTCCCGTGTCTGAAACACACACACACACGCATAAGCTTGTCATCTGTGACGCGTTCAGGATAAATTCTTGCATGCTTCTGGGAAACATTTAACTCTGGTACTAACTGCATTAATTGCCATTTTTTGATGCATTGAAAACCTTTGAATTATTATAATTGTTGATAATTGTTATTGTTTAACGACACCCAGTTTTTTTTCTTTTTTTTGAAGAAATCACAAATACCACTAGGGATGAAAAGTTTGAAGTCAGGATGTATTACTTTTTAGAGAAGTCTTCTATGCACACCAAGGCTGCTTTTATTTGATAAAAACATGAATTATATTAATTGAAATATAATTACCATTAAAAACAGCATTACATTTTTAAATATATTTGAAAAAGTAATTTATTCCTTGAATGGGAAAGCTGAATTTTCAGTAGATATTTGATCATTCATGAATTATTCTAATCATTCTAACATTATAACATGTTTTATTGTTATTATTTTATTACTATCAGTGTATCAATAAAATCTTTTCAGGATTCTGTGATGAAGAGAACATTTAAAAGAACATTATTTATTTATTAGGTTTTTGTCATTACTAGGATTTTCGATCAATTTAATGCGACTTAAATGCAAAAATTGTTAATATATTTTAAAAAACAGTTTTCCTCAATTGATGTAGACCTTTCTTGTCTGCAGAGTACACTCTGACTCTTTTAATTTACTTTTAAAAAGTAATGATTGAAATTTTCAATACTCATGAAAAATCGTGACAAAAGGGACAGAATTTGTAGTTTCCCATTTATGAAACATCCTTTCAGAGCACACAGAATACAGAAAATGTGATATCAGCAAATTGCTTTTGTGAGCTCTGCAATTCTCTCCCTGTATAGCGAATCTTCATAGGCACTATTTCAAAGGGCTTCTCGGTAATTACCCATAATCCATTTGACACAGGGAAATGAAGAGGGCTTGAAGTACGTCTGGCACCCTCCCCTATTGTGCTTTGAGTGTTCGTTAGCTAAATCCGTTAGCTCTCTGGCTTTCTCTTTTTCTCTGTATCAGTGTGAAAGCTGGATAGGATCAGCTCCAGGGGGCTAAGATACTCTAATGAACTCTGATCTCAAGCGTGCAATCTGACTATGAAGAGGCAACCAAGTACGGAGTTAAAGGGTGGGAGATGAGAGAGTCAGCACCAGGTGTAAAAGCATGTAAATGAATGTACGACTTGGCAGGAATTCGGGGACAGAGCAAGTGTTTAAGCTTGTAAACTGAGCTCTTTGCTCATTAAGGGAGTGACCTCACACCTTGCTTTGGTACATCTTGACCTCTTCATAGGAGTGCGTCTGCCAGGCTAGCTGCTGAAGCTCCTCCGCTGTGTACTGACACGTCTCCAGGTGGGACTTTATGATGTTCTGTGCAATTCGGTCTGGTAAAGACAAAATCAGAATATAGGACCACTGTGTTGCAACCAAGGTAAATGCGTTTGCTACAAAGCATTTTAAATATGAACAATGAATTTAAGCTCGTACCTAATTCCCCCATTGACACTCCAGGTGCTAGCTGGCTGTCTTGATAGGAGCCGTAGGTGAAAAGATTGGGAACAGGGGTGAGATCGTATATGGGTTCCTGTTTGATCTGCTTCATTCCAGTCATGTCCAGTCCTGACTGATCCGGGCTGGCCTGTGTGGAGTCCATGCCGTAGTAGCCTCCGGGAGCACCATTCGGCTGACCCTTGGGCATGTCTATGAGGTGACCGTTGGCATACGTCCCCCCAATCTCGTGGTTGAGGGTGCTGAGGCCGTTGGTGAGGCTGGAGGAGTAAACACGGGCGAGGGCCTCTGCTTCACCCGTCTGTTGCTGCCGCTGCTCCTGCAGCCTCTGCTGGTGTTTTTGAACCTCTGCGTACAAAGAGTCCCTCTGCTTTTTGGACATGCGGCCAAACTTAACAGCTGATATGGGGGAGGGCGAAAGAAAATTAACAGAATTAGTGCAGGTTTAAAGCAATCAATCTAGCCTGTAGACAAGCAAACAGCTAAACAATTTGTTCGCTTGTAAAAAAGCATATATCATTTACCATCCCGGGACATGCCCAGAGCCAGGCACTTTTGGAGCCGACAGTGCTGGCAGCGGTTGCGGTTTGTTCGGTCAATCAAGCAGTTGCGCTGACGGGGACAGGAGTAAGACGCGTTGTTCTGTTGACTGCGCCTGAAGAAACCCTACAGTGGACACAGCAACAAACAATTTAGATACATAAAATGCAGAAATATTAGTCAATAGAAAACTTTCACCGGGGTGCAATCATTACAAAAGGTACTAATTTGTACACTAGGTACTTTTAAAGTTATGAAGTACCTTAAGGTAATTGTGTACCATATGGGGCTCAATCAGGTACAAGTAATGCACCTTTTGGCTTTTGAACCTTAGGGTACTCCCCTAGTAACTCTTTTTTTTCTGAGAATGTACCTATACTGTCTAGAATTATCTTGGTGGTACCAAAGATTATCTTATCAGATTTTCCTGTGGTGTGTTAAGAGTGGCTGAATCTGCCCAGAAGTATATCGGAGGCTACCTTCATAAATATTCAACTTGTGAAGTCCAGATGTGTAGGTGGAACCTAGCCTGGCTTCCGCGACTATAAAGCTCATAGGAGCTTTAGTCTGGCAAAGCTACCTTACTACACGCCTTCTGGGAGGCGGGCTTAACCTGCGTCCATCAGATGCCTCTGTATACTACTGGACGAATCTACAACCAATCAG
>JAUCMU010000097.1:9153083-9169954 GCA_032275025.1 Enteromius treurensis | reverse complement strand
GCTGCGTCATCGCGTTACACCCGCCTCAGTCGTGCCGGGGGCGGGGGAGCTCGTTTCTCATTGGTTCCCACTTTTTTGGGAATATGAAATGCTCTAAAACGGCAGCTTGGCCAGACTAACTTTGCTCGCGAAAAGAATGTAGCGTCAAAGGAAGTATGGGCGGGCCCAGGCTAGGTGGAACCCAGAGGACAACACACACTGGTTAAATGTAGGATTTTCTTTTAGTGGTGTCTCACATTTTGAAAATCTTTTTTAAGATTTTGTCAGTGATCTAAGGCTCTGTGTATCAACTGCCGCGCATTTTAAAAACAGCTGATTGAGATTTACCGCTAATCAAACAACCGGCTTTACTGACGAAATGAGCATGAATTACATAATCAACGATTAAATCGCCCAGCCCTAACTCAACCTTCTTTTGCCACAAAGAACCTTTTGTAAAACAGAAAGGTCAGAACATTCTTTTTGTCTAAACAGATGTTAAAGGTTCTTCTAGACAAAATGGTTCTTCTATGGCATTGTGAAGCACCTTTATTTTTAGAAGTGTAGAGTGACCTCCAGAGTGATTTGAAAGGCACCCCTAAATAAAATGAATGATATTAATTATTATTATTATTATAAAAGAAAAAATAATATATCTAATCTGTCATCGTTAATCAATAAATTTATTCTCTGAAATCAAGTTATGATATTGAACAGTTAAGCTGCATTGGATAACTTCATCCTGTTTTAAGAATGCTTACATAGCTTTCCACTAAAACAAAGTACAGATTTTTTTTTTTGTGTGCATATGTTTTGCTAAAGTCCATGGATGGCTTGAACACCTGGATGATGACTTACAAATGCACAGACGAAAAGGCACATCTTCCACTGACCTTACACCCTTCACATGTGATGACTCCATAGTGGATGCCTGATGACTTGTCTCCACAGATTTTGCATGGTATGACTTCAATTTGGGCTGTAAACAGACAGGAATGAACAAAAATACAATTACATAACCATTATTTGCCTGATAAAGACTGTGACACAATGGCCACCTGACTCTAAGAGTGATGTTGCTTTATGAGTGCACTGTGATGTACCCTTTAAATTTGTGTCAAGACACTTTGACATTTTGTAATGTGCCGTTCTTTCAAGACAGAAAGGGAAACATTAGACCAGCCGAGAGATGCGAATCAAAGTCCAAACCCCTTGATGCATTTCTCTCAGGTTCACCAGAATGGGTTCTCACCAGTGTTTTTGTCAACTTGTCTTCTTCCATTAACCATTTAATGCTCAAGAGATTTCCTTGATTACAATAACCTCACACATGTACAAAGGTGCACATGTACACAGTGAATTACATAACCGGAATATGGCAGGTTGATAATGAGGAACCAAATACAAATATAAGGCTGTGAGGCTCAGGTCTAACCTTCCTTTCTCTTGCACGTGTCACTAGGAAATGTAAAAGAAAAGATAAAAGGAGACGGAAAACCTTTGAGAGAGAAAGAGAGAGAGAGCGAGAAAGAGAGTAAGGGAGAGGAAGACAGAGAGAGAAACCCATCTCCCTGCTGAGACTGCATACTCACAATAAAGAGATTAGCCACCCAATCTAATCCTAAATTATTTCTACACATGCTTGTTCCCCTGCTCTCAACTGGCTTATCTGATGCAGCAATTCTCAATTAATCTTTTCTCACTCAAACGCAAATTCACATCTGCCTATAATGACATAAAAAAAATTACAAAAAAGAACAAATGCTATATTTCTTACTGTTATGAGTGATTTTATTCTTGTACATTTGCATTTAAATTTTGTTTTCTTAAGGACCACAGAAGCACGCAATTAAGCAGCTCGCTAATGAAACAAATATAAGTGCAGCAGGAGTCTCAGAAGCAATTCCAAAATAGGTTAGAAGAAGAACTTTTAAATGAGATCCATGCAACAACAAATCAACTTACCAAAACTAACCAAAAATATTGATAAAGCCAATAATGAGTTTCATGATCGAAGATTTATCCGCAATATTAGTTTACACACATTTATGCTTTACATTAAATCAATTAAACATGCAAAATAAACATCTGAGCTGAGCATATTTTGTATGTAAATATGTGCAATAATAATTTTACATTTGTGAGTTTATTTTTCCATCTCTGTACATTTTACAGGAAATTGACTTAAAGAATAAGATAACACATAAACACAACTGCTATTTTTACCAGCCAAATTCACTATTAAGAGCAGCAGTTTGCGTCAGATAAAAGAGCTAAATGAAATGTTACTGTACTTGCTTTAAAGTGAAGTAAAAATGTTAAACGCAAAACAAAAAGCCCACTTTATACCAGAAATGTCCTCTTACCTACAACATCTGTCTTCATTTTCAGACAGAAGCACTGTAGATGCAAACACACACCTGACTCGAGACCGCAGTGTGAAGCTCAGAGGGTTGGAAGTGTGAGTGCATCTTTAGGTATGTGTGTGTGCTGCTAATCTGACTGTGAGAACAGAAACTCAGAGAAGGCTGACTAGTGTATAGATCATAGGCTGACCAGTATCTGTCTTGTATTCATATGACGCAAACATGTTTTATGAATGATAAGAGAATATTTGGTTTTGTGAAATTTGTGCAATGTTTATTCATATTTGAAAAACTGAATGTACAGGCATAAACACTGCGGCAATGTAACGGGATTAACACACACACATACACACACACACACACGCATATATACATTAACTAGTGCAGCTTGGTTAAGCTGTGGCTGGTCTGGTCTGTAGCTCTTTCTGTCTCAGACTATAGCACACTAGACTTAAGCCACAGCGTCTGTGTGTTTGGTGGTTATGGGGGTGGGTGTTTGCCCTCACTGACCCTCAGCTACAGGCTGCCCTAGGCAAGATTTTACCTGGTGACCCTTGCCTCACATCCCATTCCACCAATAATCATTGTTTACACATTCACACAGAAACTGCATACCTTTGTCTTGATGTTTATATTTTTGATGTAGGAAACACGGCAATTAATTTGTTACAAACCCACCTACCCGTTACAAAAATTGTAACAAAGTCATGATTTACAAGCACATGAGTTTTCTAGATTCAAACCTATGATTGCACGAACATGTTTTGTCTCATAACGCATCGCTCTACAAACTGAGCTACACCAACCCTGACCTGCATGATACCTGTTGCTGATAGGGGCGCAAATTTAGTATACGCTCTGATGGGTCGTATTTCACCGTCATTGTAGAAATGACCTACAGTTATATGGCCGTATTAGTTGGAGGACAGATTGCCCTTGAACCAACAATGGACATTATATTTGTAACAGTATTTGTTATTTTTCTTGACAATTAACCTTATTAATGAAAAGTGTTCAATTTCCAGTACATGACAGCACTGTTCTACTAAACTATATCCCTTTCTAATGTTATCATTACTATTTAAACTGTGAAATACAGATTTTACATAAAATCTTAATAAGCCTAATTTTATATATATATATATAAAACATTACTAAATTAGCCAATTCAAAAATGTCACAAATCCCTAAATACTACACAACTCGTACAAATATCTTTAAAATGTGTTATCATGTTACACGGAAAAAATGACACGATTACAAAATCGTAGATCTCTGGAATTCCAGACATTTTAAGGCATTCTAGACTAGGCCAACATAAAGTTTGTTCACAAATTTGACCTCATCAAGTTTAATATAATCATCATCATTCATTACATAGTTGTTCTTCTCTTTTTTTATTTCCCTGGGCACCAGAGGGCTTCGGTCTTTTTGACATTATCATAAATGTTCACTGATAAATTGTCACTATTAGGTAACTGATGCATGTAAAAATGACTGCACAAGGAAGGATTGATCATGAGTCGA
Organism: Enteromius treurensis; assembly: GCA_032275025.1. Classification (NCBI taxonomy): domain Eukaryota; kingdom Metazoa; phylum Chordata; class Actinopteri; order Cypriniformes; family Cyprinidae; genus Enteromius; species Enteromius treurensis. The sequence goes on along the minus strand of JAUCMU010000097.1, from coordinate 9,166,082 downwards.
AACAAAGTTGAGAGTTGAGAGAGCAACAAAAAGAGTAAATATTCAAATTCATAGTATTTAAGTGCTGTTGGTAACAAAGAGTATAGAAGCCCTCTTTGTTGGTAATTTAAAAATAAATAATTAAATCACTCGTTTTGGCGCCCCTCCTAGCATTTGCCTATTCCGCCTATGCCTAGGTCCAGCCCTGGCTACAGGGACCACAAGCAAGGTCGGTGCAATGTCACCTCGAATTGACTCTTTATAAAATAAGAAAGTTGTATAAAATGTGAAGCAGGATTTGGATAAAAGCATTTGCTGAAAGACTAAATGTACTATTTTTAATAAATGGTTACTGACAGTATGCCACAACAATATTCCTATATGAATAACTGCGCCTTTACCTGCTTTGCATCAAAGCTGAAACCCTTCTGTTTAACAGTAACTTATGAATGCTCCTGAGTGTTTTCATTTTACTTCATTAGATTGAGTTATGTACACCTTTAGCACTCCTAAAAGAACAATGAACTATTCTGTAATCTCTGCATTTCATCTAATATTACTGTCTTTGAACACTGGACCGGTTCCTCTCGTGACCCACTTTGACCAGTGCCAGAGCCAAACTGGGTCAAATGAGCGTAGAAACATGAACACATTCATACAAGAAATGGTGTTGGAAATAACTCCTTTAACCTTAAACTGCACACAACAGCTGTGAAGTTATTTATAGTCCTTCAAAAGCAGGGCACTGAATCGCTAGGCCACGGCGGTATTGACCATCGATAAAAAAATGCAGTGCTGCGCGTGTGTATGTTGTGTTAGAATTACTTTAGTTACTGTTATCAAGTCAAAATTTGAACTGACGACTGCGTTACAGAAGAAAATATATTCAGTTAAATAAATGGTTTGTGGGTTGAGTATGAGTGTGTTTGGGTCTGAATGAATATATTGGATGTGCATGTTTGTGTGAGAATGGCCAGAGGGCCTGTGTGTGTAGACCTGTCATATGAAATAAGGAGACGTCCGTGTCTGTGTCACTGTTGCCAGGACGACCACAGCCTCCCTGGGTTTGTGGGTAGGAGGCCTGTATAGTCTGCCTGTCAGAGCAATCATCCACACCACCATGACATTCCAACAGGACATGATGTCATCGCCATCCCTACCAATACAACGGCGCTGCACATTTGTCATTGTGCTACCTATACTGATTTGACTTCCTTAAGGGATTAAAAACCTAAAAGGATGAGATGAAATATGTAAATAGAAAAAACCTAGAGGGATGTTAACGACGGATTTAACTACCTCTTTAGATTTTTAACATCTCAGTGTTGCTAAAACCATTAGAGATTTGCAAATTTGTTTTCTGTCTAACTACACCAAGACGTGTGCATTTTGCATCTGTCGAAAAGCATCAGAAGCAAGGAATAAGAATTAGCGTAATTGTTATACATTCATAAACCATGCTGTTATTGCACGAAAACGAGCATGTGGTTGTTCTCGCAGGCTCCTTGCCCCTGTCCGCTGTTACGCACAAGGGTTAGGCCTATCAGAGGGTTACATAAGAGAGGGAGTGCAGTGCTGGCGATTCCATGGTTAAGAGGAGCTCAGCCCTGCAGGCTTAGACAGGAGCTGAGGAATACCGCACATGCTAGTCTCACAGTTTAGCTGCACACAAGTTACTGAGTGGGAAAGTAAACGCAGAAATATATGCATAAATACTGTTTATACAGGACATGTGAGAGAGCGCGGAGTAGTTTACAGAAAAAAATGGAAGTGCCATTATTTACTCATTATCCAAAACGTACTGTGTTTTGATATACATATATGAGAAATTACATAAAAGCTACGGGATAAGAGTAAAATAAATGCTGTCCATATAGAATGCAATCAATTAATGATCAATCAATACAAAAAAGTTCAACAAAAAAGTTTCTGAAATACGTTTATTTTGTGGGAAGTATACTACAAATAAAATTAAAAGATTACGTGTCTTATAAAAATACCCTGCAATTGTACTGTTAGTGTAGTAAAAGTCTGCTAATTTGGAATAAATCAATTTTGAAGTAGTGCTGAAGTCCAACTAAAGATATACTGAAGTATATTTTGATTATGCTAAAAGTGGAACTATTGCAAGTATACAGTACTTTAGGTACACTTTCAATATACTGTATTTAAAGACATATATTATTCAAATATCATACAATAAAAAGATCATAAAGTACTATAAAAACAGTTTAATAATAATTTTTATATCAGTAAGTCTCAGCAATATGTCAGTATATATGTTATTAGATTTGAACTATGAAATGTATTTTAAATATATAAACCCTTCTTATATGGCATATTCAAGACATTTGAGGACATATGATGATAGCAAAAGTCTTTATTCACAGATAATTTTCTGTCTTTCCGATAATGTTGTATGGCTTTTGGGGTGCTTTGTTTTAGTCATTTTGGAGCTTGACAACTTTATTCACTTTCATTATGTGGAGTAAGCAGAAGGTAAGTCATATGGGTTTGTAAATAATGAGTTAAAAATGACATTTATATTTGATTTTTGTGAACTAGTCTTTTCATTTATGTGTGAGTGAAAAAAGAGCCACACAGACACACTTGGATTGTATAATTGATTCCTAATGATATGAAGCTCTTTTCTGTCCCAGGAGTAGTTCCCTCTCTCTCTAAATAGTTCTTTAATTAGCTTCATTAAAGTGGATATGAGCACCCCTGCAACTTAAATTATTATAACGAATACACACCCGTACACGCTGGAGAACACAAATAAATATTTGGTGTCGATAGCAGCTGTCTGGATGACAGATGTGTACCAACCAATGTTGTAATTCATAATTTAAATGAAAAAATCATCACTTGTGCTTTCTCTTAAAAATGTGATGGACTTCAGAGTAACGCAACAACAGCTTCCTTTCGAGTGTGTTGCTGTTTTTTGTATAAGTTTGATGAGATGGTGACGCTGATGATTTTTGGCAGTTGCCTCGATGATACCCGCAAACCTTGTTTGCAGCATTCCTTCAGGTGAATGTACTGGTAATGTCGCCGTCTTTTAATTTTAGCCTGCAGATGGAAGGCCATTTGAAGTCTTTGTTGTAAATCTTGCCTGTATGCATATGATAAGATGTTGTTTTGTCATCTGGCATCAGGCCCAATGATATTCCAAAGCCTTGTTGGGATATGCTAAACAGTGATACTAATACATCGTGTAGGTGGGAGATTATCTTCAGCACTCACACTTGTGAGCATGTCGACAATCCAGTTTCTTTCATGCAGACAAACATTAGAGGACTGGAAATGCTGGAGATTGTCCATCGCAGACGAATGCGCGCCTGTGTTTTTGAAGGTCTAGGAGTGAGCAGGGGTGAGAAGGTCGGTGTAATGACAGCTTGTCAACATTAGGTGGCACATTGTCCAGATTGACAGTGGCCTAAGGGGGAGTGGTTGCAGAGGGGCAGCCTGCGACAGCATGTGGTGTTCATCCATGTTTTACATCGTTTCCTTCAGGGAAGGTCTCTGAGATGAAGGCCCTGGGCACCTACTAAACAGCTTTCACTGTCAGCAACATTAGCATTCTGATTCAACACTGATCCCACTGTGTATTGCTACGAAAATAATTAGGCCAATTCCACAGGGAAATCCACTTTTATTCCAATTTTTCGCCACACGGTCCTTTAAAATGCTTAGATGTATGTATCTGACTACCTGCATTATCTTTAACTAAAAAGCACCATAAAGTCTTAAAGTTTTCAAGAGACCAGCTTCTCTACGTTCAGCCGAACAGCCAAACCACCCACTCCATCCGTATGAAACTCCTACAGCATAACTAATCTTCCGGACAGTCTCTTGGCTCATTGATATAATCCTTGACGTGACATCCTTAGCATTCGAGTTCTAGTAAATCATGTAAATTAGCTAATTATTATTAGCATATATTGTTTTGAAACCCAGGTTTGTTTAATGATCCATCCAAATGCATTTGCTCTATATAAATGCTTGCCCTTGTCCATAAACTATCATATAGTAATTGGGTTTTGCTGGTACACTTCAGGTCATTTTAGTGAAGCCATCTGTGCCACCTGCTCACACTGTATTCTATGCTCGTATAGATGCCTCTTTGACAGCCTTGTTTATGTTATGCCTAACAAAGACGGTTGCAATAAAACTTTACCCCACTTAACAGAGTTAACATAACTTAACAGAAACTAAACATAAAACCATATATATATTTTTTTTTTTTCTTTAAATAAAATACATACTAAATTAAAATAAATGTAGATAAATAAAATAAAACTTTTAATTAAGCTAGCTGCAATGCCAGTATAATATATTTTTTTTACTTCATGTACTAAAATAGGTAATCAAACAATTATATAGCAAAAATGCAAAAGAAAATTAGTAAACTAACATGAAAGATTAAAATTAGTGCAATGTGTATATTAATTTACATAATATTTACATGTACTATATATTTATGTATTTATATTTTGTTACATAAAAAATCAAATACATTTTTTTCTAAATATATACAGTACATGCATGTGTCTGTATTTATATATGCATAATAAATACATACAGTATACAAACATAAATAATTGAAACAAAATGTTTATTTGATTAATCGTTTGACCACACTGGCTATCTGTGCATCTCTGTACGTGTGTGAATGAAAGAGTAATACTGTTAGAAAGTGCTCCCTACTGTATGTGCCACAGTTTGCTGGGATTTTTATCTCTAATGCATAATATGTATTTGTTGATGAGGCTGCAGGCATTTCCCCATTGGCTTGTCATCAGCTGTGCCAGACTCAGGCTTCTTTGATCTGAGATGTGATTGGCTGCCTCAATGAGGCTACAGAAGGGGACACGCTGGCACAAATCCAACATCTGAAGCATATAAAACAACATATATCTGACATTACAGAATACATGTACTGCGTGTTCAACCAGTCACTGTACACTGCAATACCGAAGCTTGTTATTGCAAACCATTATTGTTTTAGACTAAATATTAGGGAAATATACGAGTAAACCATTTACCCTATCATTTAAATGTTTTTGAAAGTCTCTTGTATGTATGTCACTTAATTATAATTGTTTTCTATTTTAAATGTAATGTAATTTATTCCTTTGATGGTAAAGCTGAACTTTCAGCAGTCTTCAGCATCACATGATTCTTCAAAAATCGTTCTCATGTGAGCTCATATTTCTGTCTATGGCCTTAGTAAATATCAAGAAATGTAATTATAAAGATTAATTTACATTTTATTGACTGTTCCCAGTCATTCATATACTAATATTTAACCTTTACATGTTTTGGGGACAATTTGTAATACCAAAAAAGGGAAATGGTGCAATAACTTGCCAGAGTTTCATAGCATTATATATTGGAAAATTATTTTGTTTTCAGCCTATTCACCTGTTGTGTCTCTCTAAGAGGTGAAAAACACATGCACCTATATAGTGAGAAAAAGCAAAGAGCCCCTACTAGCCTACAACACAGAGACTCATGACCACCCACAATTTTATCGCTGTCAGTGTGAACAGTTGCTTTTTTATCTCAAATACATCTCAAAACGGAATTGCTGGATACCAGAAAAAAAGAAACAGAATTAAGAAACTGTGGAAGTCAATTCTAATAATGTGGGTGTAACCATTGACTAGTAACAAAAGGACTCACGCTCCATCAGTCTGACCTTCATGACCTGCCTGGCCTCCACCAACACAGCCTCATTGACCCCGTCAACCTTTGAACTTTCTTTAAGACACTGACTGTGTGTATGTCTGCATGTGCAAAGCTGGAATGAATGAGTGTTTTCGCTCTGATAAGCCATCACCAAGACACTTTTTATGGGCATTTATAGGTTGTTTCTGGTTGACAGCTACAGTGTACTGTAGTACGCAGAGGTTTCATAGAGCAAGGTTTGTAACCGTGACCCAATGGGTTGTGTGTGTATGTGTGTTTGTGTGTGTAAACTGTTAAAGTGGGTTAGTAAGTCACTCAGCCTAAGGGTAGCATAGCCGTGTCATATCTGGGTGTTTGGACAGTGTCCTCTCTCACTCTTCTCTCTTCAGAATTACATAATCTTACATGATTGGTCAAAAGAAGTAAATATGGACGCATATTGAAGGACCAAAAATTAGATCAAAATGAATTAGATCAAATGATCAATTTGAATGCATTTGAAAGCCGACACTGAAAAATATTTTGTTGGATACCTTGAAATGTGGTATTTTTTAGATAAACAGGTGTTATTCAGAAAAAGCACAAGTGATTTTCTATTTCTATTATATATTTATTGCCTTGGGACATAAAAAAAAAATTTTGTATGACATTACATGTGTACGGAAACGTCTCGTGCTTTCGGCAGCTAAATATAGATTTATATTTATAGTTGGCCTGATATTCATCAAAATGTCTGTTCTCTAAATGTTGGTATATCGTAGTGTGTGCATGTGTGTCCTGCATGCCTCTTTACAGCTTTCCTCCCAGGACGGGATGGTAATAGCTCGCCTTAGGCCACAATTTAATTCCATGTAACGAGGTCCTTCCCCAAAGTGGCCCCAGGAGCCCCTCTCTGAAAGAAGCAAATTGATCACAATCTAAAGGCCTCTCTTTACCTGAGAGCGCAGTCTCTCTCTCTCTGTCACGCTCATCTCCCTTGATCACTCCCTCTCAGTATCCTTAAGCTTTCTCTAAGATTTGTCTCTTGCTCTTAATCTAAATCTCTTTTAAGGGCCTCTGTTTTAAAAGCTTGCAGCAAATAGTACTTCCGTTACGCACCTTTTTGTTCAACATTTCCTCTCAATGCCGTTCCTAATGTCATTTTGCTAGAGGATTCCTACAACTATATATATATATATAATCACATTAGCATGCTTTAAAAACCTGGTTCAAAGAGTTTGCTGTGTATGAGCGCAGTCAAGAAAGACCCTTTAAAGAGGAGGACTGTGAAGGTGCAATGGATCTGAGCTAATGATATTTCTGTGTATATAAACTGAATTTTAAATGTAGCTGAAAATACTAGATTTAACAAAAAAGGGGAGATGAATAAGGATTATGCACAAACAGGCTTTTAATAAAGTAAATTTGACTGGGATTGATCAAGAGACTGATTGTGCAGATGGTCAATGTTCTGGTTTGTTGTAGAAGTACTTTTTCAATTGAGTTTATCACACAAGTTGTGCTGATAACTAAGTAATTGAATATTTTGTATTTAATGGGGGATAAAGCATTTGCACTAGTGGTCCCTGACTTTTGGACCCCACTGTTGTGTGTTTTCTAGGGAACCTGCTGTGGACATGTCTGTATTGACATATATGACAAAACAAGTCTGTGCAAACAGATTTTCTGATGCAACTGAAACTAAAAGAAGTGGAAACTAACTGTGAGCAGTGGGCACACGACCCATACACCATACAGGAGAAAGAGAGAGAGCTCTACTCTAGATCCGATTTCAGTGTTACGTAACTATGTGTTTTAATTCTTTCTAAAGCGTAAGGCAAAGTTTCTCTTTCCTCCAAGCCTGAGGTGGAACAGTAAGCTTATTAAGCCTTGTATGTTATTTTTTGCACACTATATATATAATATATCACACCAAATCTAACTTTTAGACAAAACCAGCATGATTTAAAAAAATAAAAAACAGACAAAAAAAGCTATGAAATTCATACCCTAAGTTCAGCATGTAATATCATTGTCAAGTTGGAGAATGGTCTCCGGTGATGTCAGCTCCCCCCCTGCACCGTATCAAAAGCCCCAGGTGCCACTTTCCAAAGCGCACATTACTGAATGAATGAACACCTAGTGAAGGGTGAGACCAGTCGAAGAGAACTATTAAATCCGGCGCGCAGCAAAGCAGAGAAAACATGCAGAAATACCACTGCTGCAGTACCGCAGGGAGGGCAAAATGCAAACATTTTACGGACATATTTAGCCTTACAGTTCAGCCTCTCTCAGAGCTGCTCTCTCATGCACGCTCAACCATCTCAAACAAGGGCTCAGCAAACAGATGACACACTCTAGTCCACACATTCTCAGTCGATACTCAAGAAAGGCGCATTCACAAAAACAGTTCAGGGGACAAAAGCCGACACGCTCACACTTGGAAATAGATGTCAAGACATCTGGCTGACGTTATGTCGTCAGCTAGAAGGAAAACTCAGATCTACAATCACGCTGCATCCATAATTCATTACTAAACGTGTAAAGGCCCATAAAACTGAGTGGAGAATAAAGAACGCAACATACTAAATGGATTAGGTTTGTGCTGGCTGTGCAACTCCGTTTCTGCCTCACTTTAGGGGATTACATCTCTTGGTTTTCTTTGCGTAATCTTTCAAAGGTTACGTAAGTACAAGCCATTAGTCAGCAAAGCAAAAAACTAGTGGCTACACTGAACAACTGACCAGATGATATTAGTACAAATACAAGCCTAGGCTTTAAAGTTTGCAGTTTCACGGTTATATGTATATCAAGACATTATTGTCTTTTTAATTCACTGAAGAAAAAAAGACGGATGTCTCAGCAGCGACTGGTTATTGCAAGTTTTACCTAGTTATTGTTGGCCTACTGCCTGGTTAGAGATTTGAAATGCGTAATCCATGTCTGTGATGTAGTCATGTGTATGGTGTCAGCCAAACAAACAATGCTGTTTATTGATCCGCCCCCGAACTGCAATATAAAAAAAACACACTGATATGAAAATATAAAATAATACTTTCGTAAACAATATATTTACACACATATGGGATTTATCAAATGGACCCTCTGCTTTACACAGCTATAATATCTATATACACAGTTTATGTTAGTTTACAGTTGGAATCAAGCTCATGGTTGAGCAGGCCATGCATATTGATCCTGCTCTTCTGCGAGCCGAGCCACGCAACGTCGAGCAGGTCGATGGAGAGCTGTCCTCCCACTCTGGAAGCTAATGTGATGCTAAAAGCTATTGGCATCAGGAGTTCATGCGTAACTGTCTATCTTTCAGGGGTGCAGCAAGGACTGAAACCAGCGTGGACAAAGCAATGCAGCTCAGAGACATTTGTGAAAAATTATAGCCAGATATGATGTAAACGCAGTCCAGATGTGTTTCTTTGCTGTTCTTTAAAGACAAACAACCAAAACGATGGTCAAGCAATCAAGAGGTGTTGTGTATGTGTGTGTGTACCAGTGCAGTTTGAACGTGATCTGCGTGTGACAGAGTTGTGCGAAAACTAACACCAGCCCTGAAGCAGCACTGTGCGCTGTAATGGAGAAGACAAGGTTTGGAGCGGATGTAGAGCTAGAGTTACTAGATTGGATACCACAGTCCATCAGATATATGCATTGGAAGACACTGCAAGTCCATCTCTGATCAATGAACCAACCTGATAAATGTTTTGACCAATAGGCCACATCTATGTGTACACAAATAACACCCTCAAACACACAAACAACAAACTAACTAATGCACTAGTGAAGCAAGTCAACAAAAAACACTTTTAGTATCATTTTCTAACTCTTATAAATATATGTATGACTAATATTTAATATTAACAAACTCAGCAATTAATAAATATAAAACAAAATAGATTAATTGAATATTTAAAGAAAAATAATAGCTGCTTCAAAAGGGTAGTTTCTCTAAATTATCCTATTTTTTATCACAGCATATGACTTTATTGATTTCATGAAAGATGATGTTTGGTAGAAAAACAGCCTCTGTCACCATAAGACTGTCTTGATTGAAAAGGTGCAATGAATCTGAATGGTAACTAAGATTGTCATCACATCTCTTTTTGTAAACCACCTAAGACAAAAAAAATCAGAGCAATTTGTATTTGATTTGATGAACTGGCCCTTTAGGAACAACTTTCTGTTGTGCACGTCCATAATCAGCTTAAAAGTGGAATCAGCAAACACATAGATTAATTATAAACATGAATGTGTTGTAATTAACACCCACCATTAACTAGAAATTATTAATAACTATATTTCATTATTACTAGCCTTTCTAAATCAACAGTTAGCGGAAGATTTAGGCTATTTTATTTTTCTCATCATATCGAGTAAAATGTTTCTCTGCCGGCGAGACTCACAAATTGTAACGCATATAGGCCTATTTAGCCAAAAAGCTAAATTTAAAATAATTAAAAAACCTTTAAACGGATTAATCCCGTAAGTAATTAAAACAAATAACAGCAATTGTTTCCGTCTTTTCGATGACATTAAAAAGGCAAGCAGACTTTAAACTAGTCAAAAATGTTATATCTGGTTCGTGTGTTCGTTGATGTCCATGCAAAACCAAAAAGTAATTGGATATTTTACAAGATTGTAAGCAGTAAGTGCGATGAGACTTACTGCTTACTGCACTTACTGCTTACAATCTTGTAAAATATCCAATTACTTTTTGGGTTTGCATGGACATCAACGAACACACGAACCAGATATAACATTTTTGACTAGTTTAAAGTCTGCTTGCCTTTTTGCTCGATGAGAAGTGTAATTGTTATTTAAAAAGGCCCGCGCTATAGGCTGATGTCAGTGTCGGAGAGTCGGTGAGAAGCCTCTGATACTGATGTGATTCTTTCTGACACGGTCCTCTGGGGCACAGAAGGAGAAGCAGAGAGGTGCTCTGGAGGCGTGACACAGAGACGGAGAACTGAGTCTTTGGTTTTTCCCAGGGCACGTGCACTAAACTTCTTTCTTTCCAACGAAAAGGCGATAAAGACAGCTGCTTAGACCCTTATAATAGACTGCCTCCTTATAAGTCGGCATATAAAACTAATCAGAGTGCGTTATTAAGTGTAATGTCATGCGCGTGCTTTGTGCTGTATTTGTTTACATATTTTACTACGAAACGAAAATAACTTAATAAAAAAACGAAAACAGCATAGGATAACTTATATGTATATGCATTTGAACCAATCAGTTGTCTGTCACAAAATTACTTTAATCCACATAATTATCTATATTTAATTAGCTGTTCAACATCTTTATTTATTTATTTATTTATTTTTAGTCTAATATTCTATTTCCAATGCTATGATGAAGGCCTGGCTTGAACTGTAGGCAAAATTGTATACACAAACATGATTGTAAACATTTTAAATGTTTAGAAATATAAAAAAAAAAACATTTCAAATGATCATAAAACATCTTTATAACATTACTATAGCAAATATAAAAGAGCATTCGTATGTTAAAACTACGACATAAACTAAAGTGCTGTGACTGATAAAAGACACGTTCTTTTTGTTTTTTACATTTTATTATTAAAACATTTCTACATTTTTTAACCAAAAAGCCTACTTTCCTTAATTCAGTATTATTACAGGTGTGACTGCAAAGAGTCCGAGAAGAGCGCGTGGGATGGGCCGAGCGCGCGCTGCTCCACGCGTGTGTTCACTGGTCTCGCGCGGACATTGCTGCTGCACTTCGACGCTTTCAGCGCGCAGCGGCGCCTGACTGACGGAAATGGGTCAGTGGAACGCACACTAACTCCACTTTACCCACACAGTGGTGGTCTGCTTTAAAGACAGTACTCACATCATTTAAATAACTCAATAAATAAAAATAACAAGGGTAAGTTTCGGTGTAACTGTTTCCTTTGCCAATCTTCTAATCTGTGACAGTCAAAAGAAGCTCAAATGCTCGTAAATTTAAATGAAACGTCCAAGACTCAAGATAAGCTCAGTGCTGAGTCTTCATATAGGCTCATAAATAAAATACAGTATTTAACGTTAGTTGAGTAAAGTTAGAGCAAAGTTTTCTCTGTCTGATGAAGTGTCCATAAACACGAGACCGGGAATGATGTGCGGTTTATTTATCTCTAATGTCTTCAGCTCAAATTAATATAAAAATGGCTGACCAAAAACAGATATTTTTTATCCACATACAAATTAATCTTTCAAATTTCTGTATAATAGACCACGCACTTGACTTAGGTCTGACTTTGCGAGACAGACAGTACCAGGGATGATGCGCAAACTGTGGGCACAGGACTGTTGGATGAGAAGGAAAAAAGCTAACCCTACGCTTGATTATTCTAATGAGCTGTCACAAACAGTTGTATTCCTACCTCGCATGGTGGTGGCGACTCGCTCCCGAACGCGTCAGTCATGAAGAAACAAACATAAACCAGAGTAAAAAAACAAAATCCTCGGTGGTGAAGTTTGGTCTCGTCAAAGCGGGAGACTACTGTGCAAAACCATTCCAGAGGTGCGAGAAGCGGTGCTCGGACTCTTCAGTTGTGCGGTAAGGCCAGCATGCGGGGTTTCACATGACATCTGCGAGAGCATATACCCACCGGAGGTTTTCACTGCCTCCGCGAGCGCACGGGAGAGCGCGCAGCAGGCTACGGCAGCCCGGATTGGACCGACACTTTCCGCTCCGCCCACTTTCTAGCGTCTTCAGCGGCATTAAGCATAGACGGACACTGTGCGGTCCGCGTGTACGCCAGGGCGACGCGCACAGACGCTGTTATCCATTTTCAAAGAAAATATTTACAAACATTCTTCTCGTACCTATCATGTTTGTTTCTGTCCTCTTATAGATTGCTTTTACAGATAGTAGTAGAACTAAATTATTATTATTGGTAGTTTGTCTGAGTGTTCCACATGAATTGAGTTGCACTCCATGGATGGTCATAACGGAGTAAAAATGGTGGGATATTGATGTATTTTTGTCCTTTCAAAATCTATATAGCGCAAGAAGTCTATACAAAATGCAACTTTTATATTTTATGATTAGGAAATTTATCTGTAAAACACCTTTAAAGACACAACATCCCACTTCTTCCCACAAATATACTGGCTATACAGTAATATATATATATATATATATAATATAATATTATAATAATATACATGGGTGGTTGACAAAATGAAAACTGGACTGTGCACAAATGAGAAAAAATGAATCTTCCTTCTTGGAGTTACAAATAGCATAAGAGATGTTTATCTTTAATGTTACAGTTTTTTTGTTGTTACATTTTTCTGTCATAATATAGGACACATTATACAGTAT
>JAUCMU010000097.1:9112981-9127547 GCA_032275025.1 Enteromius treurensis | reverse complement strand
ATGGTAATGTATAATGACGAGAATTAAACTTTATTTATCAAATGCAGAGACGGTCTCTGTAGTCAAGACGATGGTAAAAACAAAGTTTTAATAGGTTATAGACGTGTATGTAAAATGTCCCTTTAAGGTAAGCAGATCATTAACCTACTGACAACTTTTTCTTCCTTTTTCCTGGCTCTAGACATGGACATGAGTACTGTATATGCAAAATATTTTTATTTTATGTGCTCTAATATCTCATCTGCATTTTTGCATTTAAATATGTGCTTAAAGAGACACTGCAGGCTAACAGAGACCTTTCACTGGTCACCACGTCAACAAACGTCTAACTCTCCTCAGCTCCTAGAGGCTGTATTTTTAATATGCATTAGTACATCACATAACTCATATTGTTGGCCATCGCATGGTTTCATAAACACTGTTTTTGATCACATACATAAATGTTATTATACCGTTCACATCTAAAAATATAAATGAATCATAATGCATCTATTTCTTGATTGTTACATTAACATTTCAATTAGTAAGTGTTTGGGGGGAAAGCATTTGCATTGGCAAATAACAAGCCGATGTCAATAATAAATCTTTTTAATGGCCTTTTAGTATTTTACTTTGTTTTTCTGAATTTTAAAAATACCCAATATACAATACTAAACTACCTTTTCCTATTTTTTTTTATAGTTACAAGTAACATGAATACACTGTAAATCTACTCAATATGTTATCTGTATGTCATCCTGCTTAGCTTGAGAATGAACTAGTAAGGAATTCTGAGAAGAACTGCATAGACAAAATGTGTCTAAATCAATAATTCACACAACCAAGTTAAGTCTTTTATCGCTTACTTGGAAAGACTGGTAGACAGAAGCTTCCAGCCCTGATCAAAAATAACATTAACTGAGGATGAACGTGGAAGTATTCACATGAATTTTTGTGACAGGCCTTTTTTTTCTGTCTTTTATGAAATGAAAGAAGAAGCTCATGTAATTGATGTGTTTGGACAGCATGTTTAGTTATGAGAAGCTATTTTTGCGAGATAATATTTATGAGCACGTGGTTGTTGCTGTGTCAAAACAGAAAGATGTATCACATTTGAGTAAGCAAAGAACTCAAACAGATACGGCATAATCTGACAATCAGTAATGCACAGATTCATTCAAGAATGAAAGAACGTACGCGCATGGTATGCGGTAGTATCCTTTAGTATCCTTCAGAAACATGCACTTTCAATAATAATAATGTAAATAAATCAAATAAAACCCTGATAGATGAAAGAACAAAACAAAAACAGAAAGGTCATGAATATGGAACGCATCATTTTCCATTGGATATAAATATTCATTACACAGCGATTAGGATGTCATGACGCTGTTATTGGTTTCAACATGATTCTGGATTTTTTAAAAAAAATAGAAAAGAGGAAGAAAAAGACTCTCAAGCTTGATTAATCTCATCAGGACATCATCAATAATGGATGTCTCCAATCATGAGAGTGGGAACTTACTCTCCTGCTGCGTCAAGGACTCACCACTCAGAAGGGGTCTCTACCTCATAGATCTGCACCTCACAATATTCAACGGCCTGTCACGCTGGGCAGAGGCCGCTTCAGTCACAGACTACAGCGAGGGATGATCTCACAGGGTGCCTTATTTTGTTCACATTGATTTACTCTTTCCATGCTTTGCTTTTAATGTGTGCCCAGAAAGGCCCTCTAGTGCAAAAGCTATGATATAACGGTATAGCCCTTCAAAGAACGCCTTTGTTTTGACTGAGCACAACAGTGACCGCCTACTTTTTCAGCAGCCTTAGTTTCTTTTCCAAATACAATCGAATACAGACTTAAAACTCCACTGAGAAGAATCACAACATTGTGACTTTTGATTTAAAGAAAAAATATATATTACAATTATTACTTATTGTCTTCGACGAGGCAATAAACTACAATCCTATAAAATGTGATTCAATAAAAAAAATATATATATATAATAATAATACATTTATCAATATATAAATATTAATAAAAAATTTGGATAGTCATTTTTTTTTCTAAATTGAACATTTTGAAATCTGTTGAAGCTTTTAGTATCACTTTTTAAATGTCTTTTCTTTTAAATAAAAAAATCTTACTGACCTTAAATGTTTAAGTGGTAGTTGCATCATTATTATAGCTATATTATTTCCAGCTATTCAATCATTTTTGTAGTGGAGGCAAAAATGAATCTAAAAGTCCCAACTACAGGACTTTAAAAAATGACAACTACAGAAAAAAGTAACACTTTTTTTTAAAGGCGTCCATAATACAGAGTAATTACCTGGTTAAGTACTTGTTTCATGAAACAAAATGTACTTACCAAGCAACTAAATTATGGAACAGTTTGTACTTACAGTTTGTAATTATATAGATGTAATAGGCAGCTTTATGTAACAGGCCGAGTGATTACACTATGATTACATAGTAACTAGATGTGTATGTAATAAGTACACAGGTATTAGGGCATAAAGTTGGGCCAAATAAAGGGTATCAAGATTACAGTATATCATTTTTAAGTCTAGATGAATGAGTGAGCCAAGAGCAACAAGGCCTTCCAAAGGTCTAGAAGTCAACTGTAAGGGAAAATTACTTGAGTCTAGTCTAGAAAACTGTGATTTGTGATCTGAGTCAAACTCTGCTGATCTGATGCTGAATTAGTCTCAATCCCTAAGCCACAGTGCTAGAGATGCTCTGGCCGCTCCAGCCCACCCCCACCCAGGATGCGCAGAGTTTGCCCGGCGGCCTTGGCTGACAGACAGACACTGCAGAAGTCCTGCGTTGAAAGGACTGAGCTGAAAGAGGCAGACCGGGGCTTCACTGCTGGCCTGCTGGAGTGTGGAGCGCATCACTCTCTCGAGCGTCTAGACATTCCTCCGTATAAAGCTCACTCTGTTCAACTTAAAAGCTTTCCACACTTGTTTCTCTTTGTACCTTCGACTTGCATGTTTTGCCCTGGAGCACCAACATGTTCCCATAAGCCACACTGTATATGGATCTCTGCTTTAACCCAATTCTAACCTGATGTATGTGCATGTGACAATCTGTAAAATTATGCAAATTTGCAAACCCATTATAGTTAGTATAAATACATTGTACACCAAAAATGTGTATACATATTTGGAAATTCTTTGCACCGCCATTCATGACTGTCAAGTGTCATTATGTCTGTTGTCCAGATCCAGGTCCAGAGTAAATGAGACATTTTAGTCGGTCGCTTTAAGTGAACTTTGCAACCAAATGCAAGCGATTCCACAACAACGCACTGATTGAGAAACTGAAAAAATAGATTGTTTGTGATCCAAGAATGCATGTGGCAAAGAAGCTATTCCAGCCGAAAAATAAGTCCAGCAATTTTTGCATTTTTGATCAAATAAATTCAGAATTTATGAAATCTGCAAAACATGATCATGTATTTTCATTTGTATTTCATGCTATGCTCCTGTTGTGCCTCCCAGAACGTTCACTTACTGTAGCTGTCTAGAAACGTGGATAAATACTTGGAATAGGAAAAAGTTTTAAATGAAGATAAGAAACAAGTAAACTAATCTGAATAAATCAATAAATAACAGAAAATGAAATAACAAATATCCAGATACCCAGAACATACTGCAAAACATGGCTTAGTTCAGTATATTTGTTTTAGCTCTGTCTTATCTCTCTTTGCCTGAAGCACAGCATAAGCAAAAACTACCACATCTTACTCCACTAAATAAAGAGACTTACCACAGAATGATAAGTATGTGTTCTTAAATCCCTGCTGAATAGATCTTTATTTGTACCCTGACATGACAGGTCTCAGATCTTGCTTGGTTACGCATTTGGGCTTTTTGTTTTCCTTTGTATAAACCGTGAAACTGTCATCGCAGCAATGCAATAGTGACATATGTCTATTCTGTTTTTTGCATGGTTTAAATTTCACATGACAGATTCGGATGCTAATAAGATCAAGAATAAACATCACACCTTCCTCAGCCTACGGATTCCTTTAGAGGCCTACAAAAGTGTTGTTTGCATTCTGATATCCATTTAAATTTGAACAAAAGACAGCAAAACCCTCTGCTTTAAATATATGCAGTGTTAAAAGTCCAAATGCCAGCACGCTCTCCTCACTGGGGCATATTTAGCATTTCTGCATCTCAGACCAGGAGCACTAACATTTATGTGCAGAAAAGGACACGCGAAGCCACTTTACTACAGGGCCCCAGGACTTGCCGAAGGGAAGCTTTAATTCCCGCCATTGCGGTTCACTTGCTTATTCCCAAGATTCCCAAGTTGAATTTCTATAATGGGCTTTCGTGTGGGGTCATTCTCAGATGTCAAAAGTGGTAGAGTGTGGAAAAGGAAAGAAAAAAGAGGTATATTTCATCAATCTATCTATATCATCTTTATGATGCTTTCAATTAAACAAAAGTGACAGTAAGGACTTTCATCAAATAACCCTGGAAAAAGCTGTTTTCCATATAAGAAGAAGAAGAAAATATGCTTGAGCACCAAGTCTGCATGATTTCTGAGGAATCATGCAACACTGAAGACAACACTAATGCCCTAGAGCTCAAAGTTCAGCTTTGCCATCACAAATATAATCACATTTGAAAATACTGTATATTAAAATGGAAAACTATAATTGTAATGATGATTTTCCTGTTGTAACTGTATTTTCGATCAAATAAACACAGCGCTCATGAACATGACATTTTTAAACATTTTACTGACCCCAAACGTTTTAATGGTAGTGGATAAATATACTTATAACTTAAACAGCTGTTTAAGAATTACATTTATTAATATCTCACGTTGCATGCCCTATCTTTTTTCACTGCTGAACCAAAGTCCCCCCCACACAAACTTTAACAATTAAAACCATAAAAAAATGCTGTTATTGTTTTGGGAAATATATTGGATATTGGTTTTAACAAGCCACCAATTACCAGTAGGTACCCACAGGGTCCTTAACAGTTTCCACTAAAACCAATACAAATTCTACTATAACAAGTAAAACCATTACAAATTTTGATGTTTTATCATTTGACCTACTTGTTCTTGTGGCTTAAACATACCTTGGTTCACTTTTTAGATAGACGAGAAATATGTACCAATAAGTACATATCCCTGCAGTTTCCAAAAGAAATGAACATAGAGGCAGTAAAACTCTGTAAATTTGTGAGAAAAGGAATAAAAATTTTCAGAGTTTTGTTTAATAATGCACAATTTCCGCACAATTATTTGAAGAATGTTGTATTGTGACTTCAAAAGAATATTAATTTGCTGGGATATTTGAAAACTGATGCTTCTGAATGTTAGCGTCACACAAATCCAGCTTCATATCTATGGGTTATCATAGACGGTAGGTTTGTTCGGAGGCTCACAGAGTACGAAGATGTATTTGAGAACTGAGGAGCTCCAGTTCAATTCTGTTGAAGGAAGTCGAAATGGCATGGTTGCATCAACAAATGCATTTCGGCATTTGTTACCACTATTGGGTATAGGGTTGGATTTGGTGTAGGGCATAGAGCATAGAGTGATGATAGAGCATTAACCTTTATCAACAGATATTTCAATTCTAAACCGCCGCAATACACAGCTATATCAATGTAATAAAAAGCGCCATTTACTGGACATTTCTCTTTGAAACTGCAGCAAAAGTAGTATGGCGCATAAAACCTGTGTTGCACAAAAAGTGCACAGAGGTACATATTTTATGAGACCAGGTAGATTTGACAGAGGTAACGGCAAGGCAGTTAGTGGAAGCATCATTTGAAAAAATATAGCTCAGGCTCTCAGTATATACAAAGCATACTAAGCGGACAGTTCACTTGAAGCTCAAAGATCATATAAACATTACTTTTATCAGAAAAGATCCACACAACATCTTTTCATAGAAAAAAGGTGCTAAGTGTAACATGTACTGTAGCAGGTGGCAAAGTAATGAAGCTGAGAGGTGGACGGCCATATCAGCGTTACACGCAGGCTCTCTGTGTATTGAGCAGTAATTAGGTTAGAGTGACACAACGAGAGTATATAGGTTACCTCATTATTCTGCTACAATATATTCGTGCTCTATACGGTCCCAGGGTGAGAGGGGACCCACCCTTGCTCTCCGGGATCATTGTTTCAGCTTTGCAACCTAGTAACATTTCTGTGTGTCCTGCCGAGCCAACCGTCGAGGGCGTATCTGAGCTCACACCTGCGCTCCATCACCTGTGAATATATATTCCAACAAACCGCAATGAGGAAACTGAACTGAGCTGGATTCCCACTCTAGCCATATCTGCATAAAAGCACATGCTCTATATACAGTACCAGACACACTTGGTGACACGACTGTCCATCACTAATTATGCCCAAATCTCACAAAGATCATTGCATCACGCATGCACCAGCAACAGACGAAACACCAGCGAGGGGGAGGTCGGAGATTAAAATTCAGCCAATTCAATTGGTATACATGCACACGCTATGCAGGCTGACCAGATTAAAGACGGGCGTCTTAACTTGCCACAGATAAAGCACCAGGAGAGGCCAGATTACCAATCAACTCGTCACTAATTACAAGCGGCCTACAGGCAGAGAGCACAGTAGATTAACCAGGCCTGCTGGCACCGGCTCCACACTCTCCCCTCAGTCTGGATTTAATTACTGTTCACCAGCCTGCTCATGCAGAAAGATTATTTACTGTACTGTCTACCGTACTTTCTACTCCACTGTAATATCAAAGGAAAGTACAGATGTACACACTCCTACACAATTCAGCTGTCATTCCAGAATATATTGCATCATGTATTAGTTATATTGTATTGATTTTGACAGCATCATAAATTGTTTGTTCTCTGGGAAGCAATTAAATATTTATTTATTGGCTGTAAATATTCCCACATATTTTTCTCAAGAGTAAAAACCGAAATCTAAAGAACGAAAGTTGAGTGTAAGTACATATGAAATCCGACTCGGAATGGGTTTTTGTTTTCTGTACAATTCTGCGCCTGACAAAGAAATAAAGTAAATAAATACGCATTTTAGTAAACCTTTTTTTAAATGCATTACATTTTTTTGTTTGTTTTGCAAATTGATGCTGCTTCAATTTAAAAGAAATTAATAATTTTGTTTAGCAAGGATGCATTAACTCAATGGTGACAGTAAAGGCATTTATATAGTGTTACAAGATTATTTGGGCTGTTTTTTTAGGTTTATCAAGGATTCTTGGGGAAAGAAATACCATGATTTCCACAAAGACATTAGGCAGCACAACTGTTTTCAACATTGATAATAATAGTTTCATGAGCACCAAACAGCATATTAAAAACAATGTCTGA
Source organism: Enteromius treurensis (assembly GCA_032275025.1). Classification (NCBI taxonomy): domain Eukaryota; kingdom Metazoa; phylum Chordata; class Actinopteri; order Cypriniformes; family Cyprinidae; genus Enteromius; species Enteromius treurensis. The sequence continues at coordinate 9,120,206 of JAUCMU010000097.1, read as the reverse complement.
AGAACCATACAACGCTGAAGACAGGAGAAATGGATGCTGAACATTTAGCTTTGCCATATTTTAATGCACATCAACATAAAAACAGTCATTTTTAAGTGTAACGGTATTTCACAATATTATTGCTTTTTATCAATTAAATTCAGCCTTGGTGAGCCTAATACACTTCTTATTTATCTCAAACCAGGCATTTGGGAATAAAGTGAACATTTTGAGAACAAACAAACACACCCACACATAAAGGAATGGTGTTTTTTTTTGCTATATGGTGAAATAGTGAACACAGCTTGAATTTGATTAGTGAAGTAGTAACATACTGTAGAAAACACGCTACACACATACAGAGTAACATGTTTGCACAGTCCCAAAATAACTTCTATCCTAATTTTCTCTGAGTATCACTGAACCCTTGCAGTGAATAGACCCAGTCCAAACAGGAACAAACAAAACAAAAGCTTTCAACGATGCTGCTCTCATGAACGCTGCGGACCAGAAGATACCCCATTAAAGCACAAACATAAATCCACAACCTCCTGTCCCGATGAAAGAAGATGTTTGTGATCGTGTATAGTTTATATCAGTACAGAACCAGCAGTGGTGATTTAGTAGGCAAGCCAGGGGCTGATTAATTAAGCATGTGTACAATATGGACTCTTTTTGAAATTAGTACCTTTAATGATGGCTACATGCTTCCAATCAGGCAGTTTAAAGGCAAACCATCTGCCTGAACTTGGCTCTTGGATGGGATCCCCACCCCCACTCATTCCCGTCAATAACGTGATTCTGACATTATAAAGACTTACAGTATAGGAAGAGTTGAGTGCACAAACAAGTCCAATCTGTAATCTCTACAAACTCTCACGTGTTGTCTTGCACTTAATGTTGACATAAACACATGCGGGTGCGCATTTGGGAAAGAAGAGACTGTGGTGTGATCGTTGGAAAGAATCCATGCACATGTAACATGTTAATGAAAAGGAAATATTCATATTAGGGGAAAACAAACTATTGAGAAAGTGCTCATTAGACCTTATTAATAAATGCAAGTGCTGGTAATTAGCGAAAGGACCTTGGAGCCTCTGTTTCTTCTTTCCTTTTTACTGGTTCTTTTTGTGTTTGTTTATTTGTTTTTTTCTTCTTGTTGTTTTTTTGAAGTCGATTCCGCGCCGTTCCCTCATTTTTAGTGCTGACCTGATCTCTCCGCCCCTCCACTTCCTCTACGGACCTAGCCTCATCCTTTCATCAACACACTTCCACAATCCCCGTGCTCAGAGGAGGGCCGCTGGTCCAGTCCTGGCTCCGGTTCTCTCGCCTCTATCCGTCTACCCATGATTCTCTCCATCCACCCTTCTCAATCAAAGGCCCAAAGGCTTAGACCCACTTCTTCCTAAACTTAGGCCCTCAGTTTGTAGCTGACTGGCACGCTCCATATGCACGGAAAATTCTGCAGGCTTATAAAGCTTCATAAACAATTCATGTTTGGCGAGATGATTTCATTTGTGCTTTGTAAACAAATTGGAATTGTATTCATTTTTTTCATGACGAAATTGGAGAATAAAATTGTGAAGAATTAAATAAGCGGTGTACATTATTTAAAATCATTTAATTATAAGTGATATTGTTTTATGATATTTTATTAAATGAAGATAAATTATTATTATTATTGTTATATATATATGTTATATATATATATATTATTGTATAAAATAATGCAAAATCTAAAAGCAGGAAATAGTCATAATAAATAATAAAAATTGTAACAATAATAATAGTAATAAATACAGCAACAACAATAATAGTAGTAGTAATAATGTAATGAATATAATAATAACAATTCAATGTTGTAAATGTATTATAAAATAAATGGACTTAATGGTCATACATTTGGTCAAAAAAATGGTCAACTAAAGTTTTTTTTCTTCATCTTCGTCATCAATTCCTATAAAAATGCTTGCGATGGATGCATCAAACTGGGTCCAAATATTTTTATGATGGACAAAAGTTTTAGAGGTAGTGTGTAAACATGATTGACACAACTTGAGGTCGTATTTATTTTTTTAATGTGAGACCTTAAAGAAATAGTTCACCCAAAAATAAAAATGACCCCATATTTTACTCACCCCAAAGCCATCCTAGTTGAATTTTCGGTCCGCCGGGAAACAAAGCGCAGACGTGTGATTGCGGAAAAAACCCTGTCGTGTTTACATGAGTGACAATAAGCATTTATTAAGATCATTTAAACGTTGGATTCTCAAAAGTATGCAATCCAATTCTACTAGTTGTGTGTCTCCACCTATCTATTATGGAAGATCAAGTGAAGTACCTGACTGAGAAGGGGATATCATCCGCGTTTGCTGGCAAACATGAAACAACAGACGCTACCAACGCAGCTGGCCGATTCAGTATTGTGTTCGGTTCTCCAGAATTGCTCGTGGGTGTTAAAAAAGTGGAGAGATTAGCTTCAAACAGATGTTTTTCCGTGAGCGTCTAAACGGGATTTTCTATGCTGACTCTCCACGCCTTCCGAAACGTGACGCTGAACGAAACGAACTGTGATTGGTTGTTTGACATGTCAGTCAAAAGGCATTATGGGCGGTCCTTGCCAAAGAAAGTGGCTATGAATTCCAGACCTTCAGCCGTCAGTCTGAAGGTCTGGCTATGCGAGACTATGGATAGCCCAACACAGTCTCACGGCCTATTTGTATATAATTGTATGAGGTGCGAAACACGCGCTAATTCGTACAACCTCACTCGTGACAGGTAGGTTTAGAGGCAGGGTTAGGTTTATGTCATTCGTACAAATTCTTACGAGTTGGCAACTCGTAAAATACGTACGATTTAGAAGAAATCGTTTGAATTCGTTGAGTGAGGTCGTAAGAATTTGTACAAATTAAACACCTCGTAAAATATGTACGAATTGCTGTGAGATCAGGTTGGATAGCCTGAGGATGGCTAAATTAACAGCAATTGCTTGAGTGAATCTTTGTTTTGGTGATGTATCTTTTTAAAGTATATTATTTTCATAATAAATACTTATCTTCTTGCTTTTCACCAAAGATTTTAAACAGACAAATTCAACTTTTAAGAACTTTCCACACTGAACGAGGAAAAGTTAAACGAATATCGGATGCGATGAAAACACAATAGTTTTCAACTGTTGCTTCCACATAGACTGTGAATGTTTTTTTTTTCAAACCAATCTGAAATTTTTTTTTAGTTTCACAATGTGAAAAACAGGCTGTGCAATAAGATATGAGTATTAAATCAGATGACCAGAGCAACTGCTGTTACAAAAGGTTGACACGGTGGCACTAAAAGCTTAGAAGACTGTATTGAGCAGAAGCATAAAAACACCACAGCAAAAAACTCTGTTATCTGTACTATTCACATCACGCTTAGTGAGAAATGACCTTTAAACATACCCCAAATAAGGCTCTCAAACTCTACGCCTGATTGTTTGATGGATAATAATACGCAAGTTCAATTTTCAGGGTTGATTCCTTTAATATTAGCGCAGGAAATGTCCGATTATAGGCCGTTAAATGGCACATGAAAAATAGCTTGGCCACGGCAGGGATTTGGCATGCTTTATTGGACAAGGTGATTTGGACCAGTGGTGGGTGAGCATGATGCTGAGATGAAGTGCGGGGGAGGAGTTTTGGGTTCTAATTACCAGCAAGTGAGCAGTGTGCAAACAACGGCCTCTGAATGAATTGTTGGCAAATATTAAAGGACTGACCAGTGGAAGAAGATTGATAGGAGTGCTTTAAGAGGGATGCTGCAAATTAAGGCTCTTTCAAATCACCCTTTTCTCTTCAGGATGGATTGGCCTCCTTCCGTACCAATCCCTCTGAAGGACTTCCTTTACAAAAAGCTGTCAGTCTCTTCCGAAAGGGCAGAGTGGGTGAGGGGTCAGAGGTTAACTGCCGCTCGGCTGGATGAATGGAACTTTGACGACAAGTTTTAAAGCTTGTGTACTGGAAAAACAAAGAAAAATGAGGAGGTCAGATGGTGGACAGGAAAGCATGAGAGTTTCCCATTACTTTAATTAAAGAAATACTGTACCAAAACAGTTTGATTCGATATATTAATCTTTCAAATAATGACAAATCTGTACTTTAGTTCACGTATTTCCAAGATTTTCAATGCAAATTAAAATAATTAATAAAAAGTTCCAATGAATTGGAATGTGAAAACTAAGTGTTAATCACGCACCAACCAAGATGCTTATTTTAATGAAAGAAGTAACATATATACATATATAAAGTTGGATTTCATGCTGATTTACAGTACGCAAGTTTTTGGAGTATGCTTTATGGTTGTGGTCTTCAACAAGACCCATATTGTCAACGAAATCTAGTCAATACAATAAATCCTTTTATGTTTTCCCATTGAGTAGCTTAACCTCTCACACCTGGGATGTTTTATCGATGTCATCTTCTCCGGCCGCAAAGCACAACTGTACGCGACGTCCCTCCGATTGTCTCCTGACCTCATTCTGACTCTACCTGTGCATTTTTCAAAGAAGAGCCCAGAGGCATTGAGAGATGCAAAGGGGCTACAGGGGTCTGTAGAATAATCATCAATAACCCTCTTAAAGACAGAGAGTAAAAGGTGGGTGGACGCTGTTGTCGATGGATGTGAGAAGAACTTCGGGGGGAGGAGGAACCATTTCCCTAAAAAGCCCTTGTGCTATTTTGAAAGCCGTTTCCACAGACTTTAGTTATTCATGGCCAGACTTTGGCGAGAAAAAGACACATTTATCACCTGGACAAGACAGTGGTGCTGCTTGGGTAAGAAGGATGAGTATCCCAGGTGGAGTAATGGGAGATTGTCATGGTGCCTGTACACACGGGCGTCTCTGGCTTTAGCGTTTTTAAGATGGGTGATGTGCGAATGAGATCTATGTCTGGCCGATGTGTGGGAACCAAAAACAGCTGTTTTCCAAGGGTTGATGAGGCAGGCATTGCTTTAGCAGAGACTCCTTTTTACCAAAAGGGCTTTCGAGAGGGACGTCGGGCTTATTGCCTTTGAGGTGTAGTTTACAATGTAAACAGTGGACATGCAATGTATCTACCAATCGTTTTTTTAAAAACCATTAAAAGAACCATTTTTTGGTTCCACAAAGAAGCTATAGTTAAAAGTCAGTTTCTTATAAGAACCATTTTATCTTAGTGTCAAAAAACATTCTAATAATTTAAAGAACCTTGTTCTTTGACTTGGGGAACCCAAAATTTTTTTTATTGCATTGTTGCAAACACACCCACACACAGACACACGCATATATATATATATATATATATATAAATATGGATGGTTTCTTCATGAGATCACCATCAAATTCCAACATGGAACCATTTTTATTTCCTCTCAAAGACCTGTTCTCACCAATGCGTTTACACACTGAAGCGTAAAACACAACGTGTCAAAGCATCATCAAGACGCATCGTTTCGTTTTTTGGATTGACGTGCAATGTTAAAAACTGTTCGACCAATGAGATTGCAGCTTTTGTTCAAGTTCATTCAAGACGAATGTAGAACTGCTGGTTTCTTTTCAGCTTCACATTTCTTTCAAAATGTTTGAATATTTTTTACAGTTGGAATAAACAAAAGAAGCTGCAGTTTGTAAATGTCAGTACAACTAGTGCATAGTTTCCAACATTCATGGTACATCCTATAATTGATTTTCTTTAGCAAAGCTGATGAATATCATAATCCTTCACCCACTTTTTACATCTACAAGGTCTCAATATATCCCCGGTCTCGTGACCAAATGCACATTGGGAATTTGTATGCCAAATTTGGTCTTGGTTTTACCCTTTGAATTCTTGTGTGACCCGCACTATTCCTAGACATGCAATCCATTTCTTTGGAAGCAGATGATGTTAAATCCCATTGGGATTAGATTCATTTCTATTCAGTTATAGCTCGGATTCTTTGCTCAGTGCCTGTCGAATGTGAAAAGCATTGTAGGAGAATGTGTCTGCGGCAATTGTCTCCAATTGGATGGATCAGGCCTAAGAGCCATTTGAACCTAAACCAGCGTTAAACACATTGAAATTGGAAACACATTTGGGAGTCACGGACAACTGCATGCACGCATGGAAAAATGTGAGGTTTTGTCAGGATGTGGACATTATTTTTGCTCTGCTTTTGAATGTTGCAAAACGTTTTTATATTTTTTTATTACAATAAATGGTCTTGGAATTCTACATTGAGTGACCTAACTCTAACCCAAAACTTCAGTATCATCATCTGTTATTTAAACAAACAAACCAAGAACAACCGTCTATTCTCTTCATGACAACTTACTGTATACAGCAAATTATGTGTTTCAGAGAGCTACAAAAGGTGGATTAAAGCTGAGATACGCCAACAAGAATGAGAAATGGAAGCTTTAAATACTGTTTTTGGTTCACACCACCAAACACCACAACAGTACACATACACAGACACACACAAATCCTCAATTAAAGGCCAGGTCTTGGCCTATCTTGCTGGCAGTGCAGTGTTAACTTAATGCAGCGTGAAAAAATCATTATGCTGCACCACAGATGGGTCCAGTCAAGCAGAGGGACCCTTGTGCTCCTCTCAGATGGACATTTGACCATGAACCCTGCTAAAGAGACCATACTGTAGCTGCAAGACACCACTGAGAAATCATGGACTAATATAGATAGCAAGTAGGTTTGCAGTTAAATATGACTTCTATGAAATGACTAAAAGTTTTGGCAACGTGATGTCCTTGATAACCTTTCCACCTCACCGGCCTTGGGGGCCCAAGCATCAAAGAACATGTAAACATGTTTTAAGGCACTATAAAACTCAGGAATGGCAAAGCACCTGCCATTTCACAGTTTTATTGCAGTGACAGAAGCATGTTCCTATTGAGCTTTTAAAAACAAGTGCCTGAGAGTGGATTGTATGAAATCGTATAAATTAGCCACATCTTACTATATATTTATATATATGTATATATAGATATATATATTAGGGGTGTCACGGTTCACAAAAATCATGGTTCGGTTTGATACGATACAGTAGTGTCACGGTTCGGTATGTTTTCGATACGACAAAAATACCAAAAAAAAGATTTTTTTTAATTTTTTTTTTATTTTTATTTTTTTACATATTTATTTATTAAAACTAAAATAATATGACCTTGTTTTTTCCCCCCTTTTCTTTTACTTTGAACAACAATGGAGCTATACTTCACATAACTTCTGGG
>JAUCMU010000097.1:9088621-9105110 GCA_032275025.1 Enteromius treurensis | reverse complement strand
ATAATAGGATATTTGATGAATAGAAAGTTCAAAAGAACATTATTTATATGAAATATTAATATTTTGTAACATTATAAATGCCTTTACTGTCCCTTTTGTACAATTTAATGCATCATTGTAAATTATTTAATATATTTACTTAATAAAGAAAGAAAGAAAGAAAATCTTATACTAACTAAAACATTTTTTACCATTACTGTCTATAATGAATTACATTATATACACATTCCACTGTATAATAATTGTACAAATTCCTATGGCTTGGAAGTCACAATTGTAAAATTCCCTCATGTTCCCAGGTGTTTCCAGCTGTTCCTTTACAGTCTCAAAGCATACTGACTTTAGTTGCAAGCACTCAAAGCCGAGTTAGGGCACTAGGTAGGAGGCACAAGCTAATATTATGATTAATGTGAGACAAAGCCTTTATTGTGCTGCTGGTGCTGACGTATTAACAGACCCGGGTGCTCCGTTAGGAGGGCGACGAGCATTGCTGGTAATTACAAACACCTGCGCCGTGAGATAAAAGTCTTGTAGGATGGAGAGATCAGATGAGCCTGGCTGTAGATCACGGACCATTTATCAGCCCGGTGGGCCATTGTGCATGAATGAGCACTTCTATACGTGCTCATGAATATTAAAATGAGTCATTTTTAAAAAAAAAAGGAGGCTTGAGAGCGTCAAGGGAAGCTGGAAAAATGAGATTCCTGAATGATTTTAATGAGGGTGTTTATATGAGTGAGCCAGAGGTCTGAAGGAGAGCAATCGGCTGTAAATAGAAAAACTGGAGAGCGTTTAAATGAGGGAAATGGAGTGAAAGGGGTGATTACGGGCTGGTGTGGGGCTTGTAGCGGCAGACGAGGAGGATTCCTGTAAAGTGCAAACCCGGTACTTTCAGATACTTCATTTTCTTTGGCCTTTTGGCCTCATTATTGAAAAGGTGCGGGCTGTTCCAAAACTTAGTGAGGTGCCTACATAGACAGCATTTAAGTGTATCACATGCAGAAGTGCTGTTATTGTTAACTAAAACCAAATAAATAAACCTTTTAAATGAGTTCTTGTTCCCTGCAATTTAACTGAAATAAAAAGGTGATTCAAAATATTACTAAAACTAACAAAAACATAGATATGACGTTAAATTCACATTATGCAAAAAAATTTTGCTTTAGAAACTAACTGAAATAAGTTAAACAAACAAACAAACAAACAAACCTAAAATTAAAATAAAGCTAAATAGAAACATAAAAAATTCAAGATGTTGAATATTAATGAAACTAGTAAATATGAGGATAAAATGCATTTTGTTAAGAAAGTAAGCTAAAATGTAAAAAATAACAAAAATATAAAAGATAAAAATCTAAAATACTGACTTGAAAACTACAGTAACTGAAATAAAATAAATTTTAGGTTGAAGTACTAAAAATATATAAAAGTGAACTAAAAAACAATATTTATACAAAAAAATAAGCCTAAAATTTTAAATTAAAAATATAAAAATTAAAGCTAAGTCATATAAATTAATACTAAATAAATAAACACACACTTGAATTAAGCAAGGGAAATGTAAATTAACTATAAATACACAGTACTTATAATAACATTCAGCTTTCTTTTATAGACACGTTTGGAGAATGAGTTTTGAGTTGACAATTTTTCCCAATATTTATCATTAGTTTACCTGCTCTATTGAAATCAATAGTAATAGTAGAGACACACATCATTCAAACGGACTTATTTATGAGGTTACATTTCAGTTCCCTTAGAAGACAGCTGCCTATGCAGCCTAAGTATACAGCAAGTTGACTGCAGTTTTTGTGGCTTTGTTCCAAAAACTGCAAACACATCACAGACGTACAAACCAAGAAAACCACGTTAAGCATCTCAAAAGTGCACCTGTCGTCTTTGTCTCCATCCCAAAAGACGGCGTTGGATCCCTGCAGCGGAGACAAGAAGAGCTGGCTGTGCTCGTGGCAGGGCAGCAGGTACCTGAGACAAGCAAAGCTGGGATCCTGCATCTGTCTCATAAGAGGAGCGGCTAGAGGACGCTAGAGACACCGAAGGACATGACACTGTTAGAAATACAGCATCTGCAGATAAAACCTGCCTTCAGGACTCTCTGTCTCTGGTTTATGTCTATTTTAACAATTCCCTAGACTACAGTTCAAAAGTTTGGGGATTTAAGACTTCTTATTAATATCTCTTTCGCTGCATTTATTTGAGCAAAAATACAGAGAAAATGATGAAATATTAATACAATTTAAAATAACGGTATTGTAGTTAATTATCTGTTAAAATTAAATTTATTCCTGTGACCAAGACTTTTTAGCATCATTACTCCAGTCTTGATAAATATTTAAAGAGTTAAAAATAGCATTTAAAATTAAATAGCATAAAAATTATAATAAAAGCCTTCAGTCACTTTTGGTCATTTTAATTACTCTTTATATACAGTTACTTGCTTTCTTGATCTTTCACCACGTGACGAAGTTGTAAAAGACTTGTGAATTCATTAGTATTAGAAGCCAGGCAGGTGTGTTTCGTACCTTCTCTGGTTTGGTGTCCCAGCACTCCTGCATCAGCGCCTGCAGGCAGTGAAACTGCACCTCCTCTGGGCTGCCCAGTGTCGGCCTGAGCCCTTTTGACAGCTTCTTGGCAATCTGCAGCTGATGCTGACCCATGCACGGTCTGCGACCCGACAGAAGCTCATACAGGACCATGCCGTATGAGAACATGTCCACCTAAAACACAGACGAGCATCATCTAACAGCAACTGTAACTGTATACCGTAGTGTAATTAGTGTAACTTTGTTACAATAAAATAAATACAAAGTGATTCATATCTGCATAAAATAGAGATTCTAAGCTTTCAAATGGTACCACATATGGGGTTATTGGTGCATGCAAAGGGTTAAAAATTCAAGGCACAAATTGAATGTAACTTTTGGAGGTTAAATATATACAGTATAAAAAAATATATTATGACCTAACAAAAGCACAAGTAAATGCATGTCGAAAATCTGAAAAATATTTTAAAAAGAAAATAAAAGTAAGAAATGAATCATTTTATTTAGTGTGGATCTAAAGTGACATTAAATACATTTAGAATGTTAAAAAAGAACATGTCGCTCCGTGTCCAGTAGGATTCTCTCTGCTTATTTCCTCAGGAGAGGTTTTCAACAAAACACTGATTTTGACATAAAAGTTACTTTTCTGGATGTACAATATTTTTCTTCTATTGTCTAAAGTTTAGATGACTGCAAATTTAAACTTGCATACATTTATCTCTATGTTATTGATTAAAAAACATGGACAGCCTATGCTGATATAGGTTTGGCTAGATTTTTTATAATGGCTGCAACATCTGCGTCAATTGTATAAGCACCTTGTTTGTCTGTGTTGACATACTTTTCTGTAAGAAGATGAACATTTAAATGGAAAAGTACATTTAAAATGATTAGCATTACATATTAAACAATGTGTTGCTTTTAAATCGTTTTTAAAAATACAATTAATATTACAGTACCTCAACATGATTGAAATCTAAAAGAATTGGAACCAAACCAAAAAATAAACAAAGTCAAATTTTATACAAGTAACATTATTAGATACTTATTTAAATAAAAAGCATTCTATGCTCTTTGGTAATTAGTGTGAAAGTGTCTCGGTCGATATGTTTTTGGTTCATTAATGAAGCATTTGTGTGACAAGACTTTGGAGGTTTTGGACAGACACATACATCTCAATCCTGACCTTTAACATTTCATGACCCCTTCATCAATATCAGGCCACTGGGATTGGATTGTGATCTGTGCTGATCTAGAGTGGACTTGAGTTATCAGAAGTAAAAAGTATATAGTATATATGAAGTGAAAGCTGTCTTTTTGAAAAGCTCTATCAAAGAGACAGAGGGAGATGATGGACAGAGAGATAGTCTCTAATGGTTTGTGGATCATTGCAGAGTACAAAGAGACAATATAGTGAAACCTGAGAGTGATAGACAGGTTGCCGAAGAAAGAGCAGATGATGCTGTCACATCCTTCTCCCACATTTGAGGGATATGAAGTATTAGTTGTGTCACAGCGGCGGACTGAAAAAGAGAAAGGACAGAGTTCAGAGTAATTAAAAGAGCATGCTGTTGTTGTTTTGACTAAAAGACTTACCAAATATGTTTCTGAGGCATCATGGGTAATGTTTGCGGATCCAAACTAATTCATCCTAATGGTTTTTTAATAACAAACCAGACAGAAATACAGACTGAAATAAACAGAAAATTGCTGCATAATATTCACAACTGCTATAACTGGATATTTTAAATCCTAAAGACGTTTTTATGCAATTTGTTTGTGAACATTCGGAAAGCGCGCTAGCAAACAAAGGTTTATCAACATTCATTTGCATTTTGTCTAGACGCGACATCACATTTATCCTTTTGTTTTACATAAACAATGTATTGACCCAGTATCAGCAGGGGTAACATCCCCAACTACAGTACAAGAACATGAAACACTCTTTTGTTTTGCCGATAACGCCACACGTGGAAAAAAAAAAAAAAAAAAAAAACACTTCCTGCACCTTTAATATTTTGTTAAATGTTGGCGCAATGTTGCAGAACCTCTATAACTGCTGCAGTAACCAGAGAAGTCACCAAGCTAATGATATCAACAAGGTGGAGGCAATACGCCAAATTAATTTATTTTCTTAATTCTTAATGAACATACATTGCTAGTCTTACTTATCACTTATTTTTCTTTTTCTGAAAGTTAGCATTAATGCTACAACTAGCACAAAGTACAAAACTTTTCCCTCATTAACAAATTTTAGTGAATGCGAATTTTCTAATATATTAATAAAAATAAAATTGGTTACATTAAAACGTTCACATTTTCTATTTTTCACAATATCACGATCAGACTTTTTATTAAATAGGAATACTAATGGCCGAGGCCACACACTTTTTGTTTATTTGGCATCTCTTCAGCCAACTGTAGCCCACGCTACAGTTAATGCTCTTTAAACTCAACACTTTACACGAATACAGAGCAATTAGGGCCCTAATGAGAGTGGGTAGATGGGGGAGGGAAGTGTTAGTGAAGAGTTGGAGGTGAAGGGAGGACAGAGAGATGGAAATCTCTAGATGCACTTTCTCCCTCATTACCAGACAAAGGGGTTGTCTTATTCAGCACCAACAACCCACAGCCTCAGAATGATGCTCACATGACGAGTCACTGTAATTATGTTATGCCAATGCTCTTTCATTTTTCTCACAGTTACTTGGAGTCAAGTGAAAGTCAACTTTCATCAGAAAGAAAACCAAGAAGAAGTTGTATTGCAGCAATATTTTCCAGCAAGGACTGAACATTAAAAGTGACAGTAAAGACATTATAAATATTAAAAAATACTTTTATTCCAAATAAATGGGCAACAATTTAGTATACTATTTGCTTATTAGCATGCCTATAATTAGCATACTGGTTGTTTATTAGTACGTCTAAAGCACATATTATGCATGACCATATTCTACATCCCTAACCCTTCCCAATACCTAAACTTAACAACTAATAACTATTAATAAGCAGCAAATTAGGAGTTCATGGAGGTAAAAGTTGCAGATATGGTTTGTTATTAGCGAGACTTGGAGCTTAAAATAAAGTGTAACCAATAATACAAAAAAAAAATAAACCAATAAACTTTCAAAGAATTATAAAAAATACAAAAATAAAAAAAAATCATGGTTTCTACAAAAATATTAAGCAGCACAGTGTTTTCAGCACTGGTAATAATAAGACATTGTACTTAAATTCCGAAAACCCAGTCTCACATCAATTCGTACACATTTTACGAGGTGGCAAATTCGTACGACCTCGCCGGTCATGATTTTTGGTAAATCGTACGTATTGTAAAAATGACCTACACTTAACCCCACCCCTAAACCTACCTGTCACTGGGGTTTAGACTCATCGTATGAGTGACGTTGTACGAATTTATACAAATTTGCCACCTCGTACGAATTGGTCGTGAGACTATGTTGGAAAATTCAGCTTTCCCGTCACAAGAATAAATTATTTATATAATATAAGTATAATAATATAGACAACAATAACTTTAAATGGTAAACATATCCTTTTGAATGGTAATGTGATTTAACACTTCTTCTATTTTTTTTTTTTGGGAGTAAAACAGCTGGGAAAAGTGCTTGGTCATGTTTCAGTTCGATCCCCATGAGATCCTTCATATTTCATCAGCACACTCTTCACAGAAATCTCTAGGTCATTTTGATGGGATGTTCTGTTAGCAACAGTAACCAAGGACGACGGAGCTCAGCAAAGGGTCAGTTCTGTAAAAATCTGCAGGCAATGATTCCATGTGGGCCTGCTGACTGCCCATAACACCACCCAAACCTCACACGGAAAGATCTCACAGATGACCAAAGACTCAATCTAATGTTTGAATTTCACGCCCGGCCTTTTCTTCTGGGTTTCTGTTGGGTCCAGTGATGCAGTTGAGTGATTCTCGTTTATAGTTGTGGCAGGCTATTCATTGGCATTAGGAGCAGGAAGGCACTCTCTCTTAACGAGCAGATCACTGAAAGCCCTCTGATTAGCCCAATTAAGGCTCCTTCCCATCACTGAGGAGCACCACTGTCCAAATCAGTTTAACAAGGACATTTCTTCAATACCAACCTCTATCACATTCAACACGGTAATTAAAGTAATAACATGGTGAAATCGTTTTGTTTTACTTGCAGCTGGAAATTGAGTTAGTTATTCAGGAAGACAAAACAAACAGTAAACACATTTCAGAAATGTATTAGACACTTACAGAGAGAGAAATGTGAGTGGACATGGTTTGTCGTTTCACACAGACCTCCACTCCTCACACCTCAGTCACAGTGAGACTGTTCTCTGTGTTCTTGCTGCCTGACTGTATCAGTGAGACAGCGCTGCCAGAGATCTGAGCCACTTCACAATTTAAGCCTTGATTTTCCCAATAATGCTTCAAAGTGAAGAAGCAAAGCCTTGTGTAAGCCTAGTCTTAAACTGGATTGGATGAGCCTAAATGAATAAACTAATTACAACAATAGCAATTAATTAATGTAAAAAAAAAAAAAAAAAAAAAAAGTAAAATAAATAGAAATAAATACAGGCTGCATCATAAAAGTGGTCAGCAATATTCAAAAATCTTTGAAGCCATACAATATACAGTAAAATGGTTTAAAATTAAAGTACCTAAATATTCATGAAAATATGATGTTGACGTGTTTAGTAGTTGGATGATGCAAGAAAAAAAAATTCTATGTTGTAAACAAAAAATAAAATACTTTCTATTAAAATATTTTCTATAACTTTTGATTTAATTTTTTTTTTTTTTTGGGTGCATACAGCTTGGAATATGGATGGCTATTTGTATTTATAATGGTAATTTTGCACCCTTTCTGATGTTTAAAAACACACTTTTACTTTTAAAAGAAGTCGACATTTGTCATGTCGCAACTCACAGAAGAAAGAAAATCATGTGGGTTTTTTAACAGACCGTTGTGTTGTGTCAACAAAGGGTTAGTTCACCCCAAAACTAAAATTCTGTCGTTAATTACTCACCCTTTCAAGACCTTTGTTCATCTTTGGAACACAAAGATATTTTTGATGAGAGCACTCTTACCCTCCATACCAAGGATCCTAACACAATCAAGGCTCAGAAATTTAGCAAGGAAATCAGTGGTTCAACCATAATTTTACAAAGCTACAAGAATACTTTTTGTACGCAAAGAAAACTAAAATAATTACTTTATTCAACAATTAATCTCCTCTGTGTCACCCTATAGCGTCATTTTGGAAAGTATCACATACAGTATATAAACAATGTGTGCAAAGTATGTATGCAGGTTTACTTTCAGACCAAAGCGTAAACAACGTAAATAACGATGTCCTTAATTTGTGTTCCAAAGATGAATGGAGGTCTTACGGGTTTGAGAACGAGTAATTAATAAAAGAATTTTCATTTTTGGGTGCGCTATCCCTTTAAAGAGTGAATTGTCAATTTAGGGGACATTAACTGTCAAGGTCTCTTTTGACCCTCAAATTTTTATATTCATACTTAGTATGCAGATGACAAGATACAACACAAACATCTTCATGAATATACAATCATAAATTTTTAAGTATGGACTAAATTTGAATTTATAAATCCGGCACTGAAGGATAAGTCATGGCGCGATATTTTGATTTATCATCGCCTTTTGACTTTGGAAGGAATTATGCCAATGAAATAAAACCAGCGACTTTGGCAAGGCCGTCCCATAATCATTGAGACACAGCTCATGATTCCTCCATCTCATCATCCTAACACGTCTGTGGATCAGTATCCAATTATATCCCAGGATGCATTGTCATCTCCACATTCATAGGTATGTCCTTTGGGTCATCACTTTAGAAAGTCAAGCACTGCATTCCGCTCACATAGCCACTATCTGGCTGTTAAAGAAGCAGGCAATGAGGTCCATATACGTCTTCAGTAAAAGCAGCATGGCTGGACAAAACGATGCTAGAAAGATCAATCGCTTTATAGATGTTCTAAACAATTTCAGAATACTAATCCAAACCTGCAGTAACCTCTGGCCATTCACTGATTCAGTTCATAATAATACAGGTTTAAATGACACATTATAATGACTAATTGGGCTGTATTGTCAAACAGGTAATCCCTTATCTTTTCTACAGGTGTTCTTGTGAGATTAGAGGAAACTTGAGCAGCTTTAGCCCACTAGCAGAGCAATCGCTAAACCACATTCTCTCAGTGTCACAACACAGATTACATTACTTTATAGTTTAACCAAAAACGAAAATGATCATTCATCATTTACCGTACTCACAATTATGTTATTCAAACCCATATGACTTTAGGTAACTCTTTAGCTTTTGTGTATAATATATTATGTTTTAATGCATTTATTATGCCTTGTATGCATTGTACAATCTCATGAATTATTACCACATTACAACACTTATCAATTCAGTATCACTATGCATTTTAAATTTGGATATAAATAATTATTTACGGCCAGATATAATGTATTACAATGCAGATTATGAATAATTAACCCTCTATAAAGGCTACAAGTTCTGAACTTCTTACTTATGTGGTACACAAAAGCGAACCATTGCAGTTTGATGTGAAAAACTGCAATGATTAAATTTGCATGTATATATATATATTGCATACGATTAAAAATACGTTTTGGCACTGTTTGGCTTAAAAGCTTCACTGCCTATTCACTGCAAAGGAATAAAATCAAATAATTTCACTAAAATTAACAACAATTAAATCGCTCCAATTTCTGTGAAATGTCACATCTAGTTTGCAGCAGTTACTTTTAATGAACACGCCATTGAAAAGCACCCTTTGGCCTGTCATTTCCCGAGCAGCAATGCCACAATGGCCGACCAGACGAAGCGAACAGAAATAGTATTTTGAATCACGCTGCCGTGGTCGGATGAACATCCCCGCTCCACACTCTGAGCAAAGAATGCGCAGTGATTTCACCGGGAGGCAGGGGTAAGTGAGAAACGCTGTGATTTAGGGACAGGACACGACGGAGGGAGGGAAGGAGGGGATGAACAGTGGGAGCAGTGAGGGGGAAAGAGAGGGGGATGAGATGGGGATGAGAGAGGTCTGCGGGCTTCTGCTGCCACCGCAGTAATGGCCCAAACGAGGTGGAGGGGAGAGCAGTGGAGTGAAGCCAGGGGTGAGGCGGTGGTGACTCTGCTTCAACGCCATATGAGCTGGCAGCTTGTCACAACCCAACCCATCACACAAACGCAGACACAGACACATTCCCATTATCCTACACATCAGATCAGACCTGCCTCTACAGCCCCTTCACGTTACCAGCACAAGTGTGATAAACACATCAGAATCGACCAGCATTCCTTGTCCGCACCAAGCGCCGTCATCAGGCCAAACATAATCAGTTATATCCTCTCGGAAATGCTTGTTATAGCGATATTCTTCATAATTGACATCATCCTCTCTTACAATCGATGAAGCTTCTCAAACCTCTATCCACAGGTCCATCCATCTCCCTCTATCTGTCCATCAATCAATCACCCTTACAAACCTTAAAGTTAATTCAGTTTGTCTAGAGTTCAACATTGCACTTTTCTAGTTGCAATTGTAGTTATATACATTATTATGAAATTCAATTGAATTATATCTCAAGGTTAATATATTAACATTCAAATTGCTGCTCCACATTTTTTTGATGTCTCAGTGAAATTTAAAAGAAATTCTCAACTCAGTTTTGAATGGAGCACAACCCTGGTTGACAGACTGAGCCTTTACGCATGTATTTCCCTTGTCTTTCCTATGAATATTTATGCAGATTCAAGTCAGGTTGGTAAAAATAGCTGAATATGATTATGGTGTGGTCACATGGTTATTTCATCTTTCTAAGCACACACATATTTAAACCACATTTGAGGGATAATTTGAAATATTGTTTATAAAAATGACCCATTTAAAGAAAACAAGAGTGAAATGATTGTAACTGGTATACAATCTGTATATGTCACTGAAGTGTTTTCGAGTGAAAAGCTATATAAAGCATCCTTTGGCTCTCGGACCCTGTTGTACTCTATTATTCTGTTAGCAGTGGAGAAATATTTTGAGAATTCTATTGTTCAACATACTGACTGTCTCCTGTATTGAACAGCGAAAACATGACCTTTAGGTCATCTCAAGCTCACCCGTCTCTCTTCATCACAAACAAACCAACAACACCTTTTCTGCAATGTTGGCACACAAATGCAAGTGTTCTACCTCCTAAATAATAGACGGCATTATGTAAATGATATCTGAACAGCTCTGAGAGGGTTATCAAATTCAGTCAGAAATATTCCAGAACATGCGCACAGACTTTTGACAGCGCGTGAAGAGTTTGCAAAGGCAGAGGAGAAAGAGGAGGAGAAGAGGAGGAGGAGGATGAATAAAAAACCAAACAAAGAGAGGGGGCAACGTGTGGAAAGCAGATCTGATCTGGCGACATGTATATATTTCGCATTCGGCAAACAAACAAAAGGCAGGTAAATAGCAGGAGAGGAAATGCGTGGTTATCCGATGCCGCCGCTCCGCGCTCAGTCCGCACCTCCCGGCTAGGGTTTCCCTTCCAGACAAAGAGCCACCAGCGCATTCTGCCGGCCTGCCCATAAAAAGCTGCGCTGAAAAAGCCAACACCTCTTCCCTTCGGGGGCTCCACAAAACACTTTTGTTAGTCGATATTAAAACATGTTGCAATATCAGCTCTTGTCTCACAAAGGACACTTTATCACACGCATGATGAGGTTGGTAGTTGGCTGGTTTTTAATATAGGGACTGAACACACCACTGGGAGAAAGGGCTGGTCATTTTGTGACTGTATGGGTAGTTAGAGTTAACTTAGATGAAGCTCAGATGTAATGGGACTGTTAAAGGAAGAAATAAGATTCTGTCATTAATTGTTCCACCTCAAGTCGTTCCAAGTGTTACCATGAATTCAAATCAAATCAAACTTGTTTTCCACAAAAGAACAAATGTCACAGGTTCAGGAAGACACGAGTGAGTAAATGTTACTAGCATTTTAAGACATCTTATGTCACAAGCAGTACAATTAGATAAAACTACAAACTGAAGAAAAAAGTTATTTGAAATGATAAAAAAAAAAGTTGTTTGAATTGTTAAGTGAAACTAAATTTTATTACACACACTCTTGTTAGACGTTTCAGATTTTAGCTAGCTGTCAAAAGTAATAAAAGTAATACTAAAAAATAATAAAAGTAAGATAACTGCGCATACATATTAAAAAATAAATAAATAAATAAAACTAAATTAATCTAATTGAATGAAAACTGTAATGGCATCTCAATGAAATTAAAACAACACTGGTCAGAAGATAAGCATGTATGGGTCCAGAACGGCTAGGCTTCAAGTTAACAATACTGAGCAAGGTTTGGGTGAAACATGCAAAGACAGGCTGAAACAGAAAGCTGCAGAATGGGCTTCGGTGACTGTACAGTCTCTGGACTCACTCACTCAGCTGGACAACTCCTCCCAATTTCACGGACCCAGTCGGGGGTCTGTCTCCAATCGACACCACGAGACAAACTGTCCCTTTACTTCTCACTCTACACTGTGTCCTTTCTTCTCGTCTCAGCTTATTTCCCAAAGACCTGAGGCTCTAATGCTTCTTTCTGCTCCCAGAAAATGGAAACTCAATGCCTGGGAAAAGCACAAGAAACAACTTGAGGTCTGTTTCATGTCATACCTATTGTTTGTTGCTATTAGGTAAGACAAGTCAATTTATTACAGCTTTGCTACCTTAAAAGCAGTTGACGACCACGTTCCTTGCCTGTAGATGAGAATCCTGGACACATTTAATGCTCTATTTGAGGGCTGTCTAAGGAGAATGCATCAAAAAAACATACTGTATGAAGATACAGTACTTGTCTCTGGCTAAGAACTGAAGAAACTATAAATTACATCTTATGAAAACGTATGCTTCAATCTATATATCTGGATATACTTTTGAAGACTCTGCAAAAACCCGCTGTAGCTGGCTATTGTAAACATACACACTCTCAGATTGACCAGTTTTTGGTCTCTTGTGGTTTTGTGAAAGTGGAGTGGACCTTCCCTTCTTTTCTTCCTTGAATTTTCTTTCCGATTAAACCACCCAGGAAATACTGTCACAGTGAAAGGGTGAAGTGCAGGTCTATTCATGAATTACGTAAGGATTCCTAATCCCTCTGACAGTTCGGGAAGAATCATCTCTCTGTCATGGTGAGAGTGACAGTGTCACGGTATAAACTAGGGATATGATTCAGTCCCATTGGCAGGATATGATATTACGTCATCTTATTGGAAAATAAAAGGAGCCTGGAGATGGGGGAAATCTGAACTGGAGATCTGTGTATAAAACATAAATGTATACAAGAAAATATTGGACTTTCTAAAGACTAAAGGTAAATGGTATGGCCCAGGATCTCTTAATAACACATACTAATGGCTGTAAATTCTTGTCTGATGAACACATAAAAGCGCAGACACACTCTGGGTTCAGTAATAGCTTTTATTTTTGAGTATCCTTTAGTTCAAGCTAAAATGGCAAAAATGGCTTATTTGTTAAATGCATTGCTTATCAAAGGATTTAATGACAAAATAACCACCAATTGGCCATAACTTTTCACTTATTTCATAAAGTGTTATGGGTTTTTTAACCATTTTTAAAATGTAGTATTTAATTGGGACCGTCTGTTCTTATTTGTCCAAGAAAACAAATGCAAAAAGAAGATCAGACTATATTATAGTGTACCAAATATAATTCAATATTTTTTCTGCTTTCAATAGGAATGTAAAACATATACTGTAACTGTGCTATATATATATATATATATATATATATATATATATGTATAGCTGCAGTTTCATTTGATGATTTGTTGCTCCCCTCCAAAACTGACATCCAACATATATGACTTCATAGTCCCAACAATATCTCAACATGTTTTGGCTTTGCAGTAAATCATTAAAATAATAATAATAATAATAAGGCAATTGAAAGTTTTTTCATGTATGAGAAGCAAAGTTGGAAGTAATAACCATGAATAATTGTGTTATTGCATAGGAAATGCAGACGACTCATACAAAAACACAAACATTTCAAACAAACATGCATCGGCTCAAAAAAATGAGCTTAATGAGTATAACTGTTACAATCTACAGTATTCAAAATCATTAAAGGGGTCATATTTTCAAATCTTTTTTTCCCTGAGGTCCATTTACAATGTTAGGCAAGTTTTCTGCATCGAAACAGTCCTAATTAAGTTTGTCATGACCACCTGCGGCCCCTGATTTTTCATGCTGTACCTTTAAAGTCGTTCAAAGACCACTATTGAACAGTTTGTTCATATTTGCTGCTGGACCGCTTTTTCTTAAAATTTCCTAATAGTCCTAGGAAGGATAAGGATTTTAACTTAACTTTCACTCTTTTTATTAATCCTTTTGGAGTTTTGTAGCAATATTTTGAATATAAAGTAAACACCAAATAGGAGTTGATGAATAATACTGTTAGGGTTAGCTAACCCATACCCTAAAGGTACAGTGCTTTTTCGTCATACCCTTGAACGCAATATGAATAGCCAATGATATGACCCCTTTAATTTAAGTATTGCATTGAGAATACAAAAATGCACTCCACTAAGCATAGTATCATAATGTTTATACTGCCCCCAAAGTGTTGCTGATTGGTCGATAAGCGGATGGAATTGTAAGGTGTCAGAGGGCATCAGATCAAAAACTCAAGGCGTTTCTAAGGCGAATGCATGCTGTATATAATGAAAAGTGCAAATGACTAGGGTGTATAACTAAACCAAACTAGACCTTATTATATTATTTTATCACCAGTACACTTGTATTGAATAATATAGTTGTCATTGTATATCAAATGTAATAGATTATCCACATTTTGTTGTTTAAATGATTGACTGTTGTCCTTCAGGCAGACTAGATGACATGTGCACAGTGTTGCCATAGTTCAGGCCGTTTTCCATTCAGGATGACTTGTTGATGAAAAGCAAGTACCTTTAAAGCTAGTTTATTGTAGAGGTGCAATGTAGCTGTTAAGCATTTGCAGTGGTTTTCAGAGTGGTACTGGCATTCAGTGAGAGTGCTTTTGTGGCTCTTGTCACATCAATGCTGGTTGAGTTATTAATAAATTCAAATAAAAACAACATACTCATTTCACTGGCTATTAAGTCACCGGTATCTTACACAAAACATACCATTTGATTTCCCTCTCTCTCACCCAGACATACGCACACTCTCTCAAAGGCTAGCTCTGGTCACTGCGGCTGCTCTTTGAGCTGCTCCTTCAGGACGCCAGTCTCTGTGGCTCTCCACACGTGCAGGGCACTGCTGGAGGTTAGGAAGAGGAATAGGATGAAGGCTATGGGAAAGCCCACAGTGTCCACCATACCTCCAGCCAGTGCACTGAAACTCAGTTTCCCCAGGACCTCCATTGTGGCCAGAAAACTGTAGTGGGTGGCCTGAACACAGGAAGAGAGAGGAAGAGAGAGAGGAAAATACAGAATATGGTTTAGCATTAACTTTTGACGATTTGTGTGATTTTCTTGAGAACAATGAAAAGGGACAGTGAATTACAAAGGAAGAAAGGGAAATGTGTTTTGCTGTAAAGCTAGATTCAAATGTTACCAGTGTGAAACAAGCCATTCATTCAATGATTTATAAAATATTTTCAAATCCTGCAAAAGGTCCTGCATTTAATTATGCAAGTGATCTTTATATTAGAATGCACTCATTTTAAAAATCTGCCCAAAAGCCCAATATTTTTCATGCTCTTGTTGATTAACTGAACTCAATTTACAGTTCTATAGTATTTTGCTTAAATAATTTACAATGAAAACATTTTAAAAATTCATACATAATATGTAAAATAATACAAGCAAATGTAGCTATCACAACATAATACTGTTAAGTTTCGTTAAACCTAAAACTTTTACTGACTGAAATCAATCTTAAAAAAAATAAAAAAAATTAAATTATATATATTTTTAAAAATACGGCCTTAGTAGCTAAAAAACATTAACTAAAATGTAAAAATTTTGAATTGTGAATTAAATATATCAAAGCTAAACATTAATGATGTATTACACTTTCAGTACTGTACACTTTTGACACTAACAAGTACTACTAATAATTGCAAACAATAAGGTACAAATGTGCACCTTTTTAAAAAGTTCCGTTCCAGTCACAGCTTTTGTACCTTTTTTTCTCAGACTGTGGTCAAGTGTTACATCATAATTAGAACATTTAGAATGTTCAGAATCGGTTTAATTCTCTGACTGCAAACTCAGTCTGCTCCGTTTAACTTGCTTTATAGCAAACGTTGCTGATTTAAATCAATAGTCTAATATACCCAACTTGAGTAAAATATTTCATCTGGTTCTCAGTAGATCATGCTGATCACTGCTACTCTGCTGCTGATGTGGTGGTTCTCCCCCAGGGTGAAGAAAGATTTACCTACAACTATGAACATGGAGTAGAATAATCAAGGTAAGACCATTGCTTTTGTTCAAGGCCTTCTGGACATCATAACATGTAGAAAATCACACTGTTTTTAAAATAACTTTTTATGAAACCCTCACAGGATGTAGAACATTTGATAAATGATTTTGGTTAAACTCAGGTGAATGAATGTAATAACATTTGAAATATATATATTTTTAAATCTGCTGGAAGAAAAGCAGATTTAAAAAATGCTGGAAGACCAAAAATTATGACAGGGTGGAAATAATTGAATGAATGAATGAATGAATGAATGACGCATTTATATAGCGCTTTACTGTGTATTGCCATACACCCCAAGCGCTTTACAATCATGTGGGGGGGGGGGGGGGTCTCTCCTCAAGGCAGGGAAGAAAGACTGGGCGGGGAGGAGAGAAAAAAA
>JAUCMU010000097.1:9071708-9088521 GCA_032275025.1 Enteromius treurensis | reverse complement strand
TCCAGGTACTGACCAGGCTCAACCCTGCTTAGCTTCAGTGGGCAACCAAGCTTGGGCTGCAGGGTGATATGGCTGTGACAATTGAGAAAGCCAACTTAAACTTTCTGGGCCGGCTTTCTCAAGCCAACTTAACATTTGTCTCAACAAACTTTTTAATGTAGTTATCACTACTAATTCTACTAAACTACTAACTTTAATATAAATTACTTTCCTTATCACCATGTATTCTCTCTTACTGTCCACTTCTGACTTCTGATTTTACATTTAGGTAAATTAATTTACACTATTTCATTCAAGGTAACCTTAAAAAAACAAAACAAAGAAACCCCACACAATTATTCTTTTCTAGACCGCCGATGCCTCTCAGACTGCCGATACCTCTCGGACTGCAGATGCCTCTCAGACTGCAGATGCCTCTCAGACTGCCGATGCCGATACAGACTGCCGATGCGATACCTCTCAGACTGCCGATGCCGATACAGACTGCCGATGCGATACCTCTCAGACTGCCGTAGCCTCTCAGACTGCCGTAGCCTCTCAGACTGCCGAAGCCGATAACTCTCAGACTGCCGAAGGCGATAACTCTCAGACTGCCGAAGCCTCTCAGACTGCCGAAGCCTCTCAGACTGCCGATGCCGATAACTTTCAGACTGCCGAAGCCTCTCAGACTGCGGATGCCGATAACTCTCAGACTGCTGAAGCCTCTCAGACTGCCGATACCTCTTAAACTGCCGAAGCCTCTCAGACTGCCGTTGCCGATACCTCTCAGACTGTCGTAGCCTCTCAGGACTGCCGATGCCTCTCAGACTGCCGATGCCTCTCAGACTGCTGATGCCTCTCAGACTGCCGATGCCGATACCTCTCAGACTGCCGAAGCCTCTCAGACTGCCGATGCCGATACCTCTCAGACTGCCAATACCTCTCAGACTGCCGAAGCCTCTCAGACTGCCGATGCCGATACCTCTCAGACTGCCGAAGTCTCATAGACCACTGATCCGTATGAAACCGCTGAAGCCTCTCAGACTGCAATACCTCTCAGACTGCCGGTGCCGATAACTCTCAAACTGCCGAAGCCTCATAGACCGGTGATCCGTCTGAGACCGCTGAAGCATCTCAGACCGCTGAAGCCTCTCAGACTGCTGATGCCTCTCAGACTGCCGATGCCTCTCAGACTGCCGATGCCTCTCAGACTGCCGATACCTCTTAGACTGCCGAAGCCTCTCAGACTGCCAATGCCGATACTTCTCAGACTGCCGTAGCCTCTCACACTGCCGATGCCTCTCAGACTGCCGATGCCTCTCAGACTGCGGATACCTCTCAGACTGCCGATGCCGATACCTCTAAGACTGCCGAAGCCTCTCAGACTGCCGATGCCGATACCTCTCAGACTGCCGAAGCCTCTGAGACCGCTGATCCGTCTGAGAGCACTGAAGCCTCTCAGACTGCCGATACCTCTCAACCTGCCAAAGCCTCTGAGACCGCTGATCCGTCTGAGACCGCCGATGCCTCTCAGACTGCCAAAGCCTCTCGTACTATCAAAACTGCTAAGGCTGCCTCTGAGACCGCCGATCAATCTGAGACCGCTGAAGCCTCTCAGATTGCCGAAGCCTCTCAGACTGCCTATACCTCACAGACTGCCGAAGCCTCAGAGACCACCGATGCCTCTCAGACTGCCGAAGCCTCTGAGACCACCGATGCCTCTCAGACTACCAAAGCTGCTGAGGCTGCCTCTGAGACCGCCAATCAATCTGAGACCGCTGATGCCTCTGAGACTGCTGAAGCCTCTCAGATGGCCAAAGTCTCTGAGACTGCTGAACCATCCGAGACCGCCGAAGCCTCTGAGACCGCCAATGCCTCTCAGACTCCCGATGCCTCTCAGACTTCTGGACCCTCTGAGACCACTGATGCCTCTAAGACTGCAGATGACTAAGACCACTACGTCTCAAACCAACACTTCCCCTCAGACTGCCGAAGCCTCTAAGGCCAACACTGCGTCTCAAACCACCACTTCCTCTCAGACTGGCACAAGTTGTGAGACTACACTGCCTCTGAGACTCACAGTACCTCTCAGGCTGACACTGCAACTCAGAGTGACACTGCCTCAGTCTGCCTCAACCCCCAATGCTTCTCAGACTGATATTGTCTCAGAGACAGTCATTGTATCAGAAACTGCCACTGTCTCTGAGACACTTGCTGTCTCTGAGAAACTGCAGATAACTCTGAGACATTGCATTGGACACTGACACTGTCTCTAAGACTGCCCAAGACTGCCGCTGCCTCTGAACTGCCACTGGATCTGATACAATTACTGCTTCTAAGAAATCCACTGTTGCTGAGAATGTCCTTTCCTGAAGACCTGAGCTCCATTTAACTACCCGCCTTTTGTCTTATTCTCTATATGCTGCTCTAAAAAAAAAAAAAAAAAAAAATATGCACATTACTCTGTACTGGTCTTTGTGGAAGAGAATTCATGACACAATGAGGTGCACAGTAGAAGCAATGCTATGTACAATACAATAACATTTAAATTATTCCACAGATTTATCAAATTCTTTTGACAAAAAGTATCAGTCATCAATTTGAATGCAGCCTTATAGCACAGCTACTTACACAATGTTCATTCCAATATTTCAGGGAACCAAGGTTATAATCAGAAATCAGAGCATTTTATGATAACATTTTACAATAAGATTCATTAGTTAACACTGGTTAACAACATTAGTAAATGTGAAGTAAGAAAGAACAATACTTCTACAGCATTTATTAATCTTAGTTAATGTTAATTTCAGCATTTACTAATGCATTGTTAAAATCACAAGTTGTGTTTGTTTGAGTCTGGGCAGGGCTGACTGTAGTAGAAAACCACTCCCTATTAATAAGTCATCTAAATTTTAATATTAACAATTATACATAGCGGATTACTAGTATGAAACTAATAAGAAAATGCACACAGATTTCATGACGCAAATTACTTTCAAGTTAAACAGTAAGCATTAGATGCAAAAATAAAAAATAAACAGCAACTATGTAAAAATGTGGAAAAGGGGAAATGATCAAGCAGAATAAAATACACAAATTAAATACAAATAAATATTCAAAAGTACAAGAAGCTATAAATTTCTTTCATATTGTCTAATCACCAATACACTGTGCTTCCCTAATTAAATACCACAGCCCTTTCTGTCTTCATAGGACAGGACAGTCAGAGATAGTAAAAGGTAACAATAGAAGAACATGGGATCAGAAAAAAAAAAAAAAAAAAAAAATCAAACTCAGGTGAATGCCGTAAGTTATGTAAGCATGCACACAGATAAAATGTTTGCTTCTGACCTTTCACATGTGTTACTTTTCAAAGCAACTGATGACTTTTTAACATGACTCTTATTTATCAATTTTTAACTTTGCCCCACATCAAAACAATTCCAACAGGAGGATCAAAGAGCAGTCTGAATCACTCTCCCCTGTCTGATCGCCAGTGACTGTCTCCATACTCTTAGCACACAAGTTGGGAAAGTAAAGCCAAGTCCATTCCTTCACATGGCCCCAGGACTAAAGTTAAGTGAAGTACCTTTATTCCTACAAACTTGTTTAAGGTGTTCAGTTTCTCCCTCCAGGGCCTTTTCACAAACATTCACAGTATCAGTTTTCGGTCGGCTAAAACCACCTTAAAACAAACACACACAAACACACACAAGCTGCTCTCGCTACGGTATGTATGTCATAGGAACATCTGAATTAACCTACAGTTTACAATCCTCCGACTGGTTATTTTCCTCAGAAAGTGAAGTTTTTAATTGCTTAGAGACCGAGGGAAAACATACACTTCTCTTATTGTTTAATGGGTTTCGTTAGCGCCGTTAATTCAGCACGTAGTGAGCTGATGGAGTGACAAATAGCTGAGAGAGCAGTGAAAGATCACATGCAAGAAGCGCAAGCCCATTTAAACGGGACAATACGATCATGTCAATGATGAACGAGGGAATGAAACGAGAGAACATGGGAGGGGAGAGATATCTATGAACAGTGAGAACTACAGTTTATCATCTAGGGGACACGTAAATAAACAAATAAAAGAATGAACAAATGAACTAACAAGAACAGAAATTAGGCAACACAAGATTAGTGGGACAAACTAGGGAGCTGATTGTTGTGAAGAGTAGAGCTTGTATGGATGGACTGTTTATTGACAGACAGATAGGATGTCTTTACACTGTAAAAGTGACAATGAAGCAGCGGGTGACGTGGGATAAAATGACAGTGTATAACTTTATAAAAATACACCTAATGCACCTTACATAAACTTTGTTTTGCAAACTATTTACACTATACAAGATGCATGTGCTGCTTTATTTCCATGCACTTACAAAGCACAAGCTATTGATTAGGGGACTTCACACTGCAAGTCAAATTTGCAACATGAAACTCATAAACATTTAACCTATTTAATATATATATAAATAATATTTGAGAAATACAATATTTTGAGAAATACAAGTATTAAAAACTATTTTAAATTTTAAAGAAAAGAACAAAATTACAAATATGACTACATTTTTCTGTCACATAAAAATAAA
The DNA here is from genome assembly GCA_032275025.1 of Enteromius treurensis. Lineage (NCBI taxonomy): Eukaryota > Metazoa > Chordata > Actinopteri > Cypriniformes > Cyprinidae > Enteromius > Enteromius treurensis. The sequence goes on along the minus strand of JAUCMU010000097.1, from coordinate 9,083,947 downwards.
AAAAATATTAATTAATTAAAAATGAAATGCATAATGCAGTAAAAAAAATTAACTCCTGGACTCACCAGAATTGTATTTATTTAAAGTTTTGGCAAAATAAGTTATTCAGCAAGGATGCATAAAAAATAATCCAAAATAAATAAATAAATAAAATAATTCAGTTTCAAATAATAATCTTTTTCCTTTTACTTTTCTATTTATCAAATATCCTGGGGAAAACATCTCACTGTCTCCAAAAAAGTAGCTACACAAATGTTTTCAACAAGAACAATGTCTCTTGAGCACAAAATCAAGACAACATTTCTGTTTTAGTGCACTTTAAATCAAAATAAATGCAGCCTTGATGAGAAACCACTTACAAAACTTAAAAAAAAAAAAGAAATCTAATCAACCCCATACTTTCAGACAGCAGTGTACACAAGTTACTGAACCAGTAGGTGCTACCGTTAAAACCTCCTTGAGAAAAAAATGCAGAAGATTTGGGAACAAATAACACAAATCAGTCTAAAACTTGCATTGCTCACATGAAAACCACAATGCAATGTGTCAGAACATGTGAAGTAACCACTGGGTTACTTCTACAACCAAAGATAAAATCTTGACAAATTAAAATAAGAAAAAAAAAGCCAAATCTATGAATGTGAATATACTTTCTGATGCATATGTTTTGTAGGTGATTGATGAGCTCAAACGGGTTGACGTGCAGAGCTAAAGAGAGTGTGAAAACTGCTCAGTTCTCAGAGTGGAGCTATTGACTGACAGATAAATGAGCTTTTGACTGCTGTGATGTGCTCACGTATGTGGCAGACGGGAAACACTCTCAGGCTTTCTGCAGCTCACGGCCTGTTTTGAGACTCTACCTGTCAACAACTATCAAAAACTGTAAGATGCATGTTTTGTTGTCTTCAGAGTTTGACTGTTGAAACTGAAGAGAAACACAGAACATTTGTCACACTGTTGACCTTAGGTGAACATGTGTGCTGCCGATAAGCACTTTTCTCTGAACTGTCAGCAAGCATGAAAAGCTGCGGTCAGTTGAAGAGGGTAACGTGTGTTACCTGTATGCTCTCCTCAGCTCTCTGTGTGCAGTTCATCATCGTGGTGAATGTCAGAGTGGTGATGAGACCCGCTATGAAATGCTGCAAACTCAGACTCATCACTGCCATGCCTGAAGGAGAAAGAAAACACAAAATCCACATTAATACAATACCACACATTGCATGTGTTTGTCTTTAAGTTTGAATTTGTGACTTGTAAAAATGCATAATGTCTCAGAAATATTGCACTGAAGATTTGACTGTGTTACCTGTTTGTGAAAAAGATGGCATGTGAAAGGAAGCTGCTCTTGTGGCTGGGGCATAGTGCACAAAGTTGCCAGATAAAAGAAGGTTTTAAAATGAGTGTCTGAGTGTCCTTTTTTTAATTCTGGATGTATTAAATAACCTGAAAGATGGGCAGAGGGCACCAATAATCCTCTGGCAGTCCAATGTATCTTTCTTTTGTACGATTTGGTAGTCAATCTTACGGGTATTGAAATGCATATGAAGTATCTCATTGGGAAAAAACATTGTGCAGTTCTGTATGACTGGTCACCAGGTTTGTACTGAGGAACAGCCATCAGAAAAAAAAAAAAGAACAAAACAGTTGGAAGCAGGAGCCAACAAAACAAAATAAAACCGGAAAACAAAACGCAAACAAAAGCTAAGCAAAGAAAAGCAACTGAAAGATACAAAATACAAAGCAAACCAAAACACAAAAACAAGCGAAACTAAAACTAAATAAAAACCTAAAAGCAAAGACGTAAAAAAACAAAATCTGTTCTGTGCAAATCAGTGCAAAATGTTGAGTCTCTGTAGACCTACAGACAGACAAATTATGCACCAACATAACAGAAAAACATTACATGCATTAAGAGTGATGGTCTTCTGTCTTATGGTGTGTGCTTACTTATACTCAATAATGTCATACCTATATTAGAAGGAACCGGACTTGCTAGTTATTAAACTGAGCTCTCCCAGGCTATTATTTATGCAGACAGAACCATGTCAAACGACTAGTAGTTACACTTAAATCTGACTCTACATGATGCCCCAATTGACACTTAGGTTCTAGTGTCTTTTTGAAGCTGATTATTTCATTCACAATAACGTCCAACCAGAGCATGAGACAGACTACCATTAATGCCTCTAAAAATCATAAATCTCAAATCAATCATTACCAGAAGCCCATTTGCCAGAAAAAAAATAAAAATCATTAAGCTTTCACATCCAGCTCCATCTGAATTATTCACTCGGAATGTTTAGTTCTGCCTAACAAGACTTCTCCATTACTTACCCAGGAACCACAGGAAGGAAAATCAGCTCTTCTGAGGCATCCAGTCTCATACAATATTGAAAAATATTTTCTGCAGAACTTTATCTTTTTTTTTTTTTTTTGAGGGGGGTTAGATTGGGGTACAGAGCTGCTTTGTTCCGTTTCGTTTGGGAGAGCGGCAGAAAGAGAGACGGGGAGAGAGAGAATAAGAAAGACAGAGAGATGAGGGAGTTGTCAAACAGAAGCTCGCTGACAAAAACATCTTGACTAAAAAGCCACGACATCCTGGGGAAGAAGTAATACAGTGGCAAAAAATACTGAGTAAAACAGCTAAAATGCAAGAGTTTCCCCATTTCCTTTTTTTCATTTTCATTAAATAAACATTCAAAAGCACCTGTGAGAGAAAGAGACGGCACAAGAAAAAAAAGAGAAACAGGCAGAGGGTTTGAATATGGGTTTATTCATTTATCAAAGTGAGCTGTGAGAATACTCAAGGTAAAATAGCGTTGGCTTCTGCAGACAGAAACAGAAACGCAAATCCACTTAAGCAAGTTGAACCGGGATAGAGTATGTTTGACATAACTTCTGAATGATCACTTCTATACAGCTCATGCATAAAATTTAGCTTGAACTGTGCTGAATCCAAGCACTAGGAGTAAGATGGTTAACAGAACATATCTACATCTATTTTTACGGAAGATTCATGGAATAAAAGTTCTAAATCATTTTTCAGAAAAGAGAGAACGTTGATCTAAGGTTGGATCAATATTGAAAGTTCGGCTTTGGTTAGATATCAGCCTCTGGTACTTGGACTTTCTATTTAACACAGACACCTAAGGCAACAAAATAAACAGCCTTGAGCGACTGATGAAATGAAACTGTCTGTGAAGAGACTTTTAAAAAATATTTTAAAGAAAAAAAAATCTAAATAATCTTTAGATTTCATTGTATTTGCATAGTATTTTCTTATACATAAATATTATTTCCAAAAAAAAAAAAAAAATATATATATATATATATATATATATTAAATGATTTTATATGAAAATATTTTACATACATGTTGAGCTTTGATGATAATTAAATTCTATCGTAAAAAAAAATGCAAATGTCTTTTCCTAACCATTGCATTTTATTTGAAGTTAAATAACCAAATATATATATATATATATATATATATATATATATAATATAATCTCAAACATTTTCACATTCAGATCTCAGCACACAGAGATGAACTCTATGCAAGTCTGTATGACATTCATGATTAATACCCTCCCTTTTTATCGCATGCAGCATTGAGAGTTTTATTCACACCTGTTTACTCTGTGCAAGGTGCTGAAATGGACACTTTAGCCTGTCAGTGGAAAACACTGGAAACCAGAGACGGCCCCATGGATGCTTAAATGCAGGAGAACAGTAGAAAGCTCAGAAGAGAACAGGTCGGTTTCACTTCTATATATACATATGTACAGGTGAGCTGCCTGGCTCTTATGAACAAACTGTACAGACAGGGAGTAATAAATGCATTAAAGCGTAATAGTGAGCAGCACCTTCTTAAATTGTATCCAAACCTAACCAAAATTAAATAGGTCTGCACTAATACCAACGCTGGTAAAAAAATACCATGTTTGTATATTTTAGTGTGGACAAGTATGTGCATTTCTTACCTTTCATCAAGGGCGAGGGCTCCAGCACTACGAGAAGTGAGCTCTGGAAGACCATGCTGACAGTCCGCATCATAAACACACGTCTCATTAGCATGCCAATACTGAGGACATAAAAGAGAGAAAGTTCAGTTTTGTTATCTCATACTCTATAAATATGCAATATAATGTAACATCAATAATAATATACACCACGGTTCACTGTTTTTTGAAGAAATGAATACTATTATTTGTTGAGGACACAATAAATTAATCCAAAGTGAGAGGGAAAGACAAATGTAAAAAAAATTAATAATAAAAAATAAATAAATGATTGTATATATATATATATATATATATATATATATATATTCTGTTTTATTTTATGAATAAGTTTCTATTTATTAAAAATCCTTAAAGATTTGCACCAAAAAAATATGAAGCAGATTACAAAAATGATGTTCATAACACATTTTTTCTTAAGCAATGAATCAGCACTGAAGACCTGCTGAAAATTCAGCTAGCCAGCACAGAAATAAACTGCATTTTATAATATATATTAAAATACAAAACAGTTATATATCGTAATAATATTTCCTTAATATTGCTGTTTTTAATAGATTTGATGCCCTCTTCTTGATCATTATTTCTTACCAACCCCATCATTTTGAATGGTAGTGCAATTTAATATAAAATCAACAGGACCAAATATTAGTGCCATCAAATGATTAATCATATCCAAAATAAAAGTTTTGTTTGCAATATATATGTGTGTATGTATATATATATATATATATATATATATATATATATATAAACACACACATACAGTATATATTTTAAAAAATATGTACCTGTCTATATTTTTTACTTGTATAACTTATATAATTGAATGTGTTTAATATAGAAAAAAAAAAAAATTTGTTCTGAAATATGCATGTGTGTATTTATATATACAGACAAATATATACAGCACACACACACATATTTTATGTAAACAAAACTTTTATTTTGCATGCGATTAATCGCGATGAATTGTTTGACGGCAGTAGATTTTATTAAAGCAAACTAAAGGCAATTCATTTACAGATCAGTCATTGCAGGACATTAATGAGAGGTCAAACACACAGGACTGGCACACTGAGACAGAAAAACACTCCTGTACACATGCGTACATGCAGTGTGTTTGCTTAGACACTCTAATTGATTCTCTATTAACAGTTAAAAATCCCTCTGGGGAACTTCCTTCACGACATAATCAATACCACACCAAGATCCACAGCCACAGGCTGATTAACCCCCCGCTAATTAGTGACCATCACACACCTCAATTTCTCCCAGCTCCAATCAGAACACCCGGAGGGCCCTGTCAATCAAACACAGGGTCTGGAGTCACGGCTTCTACTGCGCTGCTTTTCACATCTAATATTTTTAATCAGTACTGCATAAGTGTTTCATTAAAATTAGAAAATTGTGTCTTTATATGAACGTCCTTTCCATGCGAGTAGACTCTAAGGCCTCTGACAGAAAAAGCGAGTCGAGAAAGAGAGAAGGGGATCTGGGTAAAGGTCAACTGGACTTTAAGAGAAGAGTACGAAATCATCTGTCATCTTAAACCAGCCTTTTAGATCTAGATGAACCCGGTCAACAACAGCAGCCGGTCAGACAGAAAGCCAATCTGCCATCATTCTCATGCAAACACCCTCCCTGCATCCACTCAATAACACTCTTTCATATTTCACTCAGATGAGAGGAGAGAGAAAATGAGAGCTGTAAGAAAGACAGACAGACTTAAAGAGGAAAACGAGCAAGTCAGGGAGAGAGAGAAGGGTGCGAGAGATCGAAAACGAGTCTAAAACAGGCGTATCACACGAGTGGCTAGGCCCGATAAGATTGGTACTCTCAGATTGCTGATGGCGATCAGTGTATGGGGGTCAGTTTTTGGCCACTCAGGCGTTTCAGATGGGGCCGGGATAAGTGTCCAAATTAGCTTTTAGTGGCCCTGAACAGACAACGGCAGAAACCCAATCTGTGGGAAGCAAGGCCTGAATGCACGACTGTGTCGAATGAACGAGCCCCTTGCGTCTGAAACTTTACATTCCTCCCCATTCACTGACACTGCGTAGAGAGAGAGAGACCAAAAGAGAGAGGAAGAAAAAAAAAGGAAAAAAGATGAAGGTACCAGAAAGAGAGGGAGAGGTTACAGAGAAAGAGAGTGAGGGAAAGAAAGAGTGAGAGAAAGAAAGGTAAGAAGATTTGAGCAGCTATTTAAGTCTAGGACTGAGCAACTGTCCCACTCACATGGAAGGCATGTTTATTAATGCGAGACTATATGCACTGCATAAACAGTGCAAGTTATGAGTTTTACATGCAAGTTTTAGAACAAGAACCTCTCGATTAAATTCTGGGTTATACATTTTTAGTTTTAGGAAAGAAGCACAATGGAAATGTAGCCCTGAATAGGCATGGAAACAGTTAATTTTGAGCTTCGCTTTCAGATGCAACATTTATTGGAGGAAAGAAATAAAAATGAATCATGCGAGGCAAACTACTAATGTTTGTGTTCGTCAAATTACTTATTATTAAATACTAAGATTTAATTTGGCACTGCTTTTGGAAGATTGTGTCTGTGTTCTTTAATGTGCGCATTGTTAGTAAATCACCTGCTGAATGTTCCCCTCCCATTGGCGCATTTATGGAATTACAACTTTGCCCTGTTGAGAAAATCTGGGCCTAAATACAAATAGTTACATAGTTCTAGCATGAAACTCTAATTGGCGCTGTAGTTTAATCAGGTCTAACACAATCTGACCTAATGACATCATTATCACATGGCGGAGCCGATTGGTTCACAGAGACATTATACTAAAAGATGACTTTACTCTGAGGCTTTTAATAAACCTGCATTACGTCATTTAAACTAACGTATACATCAACGTAAGAGTCAAGTGCTGCAGCTCATGCCTTCCAGCGGTTTGTAAAACTGCATTAAAATGCATGTTGTTTCATGGTACCGTAAGGTAAAGAAAACCAGCCTGGAGAAAATGGCACACGTCCAGTATGAAGAGTATCATTTCATTTTAAACTCTGATACATGACTGGATGTCTGCCCTCAAGTCTGCAATGAAATAAAGACAGAACCACTGCACAAGTCTTTCTCCAAAATCCTCTTCCTCGTGCCTTTCTCTAAGCTAACAGGTGTGTGGGCCCATGAGTCAATACCGCTTGAGGAAGATAAGCGACTCAGGCTGCTCTTGGAACGGTTTAGGCAACCAAACTCCTATCTTGACTATTACAAGACATAACTGGTAAAAACCGGTCTCAGGCCAGTAGACAAGGGCAACATATCAGCAACAAGTATATCTCTATTCAAGCAGTCCAACCTTATGCATCCTGGAGGCCTTTCAGCTCACACCTGAGCCTGTTTTACTCTCAGCTCCCACAAAAGGCTGTGTTTACTTCCATTACTATCTCTCTTTCTATCTCTCACACACACTCTCTATCGCTTTCGCTCTCCTTCTTTCGCGCCTGGGGCCGAGATGGGTGGAGAGATATAGTGAGAAAACACTGAGAAAAAGAAAAGGGCCGCATTTCTTTCACAGAGAGATGGTGGGCTACAGAAACCGATAAAGCGAGAAGGGGCATAGAAAAAGGTGCAAGGAGAAATCCAAAGAACAAAGTCTTCCAACGCCATTCCTGCAACATTAATGGCAAAGCGTGACTTGGCTGGAAACGGTGTTGCAGCTAGAACGGACTCGGTTTCACCATCGTTTTATTACAGAAGACAACAAAGCACACTCCCTACCTGTACTGAGAGAGCAAGAAACCCCCGACTGATGAGCCGCAGATGGAAAAAGCCATGGCAACCACCCCGTTCCACACCCCGAGCTCTCTGGCCGTCATGTGGTGGTCCAGCAAGAAGAGAGGAAACATGGTGATGGCCCCCTGTTCACCTGTTCAGAAAATATAAGATTACATCAGCACGCACACAGTTCACTGATTGTAAACGCTCTTTCAGATAGAACGAACAAAACCAAGAAAATGTGCTGGATTCTTATCACATTGCATCAGACTTTTCTCAAAACTGGTGTTAAACTCCTGAAGACACCCACAGATCACAACGCAAACTTAGTCAAAAAAAAAAAACACTTGTTAAAAAAAAAAAAAAGTAATAACCTGAGCAGAGGCCACGTTTTTTCACACTTGAGTCCTTGCCTTCCAGTCACTTATTTTCTGAGCGTTTGTCACTTAAACCCAGACAAAAGTGACAAAAACAAAAGCTGCCAGTGAAGATGCGCAGAGTCCTGCGTCGCTGCATGATAGCGGGTACACAGAGGCCTCGCTAACCCGTCGCCGTGTATTATTTAACGCCATTGTCATTATTTATGGAGTCTGCCTTCAGTTCGACAGCGAGACAGCCCGCTGACTGACAGCTCTGAGACCGCCGTCAAAAAGAAACTGCGCTTCCGGGGTCCCCGGGATGAAACCGGTGAGAAACAAAAACAGAAAATCAAATCAAAAATCAGACGCTTCTGTCGGAGTTCTGCTACGGTCGCTGACAGCGCCACGTGAGCGCTTTGACGTCGCTTTCTTTGTGGGGGATTGAGTCTGACAGTAGAACTAAATTCGTAAAGGATGTTGTAAAGTCTGTAATGTGGTGGCAACAACGAACAACGGGACACGTTTTCTTCATATAAGACAGCTATGCCACCCAGGTCCAATGCTGTTTTATATAAGGACGAACACATAGGAGCCAGTCACATTCACTTTGCAGTTTGTACAAAGAGCATTCAAAACTGCTTTGACTAATGTCAGAATAGTCAGTTGCAGCCTAATCCTTGAGAATATTCAGCACAGTTCCAGTAGAACCACTGATCACCACAGTAACAAAGGCTTCTAAACTACACTTAAGTATTAAATCAATAGTACTGTTGCTTAAATGTTTTTAAATTAATCATATAATTAAAAATATATACTCTTATAGAAAAACCGTATATGGACTTCGACTAAAATACCACAATAAATACAATTGAAAATGCATGTAAAGGGAACACTGCAGAACAAATTGTGTACATTGTGTCAACATGGAAGTGTAAATGTATCCAAAACACCAAAGATGATGAGTGAACAGTTCAATATGCGCTGCTAGGACATACGCTTCAGCTTTCTTCCTCAGTCTTTTTTTTCTCCTACGCTGCTTCAAACTAATTATTTTTTAAGCAGGGATTGAAAACAAACAACAAGGCTGCTTATTTATGTCTATAAATAATCTCAGAGCAACAATTGTCCATTTCACATGGGATTTCATTAGACATCCACAAAAACACAGTGGAGGAAAGCAGGAAAGGGTAGGAACTGAGAGAGAGAAAAGAGATGCTGTATCAGTTCACCTCAGTTAACGATAGATAACGAAATGATAGACGATGGACATGAATGGATTCAGATGAAATGGAACGATTATGACTGAAAATAGGTAATAAATAAAGAAACGGTTTGGTTGTGATGACAAACTAAAATGCAAGTGATTTACTGAGATCTTCCCTTCAAGTTGATTGTTAACTATCAGTGAGCTGAATTTGAATAACGATTAACAATTCAGTCTGCACAATACAGTGAACACATGACTACTTTTTAAAAATAATTTTAAAGCTTGAAAGCTCCGGTCCTCATTCAGTCCTCAAGTCCAGGATGTTCTCCAAATATTCACCTTTTGTGTCCCACAGAAGATAGAGAGCCATACAGCTTTGGAGTGACATGAGGATGCACCTCGACTAAACTTCAAAAGTGTTAGAGATGCTGACTAAAACAAGCACTAAAATTACGATGCATCTCAAATACATCCCCCCCCCCGAGTATTCAGTATGGGAACAGCCCGAGGAACCTGGGCCCCTCCCAATTCATGCAGGTCACTATGCCGCGTGTATCTGCATCTGTGTGTGCTTGAGCAGGTCACACAACTCCATTGTAAACGCACCTCAACCAACGACAAGCCCCATACCGAGTCTCTATGGACCTCTAAGGTTAGAATCCGCAAAGGTCTAGGTTATTCCCTTTACATTCTGGGACACAATGACATAATTGTTCGGACGAAACAAAAGCATGGAGAACTATCACTTGCACCACGAACTATGTGAATGTGAGCGAAGATACAGTGGTATGGATAGGGAACGGAGACGCATCCTATTCAAAGTGTGATGTACTGTAAGCTCACATATCTAAACAGAATGCGTTTTAATGTTCACACCCGAGTTACACAATGGTCCAGACAATGGGGAAACAATGTAGGTCAACTAAAAGACATTACATACTTTACTTATCTTCTTTCTTGTTATTCTGTGTTTTCCATCACTCACGCGTTTTCTCGTCATACACGATGCCCCCTGCACCCCACCATCTCTCTCTCTCTCTCTCTCTCGTTCACTCTCTCATAGTTGACCATGTGGTGGGTGTTCATTAATTCATCCCCCCTGCAGTCCTCTGCGTTCCCTCTGGAAAATATTGGCCTCCTGCTCGCGTCACCCCTCCTTCCCCCCGACATACCCCTCCGTTCCCTGGCCCCTGCTGTGTGGGACAGAGGGAGGGCAGCATCAGGCGATCTACATGTGTGTATGAGTGTGTGTTATGTATATATATACAGTTGGAGAAGGAGAGTGAAAGACAGAGAGACAGAGCAAAAGTGGTTTTCTACTCTCATAGAAAATCCAACTTTAACCCCCACATGAACACTCCCACCTCCAGCTGGACTCTTCCCAGGGAAGCTCCACGTCTGGCCCAATCCCAGCCCCCTCCATCCCACCCCTGTCCCCCTATCACCCTTTATCAACGCTTGGGCTGAGAAAACCTATGTACTGTATATAACACATTTTGGTAACAACATGTGATGCAACGGACATGCATTTCACACAAACTGTGATTGATTTGTCATCTTAGTAAGACCCATTATTCTACAAATCAAAAAAAACCTTGCGCTGAGCAATGATTAATCGCTATTGATTGCATCCAAAAAGTGTGTGTACTGTGTATATTAATTATGTATATATATAAATTCACATGCAAAATGTGTTTATATATTAAATATTTAAATATATTTATTACACTGCTCTCTGGAATGCTTGATTCTGATTGGTCAGTTGAGACATTTGCAGGTTCGTTCTTTTCGAATAATAACGGCTCCAAAGTAATAACGCATAGCCGGCACCACTTATGTTTAAAATCCCTCCGCGCACACAAAGATTACTGTTTGGCGCCATCTTGTGACAAACACTGGACAACATAAGCTGCAATAAATAACTAAAATACGTCCGTTGTTATATATTCATATGTAGATGTTATAAATTGTCTTGCTTATGTTTGAATGTTTCACAGAAGGATAAAATGTTAATTTAAAACAAATATGCCAAATAAAATGTTTCAAATTCATATTCATGTCCATTTTTCCTTATGTGGCAAGTAGCCGTGGAATAATGTACAGACAGCCTGTAGTTATCGCGAAATAACCGCTTCGCGTCGGGTCCTGGTCACACTGTCGCGGCTTATTTCTGCGATAACTACCGGCCTCCTGTACATTATCCCTTACCTAGCAATAGTGTCTTTGAGTGACTGAATAGAGACTGGTTCAAAAACTTTCCAAAATACAGACAACGGCAGGGGAGCAGGAAGCTCAGTAGAGGAGTTATAAGCTACCAGTCCGGGTATACTTAAAAAAAAAAAAAAAAAAAAAAATTAATGAAAAAACTAGAGAAGCTTTCACAAACAGCGACAGAGGCAACTGACACAATGTTTACAGGGGGATTAACAACAGAATAGATAACAGAAAACAAGGCCTTAGGTGTAGACTGATTGTGCAAAATTAATTTGGAAAAATAGGTCGCCTTAGCCGATTTGGTGGCTTTCTGATAAGTCTTTGAACAGCTATAATGAAATAAGTCAATTGTCTTTTTTCCGCTTTCTCTCAGCCTTTCTACATGTTTGCCTCAGTAGCCAAGTCTCAGCAGTATGCCACAAATCAGATTTAGGTTTATGCTTTAAAGGCTTCAAAGGGGCAATTTCATTCATTACATCAAACCAAACACTATTTAACAGTCGTTCGTCCGCATCCAAGTCTGATAACGGAGAGTCCAAAAGTAAATAAGAACAGGAGTTTGTGAAACACAGACTAAAACTGGCACTAAACTGAGGTGAATAAACCCCGAGACAAAGATGTCACTTTAGTGGAAGCATGAGAAAGATTGTTTTGGGGATTACTCTTGTGAATGTCAGGCAACCCGTGCCGTGTTTCTT
>JAUCMU010000097.1:9048185-9058408 GCA_032275025.1 Enteromius treurensis | reverse complement strand
TCTGTACTTAAATGGTACTGTTTAATTGTATGTGTGTGTGTATCTTACTATATACAATAAATACACCTCATTTACCAATCTAGCTAATAACCTTGTTACTGTAATCTACATTTACTGCACCATGTTGTTTGGTATAGATAAAAGACTATCACTGATCTATGCCCCATGTAGAGGAAGCTTTCACAGGGGCTTAGTAAAACAATCTACAGACTCCTCAACAGAGCATAAAGAGTTAAATATCACTGTAACTGCGTGTTAATATTTGAAGGTGCAGCTAAATGTGAGGCCTCATGGCTGAGGAAAGGTAGACTCAGATGGAATACGTTCAAGCGCTGGATCGGCTCAGACCGGCACCATCGTCCAAAACGCAGTGGTAAAGGTAGGTCCCGCCAGTGGAGATTGGGCCTACTTAAATCCTGATCGAAATGTATTCATTTCCATGCAATTTTAATCCCAGCACCCAATGTGTCTTCTGTGAGTGCAAGTGTAAGATATCCAGAAGATGATGCTCCAACGGTTGTCAAGATGTTTATCCCATATGACTCTGCCAAGCTATGCATAACCCAAGTATGTAGCTATCACTCCTTCAAGGACTATTGTGCACTATGCATTGTTTTCTTCTTGTATTTGTGAATAGATTTATCCATCAGACGTAAACTTAACTAAGTGTTTTGGTCAAGAATGCATTATATTTGCTATCCAAGAGTTTTGGATTGCTTCTTGCATTAGTCACATGTTCGTCACTCCCTCTGCTGTCCTGGGGCCATGGGGTGGGGATGAGACGCCTCATCTGAGATCATGTGTTGTTGGTTCTTCAAGGCCCATTCATGACCACACATTCTTAAACAACTCAAAACCCAGAATATATATTAGTTCTCAAAAAGACAAATCTCAACAGGCTCCAGTACACACCTTCAGTCATTTTTGTTTCGTTTGCCCAATACAGAACTGTTAACATTAAAGAGGGTACTCATTCAAGAAATGTAGTTTGCATGATGCGTTTCACAACTTTTTGACATAGAGTAACACCAATAATTTCATGTTTATCATGAATAAATGAAAAAATAAAAGAACCACTACAGTATGTGTTTTAGCTGTGTATATCAACAGATAAGAGATGATATGATCGCAATGAAGAGCAGACATCAGAAGATAATTCAAGAGTTGGAGGAGAACTTTCTCACAGTATCACGAGAGAATCAGGTGATACGCTAGTTTACAGTTAGACGAACAACAACTATATTGTGATTTTATTCATGCTTGAGTATATTCATTTGTCTAGGACAAAACAGTTCTAAGAATGAGGACGTATTACCAAAATAAGCTTAACACCCTGAAGAGAATTCTGGAAATTTACCAGGAAAAGGTGGCCAGAAAAAACACATACTGGGAGGAGAAGGTCAAGGTGAGTCACAAGCATCATCAAATTGGTTTTACTTCCTTCATTTCCCAAACACTCATTGACTTGAAGACAATACATGCAATTACTAATTCAGGGCTTAACTGAAACACATGATGTAATCTTAGTGACATGTATAGTGGGCTCTAACATTTTTATAATTCTTACTGTCATCTGGCTCTTTTTACTATGCAATATTTAATTTACCTGGGACCAGACTCTAGAAGATCTGAATGAAAAACTTGAGGGGCAACACAAACTTCTCCAGGAGAGAAACCTAAAAGATTTGGCCTCGTGGGATGCAGAAAAGGTATCAGTGGTGGTGACACAAACACTATATATACTGTTGTGTATGTATATTATATAGAGAGAGAGAGACTAAAAGCATCGGTGGAAACTTTTACAGAACAAGATGATGGAATTGTTCTCCTCACGACTGGACCTCCTTCACAAACACCAGGCATCAAGTAAGAGCATAGGTTGTTATTGTACGCTGTTTATTTAAGAGTGATGAGATGTGATTGAAAACTCACAGTAGGTGGTGGTATTTGAGTCTCTGTCTGTTTAACAGCTCTGCGGGAGCTGCATTTGGCCAGAGAAGAGATGGGAAAGGTCCAGGAGGTGCTTGAGGCCATTCAGGAGAAAAAAGAACCAGAAAATACATCTGAAGAAAAAGTAAGAAATTCAATAAAAAAAAACAAACAACAAAAAAAAAAACCACTAGAATATCTTCATTCCCAAAGATTCCCAGCAAGCAGGACAAGTTGTAGTATTTACCAAGCCTCGATTTTTACTGATGCGAGGTAATATACCAACAGGACAGCAGTGATGCAGATGTACCACTAGATGGAGCGCAAGCTCGGCTGGAGATTTTGAAGGAGAACCTTTCTAAGAGGGAGCGAGAGATCTCAATCCTCATGGAAAGACAAGAACAATCAGCATATGCTCGGCTTCTCAGTGCTGTTATACAACAGGTTTACTGAGTAAAACATAAGTTTGAATACATTACTTAAAGACACTTCTTTTTTTTGTTCTCCAACATGAATTGCACACATGAGTTGACAGTCATATTTCAAAAAGGAAACATGAATTGCTAACAAAAGCTTACTTTTAGCTTTGAAATATGGCCTACAATATGTATAATGACTGGACAAAGCCGTTTTATGCAATGTTTATTCCAGGCTCATCATGTTTATGCTGAGCTAACAGAGGCTAAACAACAGTTTGACCAAATGGCAGAAGACAACCAAAAAATTCTGGCGGAGATTAAAGAAACTCTTGACCAAACTGTGGAAGAGTCCAGCCACAAGGAACCAGAGGAGGAGCAGCAGAAAATGTGGGAGCATGACACAGTTTCTAAAGAGTCAAGAGTATCGGTCAAAGGTTTACCCACAAATTTAAATTAGCAGTGTGTTTTACTCAACCTCAAGCTATCATACACTGTAAAATCGAACAAACGTGCTAACTTAATTCTTTTTGTTGACTTTACTTAAAGTGCTGTTGTTTGCTTACAGTACAGTACCTTACTGATGTAGATCTATCAAATCTTACTATTTGTGCTAAAAGTCCTAGTTGCTCAAGGGTAACTTGATTTGTTTGTGCGCTGTGTATATGATCATTGTAGTGGGTGGGTGTTCTCTTTTAACAGTCCAAAACATGTTAAATAAAGTATGCGTAAATAGTAATAAGTAAAAAAGTTGCTCACACAGCCCCTGGGGGATGAATAAAGGCCTCCTGTAGTGAATCTATGCATTTTTGAAAGATAAATATCCATATTTCCAATGTAATAAACACGTTTCTCTCACTTCTAATCGTCACTAATCCTACATTAATTTATGTTATTTTTAACATAACTCTGATGGTATTCGTCTGAAAGAAGAAAGTCACCTAGGATGGCTTGAGGGCGAGTAAAACACATGCTAATCTTTATTTTTGGGTGAACTAACCCTTTAAATCTAACTTTGAACATAAGCATCTGCTAACTGAATCGCACATGATGTTTCAGGGCAGAGCCACAGAGAGGGGGCGGTTCTCAGGCCAGATTACTCCATCATGAGGTCATGCAGGTGGCTTTGGAGTGCATCAGAGCAGGGGCTACACCCACCGTCATTGGTAAATATGATGAATTGATAACTGTGTAAATTAATAGTCTCTCTATGGATGTGTGTTTATAGTATGATGTCTTTCTGTGTTGTTTTTAGAGACTGACACGACTGAGGCATTGACAGCAGAGCTAGATGAAAGAGTCAGAGTACGGCACACACACTTTTATTCTGCACTCAATGTCACTCCACACTGATGATTATTTTCTCTTTTTAGAAATTTGAGGAGGATTTCCAAAAGAATGGATTCTTAAACTCTGAAACTGATAGAAGTGTGGGGCAGCAACTGTTGTTACTGCAAGCTGAGGTGATGGCGGCCAGGAAAAGCATATCTTTCAGTGTATAATCTAAGATATGAATAGCCTGTGTAAAATGTCGTAGCGATTAAATTGCATGGAATCATCTTTTCTTGATTTGCCATTTGTGGCCTTATATTCCTTGTCTGTCCGTCTAGTTGAAACAAATCAAAGATGAAAACAAGAAGATTATTGAAAACTACACAACTGAAAGAACCTTGAGGAAAAAGTACTACAACATGGTGGAGGACATGAAAGGCAAAGCATATTTCACTCATAAAGTTTGCCTGAAGACATAAAAATGTTTGTTAAATAGAAAATGTTGCCAGATACAACATGATCTGAAAAATCCCTTTTGTGGGTATGCATTTTATTTTGCAGCATTGGGCCAAACATCTTCAAGACCCTTGACAGCTTTCTCAGACTTTTTTTTTTTTTTAGTTGTATTCAAATATGAATGCCAAAAAAAAGAGATTATTTTTGATATGCACACTAACATTCAAATTTTTTTGTTGTTGAAAGTCTCTCATGCGCACCAGGGCTTTATTTAATTTGATGAAAAATACAAAGAAAACAGTAATGCAGTTAATTCTTTATCAAATATTTTTTTTAAATGTCTTCGTGTGATGATAAAGTTGAATTTTTAGCAACCATTACTCCAGCTTTCAGTGTCACATGATTTAATGAGTGTACTTTTTATTTTGTGCAAATAGTTGTGGAAAACATATCTTTCAAGATTCTTTGCTTAATACAAGTATTTTTTTACATAACTGCCTGTCCCGTTACTGTAATCAAATGCATTTTTTACTAGCAGTAAATTATATTATAAAACACAAAAAATTGGATTTCGTGGATAAATATTAAGCTGAGGATTCTGCACTAAGCTTAATGTTCAGTAATCGATAGTCAGTAATCAAAAATGCTATCTTTGACTTTATTGTTGGTCTTGTACAGGTAAAATCAGAGTGTTCTGTCGAATAAGGCCACTGAGTAGTGCAGAGCAGGCAAAAAGAGGTCACACTATCATCGCTTGTCTTGATGACTACTCTGTGATCCTGGAGACCCCTCGAGGACCTCGTGAGTTTCAGTTTGACAAGATCTTCAACCCAGAGTGCACACAGGATGAGGTCTTCATGGAGTCCAGTGGGTGAGTGTGATACCCAGACGTTTCCATTCATTTTGAAGGAAAATTAACCGTATACTAAACATGGATATTTAATCATTTACTCACTCTCATGTTGTTCCAAACCTGAATGGCTTTCTTCTTCTGAGGAAAACAAAAATTATCATTTCTGAACAATGAGACGAGAACAACGAGAACTGGGACTGTCAGGTGCCAAAATGAAAAAAAAAGTATAAAAGTATAATAATATTGACAGGACAAATGACCTCATATGGTTTGAAATGACAAAAATGTGAATAAATGATAACAAAATGTAATTTGTCTTTAAAATATACAGAAAGTTTCCCTAAGTTGCTAAGATACACATTGTTCCTAGGCTAATCCAGTGTGCAATCGATGGATTTAACGTATGCATTTTTGCGTATGGCCACACGGGTTCAGGGAAAACCTTTACAATGGTTGGAGACAAAGATCGCAGGAACCCAGGAATCATTCCAAGAACATTCACCAAGATCTTTGAGATCATCCAGGATAATGAGTCTAAATTTGAGTTTAAGGTACACTAAGCATGTGTTTCTTGAGCTGTGCTGATGTACAAAAGTCATTCAACTTCTTTCTTTTACCCGTCCTCAGGTTTCAGCTTACATGCTGGAGCTGTACAACGACCGCCTACAGGATCTCTTTGTGAGCCCCGCTGAAGCTTTCAGCAAGCAAATCAAAATTAAGAGGGACAGAAAGGGGCTTGTGTTCGCCCAGGGTGCAGAGGCAAAAGAGGCCACCAGCTCTGGCGAACTCTTTGCATTATTTGAGCAGGGCTGTGCAAACCGCCACATTGCAGCCACAAGTACGTGCTAAATGAAACTTAACAAAACTCTGGCTAAACGGTTTGGGTTAATTGCTTTAGTCACACTCAGTATGAATAAAAAGTAAGAACTTTATGACCCCGCACTGAAGCCAACTTTATAACAAAGAAGAAGGCCCTTAAATATATAATGTGTCTGAGAATAGGCATGAAAGAGTGATTTAGGTTCTTATATATAAGAGAGACACGTGTGTCTGACTCGAACATTGCAGATTCAGAGCAAGTTGTACTTTTTTGATACAGATATTTATTAAATCTCTTTGTAGAGATGAATGTAGAGAGCTCCCGTTCTCACCTGATCATTGGCATCATGATTGAGAGCCGGAATCTGACCAATGGGAGCGTGAGTTTTGGGAAACTCAGTCTGGTGGACCTGGCAGGAAGTGAACGAGCAGCAAAAACTGGAGCCAGAGATGACCAGCTGAAGGTTGTTTGAACAAATAAGATATAAAAGGGGATTTAAAGATTCTAAAAATGTTCAGTTAGAAAGTGTTCAAATACTTCTTTACTGTAGTTTTACTTCAAATATTTACTTTGGAAAGTGTTACTGCTATTTTATTAACATTCTTAATATTTTGCTAAAGCAAAGACAATTTCATCCCTAACTTTTGTCTAATGCCTCCCACAACAATTAGTTTGTCCCACATTTTGTGTATGTTTTTTCCCAGGAGGCAAACTCTATTAACAAATCTCTGAGTGCCCTTGGAGATGTCATTTCAGCTCTGTCAATGGAGCAGCCTCATGTGCCCTATCGTAACAACAAGCTGACCCAGCTCATGCAGGACTCACTGGGAGGCAATGCCAAGACCCTCATGTTCCTCAACATCTCTCCCTCTGACTCCAACCTGGACGAAACTCTCACCTCACTCATGTGAGAACTTAAAAAGTTAATGACAGCATGAGCCTGCTTTATGGTTTCACAGACAAGGCTTAGGCCTAGTCCCAGCCTAAATGTAAATCAGAGATATTTCATCTGAAAGTAACTCGCGCTGACTGATCTTAAAAGATGTCAGTTCCTTTGTTTTGTCACCAGTAATGTTTTTTTCTAAGGCATGAACTATGACCTAATTCTTACTTTGGCAAAGCCCTGTCTATGAAACTGAGCCATAATCAATAAACTGCACTGACATCAGATGAAAACAAAAAAGTAGAGCAACATTTTTCAATACTGACCATGTAATTAAACTAAACTTAACTGAATAATGATGCTATTGGCTTCTGTAGAGTTAAACTGAACTTTCATATACAACTGATGAACCTTGCAACACTTAGAAACTGAATTGTATAACATCTGTATTTTATAAATAGCTATATAAATAAATCTGATTTGACATTTTACTTGAAAAAGTTTAAATATTATCTTTCTGCTTAAGAAAATTAAGTCGTTTTTTTAAAAACTTGTGAACTTCACTTCATATTACTTTAAACCTAAAGTTAGCAGAAGTCTAAATATTGAAGAAATCAGTTACACAAGTTAATAAACTTTGTAATTTTTTTAGCCACATAAGCATTTTTGGAGCATTTAATACATTTTAATGTTTCTGTCTTACAGCTATGCAACTCGAGTGAAAGCCATCACCAACAATGCTCAGAGGAACGTAGACAGCAAGGAAATCGCTCAGCTGAAAGAGGTGTGCACATGGTCAAAATCATGCCTTTTTAATTTGTCATCACACATTTTTCTCTTACTTACATTATCTTTTGACTTCACAGGTGATTTTAAAATTGAAATCAGGTCAGCCTGTGGAAGACGACGTGTAAACTTCTATCATATAACTAGACATACGGCTGGTTTAAATCAGGACCATTTTCACTTATGCATGTTATACCTTTTTTTTATACCATATCTCTTAACATTTAAACATGACATTTAATAATTAATATAAAATGTAAAAAGTTTTCACCAAGCCTGCATTAATTTTATCATTACAGTAAAAAACAGTATCAGTACAGTAAAAACAGGAATAAAAAATGTAAAAGAACTGTTTACACTTTTAATATTTTTAAAATGTAATTTATTTGTAATATGAATTTTCAGCATCATGTCACATGATCTTTCAGAAATCATTCAAAATGCTGATTTGCTGCTCTAGAAATATTCCAAGGTAAAAAAAAGTTACATTTTATTTAAAGTAGTTTTTTCTAACAATGTACAAACTTTACTGTCCCTTTTGATAATTGTAATGCATTTTACATTTCTTTAAACCCTCAAACGTTTGAATGTTACTTCATCAATACCAGCTTATGTATTCTTGTAAGAAACAAAAAGATCCGAAGTGAAATATGTTAAAAATAAGATGGTTAACAGAGTTAAGTAATATGATAGAGACTTGACAACTTCACAGTAAATATAATTTGAGAATATATTTTTATAGTAAATTGATAATATTAAACTTAATTAAATGGTATTATTTATTAAAAATATTGTTCATTAATGCAAAATTTCCATACTTAAAATATCTGTGCTAAAAGTACAAACAGAAACTTAGCCATGATGTATGATCACAAATAATGCAGCGACATGCTTTAGAGTACACAACACATATTCAAGTACTGTAACTGAATAGACCACATGAGAAATGAAGACTGCAGTGGTTAATTAGCTTAGCAGTTCAATGATGCCCAACATTAAGCTTAGTTCTGTGATTTTAGCAATCATTCTGAGGTGCATTGTATATAGGGTCCATTTGGTGTCCATATAATATCTGAAATATAATAATTTAGTTACGAGTTGAGATTT
Source organism: Enteromius treurensis (assembly GCA_032275025.1). NCBI lineage: Eukaryota > Metazoa > Chordata > Actinopteri > Cypriniformes > Cyprinidae > Enteromius > Enteromius treurensis. Next base: position 9,049,886 of record JAUCMU010000097.1, on the reverse strand, counting down.
TTATTCTGAAGGGCCTGGGCTTCATGGTGAGGGCAAATGTAGAGCTCAGGTCAAGCTCCTGCCCTGGAACATTTTCTATGTGCAGCTGATGCAGCAGGGTGGTTAAGAACAAAAACATCTCTAGACGGGCAAAGCTGTCACCCAGGCAGCGGCGTATTCCAATGCCAAATATCATTACCTTCTCAGTCAGGTTTTTATTTAGACGGCCAGACTGGGTGAGGAAACGTTCGGGTCGGAAAGCTTCAGCATCACCCCAAATATCCCTTTTAATTAAATAAAGACAAAATATATTTGTGTTTGTGTGTGTGAGAAATCCGTAGTACAGGTATATTTGTAGCAAAAGCCAACAATACATTGCATGGGTCAAAATTATGCATCTTTCTTTTATGCCAAAAATCATTAGGATATTAAGTAAAGATCATGTTATATGAATATATTAAGTAATTTTCCCACTATAAATATATCAAAACTTAATTTCTATTAGTAATATACTTTGCTAAGAAAGTAATTTGAAGGACTATTTTATCAGTACTTCAATGTAAAGATTATTTATCCAGATTTCGGATGATGTATAAATCTCAATTTCAAACAATTGATCCTTATGACTGGTTTTAGGTCCAAAGTCACACACACACACGAATAAAATATTACAAGAAGAAAGTCTTTAAAAAAAACAACACACACACATACATATATATATATAAATATTTAGAATATGACCAGATACTTACATGTCATGGTTGACTTGATATTGGTTGATGAACACACATGTGTCTTTGGGAATGAAGTATCCATTTAGTGTAATTTTATCCGTTGTGCTAGATAACATCATGAAGAACAAAAAGAGGAATGTGGTTATCAGTGCAGTCCTATGGTTAAGGCAATAATATTAACATAAAGAGAGAAACATGGACTCACCAATGAGGTATGGTGAAAGGCATATAGGAAGCATGACGAAACACTTCATATATGAAAGCTACCGTGTACGGCATGTTTGGCTTGTCTTTAAACTGTGGTAACCTGTTCATACCAACCTGGTTTTCTAGGAAAGCACATACAGCAAATAATAAATGGCAGAACAGAAGATGAAAAAATACCATATGAACATTAAACTGTCTTAGCACTACAAGATTTCTTTAAAAGAAAAAAAACTTCAACAAATGCAGGATGCTCCCATGACAGACAATGCTTTCAATTCAAGAGGCAGTCTGGCGTCAACACATTACTGTGGCCAGTCGTGTGAGAACTGAGTGGAATAAACTCTGAGGGAGTAAAGGAGACTGTGTATAGAAATATGAGCACTTTGTGTATGTGTACTTGACCTCAGCGATTTATTTTATTATTATCGACACACTAAAAAAAAGACTTCTTTTTATTACAAAAATCACATAAACATGTATACTTTATATTGCAAACAGCAAATATGATCTAATATGTTTAATCTGAAAAGTAAACCACAAAACCAGTCATAAGTAGCACAGGTATATTTGCAGCAATAGCTAAAAGTTAGAGGTGGGCCGTTATCGGCGTTAACGTGCTGCGCTAACGCAAGACTCTTATCACGCGATAAAAAAAAAATATTACCGTTAATCTATTCACAAAGTTGTGTTGGGAGCTGGAACACGCGCTCTGTATGCGTGCATTGCTATAGTCATTCGGATTGATTACAATTAGTATAATCACAAATACCATGGTGAATAG
>JAUCMU010000097.1:8986946-9030976 GCA_032275025.1 Enteromius treurensis | reverse complement strand
GGCGCATGGAAATGTTGTGGGCCACTTGACACGCTGATCAAGATAAAGCTGCATGGATTGGAGAGTGGGGAAACAATGAAACGGAGAGGAGAAGCATAATAGTGGGCAAGGCCAAGCTGTCAGTCTTAAGTGCTAAAAATTATTCTGTTTTCATATTAATTGGGGACACCACAGTAGTAAAGGTTTGCCTTTAACCAACCATTAACTGCAACTTTTGCTTCAGTAAACTTCTTATTTTCTGCTCATTAACAGTTATTACGGTACAGGTACAAGTTTAGGCATTAGGTAAGATTAGGTGTAGAATATGGTCATGCAGAATATATGCTTTATAAGGACTAATATTAAAAGCCAATGTAGGCATGCTGATAATAAGCATTTAGTTAACAACAGGAATTGGTGCCAATACTACCGTGTTACCTCAAAAATAAAACCAACAAACGTATCAATGACAAAGCAGCTCTTGATTGCATGTGCTGCTCGCATGAACAACTCGTTTACTGCAGATTTTAAAAAAGGGTATCAAAATATAAGCACACTTTTTTGATGGGGGAACCTTTGCCCCAGTCCTGGTGAAATGCTTGAAACGCCTCTTGCTGTAGTTTAATAAGTAGTTGCAATTGGCAACTAGAACAACAATCAAGCAAATATTTTTTTAACTAAAAATGAAAAGATAGTTTGACCCTAGATTGGCCTGCGTGTAACAAGAGCAGTCATTTCTCTTTCACAGAGATAAGACTTATCGTTCTAGAGTTACATAGCCACCAAGTCTTTGAGCTCCACTGAGACGTTCATGATATGTGCTGCAGGCGCAGGATTTATACTGTATCAACAAGAAATAAAAATGGTCATGTAAGTGCCAAATGTTGTGAATGCAATATACAGATTCATTTATCTATTTACATCTGTGCTGTTTATCTCCTGTTTGAGTGAGAGTTTTTCTGTGGCTGCTGTGGGTGACCTGGAAGATGTCCAGTTGCCCTGTGGCTCCGAGATGCAGGGGGTCTGTTAGTTGTGTGGGTCGAGGAGACGGGAGGTTCAGAGTTTTGGGCATGCTGACTCTGTGAGGGGTGAATTAAGCGACCGTTCTGTTCAGCTTGTCTGTGATGGCCTGCTTCATCTAAGCTGCTGCTGCTTTCTTCATTCACTGCTGAGAAAGAGAAGGCAGAAAGACCTTTCAACTGCCGTCTCACAGCAACACTGATATACTGAAACAAGGGCATGTTGTTTTAAGACTGTGGCCACATGCTGTCCAAACACAGCACATTAACTCTTCAACATTAATGGAAAGTTTCTCTGCATTGGTTCCAGGTTGCTGTCTTGTGGACTGACTGATGGGAGCTGTGACCCGTTCTGTGTGCTCTCACCCAAATCGGAGGCGCCGTTGCTGCGTTGTTCTCCTGCTTTCCTCGCCTGCTCCAGTTCATTGGCTGCTTTTAAGGCTGCGAGTTTGTTCTTTTTCTTGTTTTCCTCATTTTGCTGGAAACACAAATTCGAGAATTAAGCGAAATGACTATAAATGACCAATGGATTTTGTAACATTAGCAGAGAGCAGTGATTAAATTGAACTAATATAAATATATATTTTGATCTATGTGGTAAATACCAATACTCATCATCATCATCATCAAATTTATTTAATATATATATATTTTTTTTTTTTTTTTTTTTTTCAACGTCACTGCTTCCATCTAGTGGCGAGTTTACATGTCATCTGCCCAAATAAAACTTTATAAAATTAAAGTGGCCCTATTGTGGAGTCCTAAAAAATGACTTTTCATGCAACACCGAGTTGTAAATCTGAAAGTGCCCCATGTATAAAGTTATTGTCAAAAGAAAGAGTCCACTCTGAATCATTAAAATGAGTAGTTTTTCATCATCCATTTAAAATTAATTCATTTGGACTTCCCAACTTACAGTTTGAAGTTTCTTTTTCAGCTCCATGTTTACCCTTTTGTATGTTTTAGAAGTGGACTGCAGATAATATATTGCAAGACTAAAAAAGAAAGAAAAAAAAAATGCAATTATAGTTAAACATCGTCACAGAAGTACAGGAAACTCACATTGGATGTATTTATTTAAACATTCCAACTTACACCAAGAGCAGAAGAAAGGGCAGCACCAGTCCAGGGTTGGAGGCGTAACTGAATACTTTACTGAACCAGGCAGGAAAGTCGGTCTCCAGGGTCTCCTGAATCACGTCAAACATGCGTTTTTTCCCACTGCCGGAAAATGTTATCAAAGGCTTATTTTATTTGTTGGTTGCTATAGAGCTGGTCAGTCTGCAGTTCTAAAAACTGACACAATGAGTATTTCTTAGCCGTGAGATGCAGTGAAACTGTGCTTTTCGGTATATGTAAATGAAGGTCTGATGCTGTCATGAAAAGATGCAACAACAGTTTGGCCATCATCAGTTGCTTGTTTACATCTGCACCAGTCATAAGTGTTGTTGGGGGAAATTATCCATTGCTTTTATAAGAAAGCTGTAAAACTTTTGCATGCTTTAATTTTATATGTTTATTTATGTATGCATGTGTTTATCCTAATGTAGCTACTCCCTGTCAGCATTTGCCAATGTAAAAAAAAAATGATGAGAAAATTGTGAACTTGCACTCTGCTGCACTCTAGTGCTAAAGATCTGCCATTGCGAGACTTAGCTAGTAACCATCCCTCCTTCACTTGTTCAGTGTTTATTTTAAACACCAGTATAAATATAGACATTCATACAGCTTGTTACTATAAAAGTCTGTAAGAGATTAAAAGCTTTCCTAACGCCAACCAATTACAGAAACATCAAATTACTCAGCTCTTAAGCTAAACATACGGGCACCATTTCACCTGAAAGGTCCACAGTCAAAGGAGGGAGGTATGGAGACAATGGTGTATATGGCTGGCAGTGTAGAGAGGAAGAGGATGACTAGCAGCATGGCCATGTAGAAGTTATTGGAGCCTGAAGCTTTGAAGACCCGTTCCTGAGGCACATTACAACACATCACCGCCCAACACTGCAGGTACATGGACACGTGAAGCCGGAGAAGATTTAATGCTGGAAGACATGGAGCGTAGAACGCCCCCATCCTGATACACACATACACACAAAGACAGAGATTTGGTGAAAGTGTACTGGTTTTATATGGAAAGCAAGAAAACGTGCTACATATTTCTTACCAGATCATTCCCTGATTGAAGATCAGCCCCAGAACATTCCCACTGACGTCAAACTCTGAATAGGACGGCTAATAAAGAGAGCATGCTTTAGTCATAAATGAAGGGGCATCCGTGATACTGACCACTCTGTGTGTGTTGTAGGAAACTCACAAAGCCATACTCCAGATCCCAGCACCAGCAGTTGTTTAGGAATCGCACCAATACGGCTCGGAGAAAATCCCCAATAAGCAGAGTGATGTAAGTCGTCATTGTATCAGAAATGATGAGACGAACAAACTCCTGTAGATGCAGAGGATGCTGTCAGCCTATAAAAATTTGATGTAATGCATCGTAATATTAATTTAATGATGTATTTACTATCCTAATCAAAGTTTGAATCTTGTATATTTGTTCAAGCCTACACTTAATGTTTTTTGATATTCAAATGCTTTACATTGGATTTATTTAAATGATTAATACTTAACATTTAAGTTTATTATATGCATAACTTTGCTTAGTATATCAAATCAATGCCAAATCATATTAATTTCCTTTGCCATTTACCAAATCGCATTTAATCAGAAAAAATGTCTATACTTTTAATTAACTGTAATGATATATATTTATAAATATCATACACAACCATTTAAAAGCATGAGGTCCATAGGATTTTCTTTTCTTTACTTGTTTTTTTCTTCTTCTTATGCTCACAGTTTATCTGATCAAAAATGAAGTAAAACAGTAATATTATAAAATATTACTCTGCAACCATTTTAATATATTTATATATATGTATATCTGCTGTGCTCCTTAACGTTTTTTTAAGAAAACCAAGATACATTTTTTCTTTAAATTTACATTTTAGGATTATTTAATGATTATAAAGCAAAAAGAAACAAAAAACAACAGCATTTATTTTAAACAATGTAAGTGTTTCCTTTCACATTTGATCAATTTAATGCATCAGCTGCTATTTAGCAATGTCATTATATTTGCAATCCCATTCACTGCCACTAGAGGCACAGTAAGTACATCCTACAGTGCCTTTCTTTATGTTGTATTTCTTTATGTATGGTGTATAGTACACACCATAAACGTATCCTAGAGAGGGATGGATTCCTCCTACAGTTGCTTCGTCATATACTTTTGCTATACCTAAACCTCTTATAGTATTTCCTCTTTGCCACATTTTTGCTTCCCGGAGGAGTAGTAGTAATTCAATACTTTGGGACATATGAATTCCAATTGTACTGGAATATGTATTGTGAAAAGAGCTGTACAATTAAATTCAAACTGAACTGAACTATACCACCTTTCCCCAGTACCTGTCCAACCATTGTCTCCCAGCAAGGCCCTCTGGGAACATCAGCAGGGTGCACTGTGATCGGAGGAGCAGTTGAGTTATCAGGCACAGTCCCGTTGTACAGGTTAGCCTGCCAGATTGTCATATTCTTCTTCACAATCTCCTCTTCTGCCCTCTTCAAAAAATGTGACAGTTAGGAGGATAAATGACCTTCATTAGAAGATGATTCATTTAACACAGATTCTGTGGCCCAAGGGAGCAAGAATGATGGAAGTTATTTCTATTCTGAACTTCAGAAAGACTGAAGATGAGCACTTTAATCTCTGTTCAATGAAGCTGTACCTTTAACTGGATGGCGTCCATGAGAGCGATGATGAACGTGTAGAGGTTCCCCAGGAAAAGGGCAAATATGCGTCCCAGCTGCCACTGGAGAGCGATACGTGGGTGATAGTTCTCTAAAGTGCTGATCACGTCGAACAGCATCGGACAGAACATTCCCAACAGAGACATCACCATGTTCACCTGAGGGTATGTGAAGCCACACAAAACTCCTTTTTATCGACTGACAAGAGGATTACTATTGCACACCGTTACATGAGTCTGACCTCATTCCTCTCCCACCAGCTGTGATTCTCCAGTCCCTCCAGAGCAAACTTCTGAGACCTGCGTACTACAAAGTAGATCAAATACCCACTCCCTGCCAGACAGCAGAGCACCAGGAAGTTGGCCAGCACTCTAAGGAATCTTGTCAGGTGGATGTTGTCATCTTTTCTGCTCTCTTGCTCCTCCACAATGGCCTCCTGTTAATGTGCTGAATTTATTATGAGGCCGGTAGAGACCAGATTAAAGGGATCACGTCATTCTTTTTTATCATTCTTTTTTCACCAGAATAAAACATTTTAGACCCACTTAGGATTTTATTTCATGATTAAATGGCAAAACTAGGCATAATTTAGTCTTTAATTAACATTTTATACAAAGATATGAAATAAAGAAGAAAAAATCAATTATAAATGTTTTTAAAAATAGTTAGTCATTATTAGGACTAATGTAGAAATTGTAATGGCAAAGTGTTGAAATTATGACACAATTTAGACAAAATCATCAATATGACAAAAAGTTATTAGTATGGCATAGAGAGTTGTTTGTTTGTCCTAATTATGATCTCATAACCTTTTGTCAATGTCAACTTGGCAACTTTTGTCATTTGTTAACATTAGTTAATGTATTAACTTACATGAACAAACAATGAACAATGCACAGTTTGTTAATCTTTGATAATGTTAATATAAATACAGTTCATTGTTTATTCGTGTTAGTTCACAGTGCATTAACACATGTTAACAAACCCAACTTTTGATTTTAATATTGCATAATACATGCTGAAATAAACATTAAATAAGATTACTAAATGCTTTATTGTTCATTATTAGTTCATGTTTACTAATGTTGTTAACCAATAATAACTAATGAACAATATTATAAAGTGTTACCGTCAACTTTTATGTAATTATTATGTCTTTTTAAGTATATTAAAATATTTATATATCAATATAAATATATCAAATTTTTTAGTTTGAATTGAAATTGATGCTGCCCCAATGTCAGCACATGGTCTTTTGTTACAAAATATCAAAAATATCACATAATATTATATCAATATACCATTTTGTTTCAAAAGAATTTAATTTCACATTATAAGACTTCTTTATTATCCACAAAGTGGAAGAGAAACGCACCTTAAAACTAGTGGTGATGGAAGCAAACTTGTTATCTGCAGTCTCAGGATTTCCAATGAGGTAATCCCAACTAGTGAATGTCTTCCAACTGAAATTAAAACTGGTGTCATCTCCGCCACCTTCTTCATTGGCATTGCGGGCCATTCTGTTGAGTAAGAGTGAGGAAATTAATTAATTGTCTATGGACTATATGGACACACTCAACCACGGTTTCTGATATGGACTGTCATCACTCACGTCCTGATTACCACCATGTAGCTGTACGCCACTGTACCCACACCCACCAGGAAGTAGGACAGGGGCATGCGGAATTTGAGCCACCCAATGGCCCGCTGGTTACTGTAGTAGCCATAGAAGAGGACAGAGTACTTAGCAAAGCCCTGAAATAGACAAAAACTAACTTTGGACTACACTACTAAAAATAATGGTGCTTAAAAAGGTTCTTCAGAGCGATGCCATAGTTCAACCATTTTTGGATCCGTAAAGAACCATTCAGTCAAAGGTTCTTTAAAGAACCATCTCCAAGAACTTTCTTTTGCTACAAAGAACCTGTTGTGAAACAGAAAGATTCTTCAGATGTTAAAGGTTCTTCATGGAACCATTTAGACAAAAAAGGTTCTTCTACGGCATCGTGAAGCACCTTTATTTTTAAGAGTGTAGGATGCAAAGTAAATTATGTGTGAGTGCATATACAATTACAGTAATGTAAAAAAAAAAGACTTGGTAAGATGTCTGTGAAAGAAATGCATCTTGCTCACCATAGCATTTATTTAATCAACAGCAGTGATATCTTGAAATATTTTCACAATTTAATATAAATATGTAATATTTTATTTATTTTTTTCTTGGGATGGCAAATCTTTCACATCCCGTGTTATGTGGTCCTTCAGAAATTATTATTATATGCTTGGTGCTTATATTTCTACATTTATGAAGATACATTTTTTATAAAAATAATAAATTTTTGACAATGTTCATCTGTAATAATCACTTTAACCAATTTAATGTGTCCTTATTTATGTATTTTTCAAATAAAATAAAAAAATCGTACTGTTTTGAGTGGTAATGTATAATCACATAGATTTACCCCAAAATCCCATAAGACTGCAAAATTCATGGCACTGGCCTCTTCCTCTCTGGGCACGGTCTTCCTGGGCAGACTACCATATGGTTTTCCCATAAGAGCCTCCGAGGTCAATGAGATTGTGATAGATCACAGAAAGGACTGGTTACATTTTAGGAAATTAAACTTTTCATGTGGTCTTCATTGTCAATATGTAACTTCTTACCTCTGGAACCATTACTAACCCAAATGTTAGTCCAAATAAAATCATATTGATGCCATACATCCACCTCAGAAATATAAAATAAGAAGCAACTGATGAACCAAAATGACCTAGAAAAAAAAAAAATAGAGTTTGTTTAGAGATAAGAGATAAAAAAGGGAAAGAAGCAGAAGAGAGAAAGAAGGTTAAACTGAGAAGCATCACACTTTCTATTTCCTTTATCTTCATCTCCCAAGGGATGCAGGCAGTCTTGAAGTTCTCAAGATCACGTTGAAACTTCATCCATTTCTGACAATTACAGTAACCAAGAAAAAAATGCTGACTCTGAGGCTGTAGAAGGATGTATTCATTTCCATCAATTTTACATTGATCGTCTCCTCACCTTCATCATCATGACCTTGTAGGCGTACAGTTTCCTGCCTTTGCCTTTTCCCAAAGCCCCTTCATATTTCTCCACAAACTCCTGCGACTCTCTGAGACAGAATACAACTCGCTGGCATCAAGAAGACTGGTGCACACATGTGCAAAAACAGCAGTGACAGGACATACCTAAGCATAACCAGTTTTTTCTTCATGGGCCAGGGTTTTCCTTTTAGTGTGGTCACCAGCTTTTTCCTTTCGTCCACTGCTTCTTTCAACTTTTCCAGCTCCTCAGGGGACAGAGACCCCAAAACTCCCACTGCTTGATTGTCTTTTGATTCGGAGTCAGAGTTCGATTCGGATTGTGACTCAGATTCTGAGCTGGGAGGGAGAAATAAGTGCATTTATGCTGAGTCAGAGTCATAAATGAGAACTCTTCTGCTTTGGATTTTTCTAGTTTAAGACAACATTTTAATTTCTAATTATATTGATAGCAAACAATAAAGCTGAAATGTAACAACAGCCAGTGTGTTTATAGATTGATACGTTAATTTACTGTAATCAGTGAGGGAAACAAAAACAAACGTACGTAGTCTCTGGCTTCTTTCTTTTCTTTTTCTTTTTCTTTTCCTTCAAGGGAACGTCTTGACAGTCTCTCTGTTTTGTCTTTCGAGGATTTGCATTGTCCTCCTCATTTTTAACATGCTTCTTTCTCTTTTTCTTCACATCTATTTCCTTCTCATCTTCCATCTTTAGTGACTTGGTTCTTACATTTTTAACATTCTTTTTCTCTTTGCTGGATTCTTCCTCAGCCTCCTCTTCATCAGCATTCCTTCTTCTTTGCCTTTTTCCGGGTTTCTCACCCTCTTTCCTTGTTGTTTTGTGATGATTCTCATGTTTCTTCTCTGCTCTTTTATTACCCATCTCTGTTGTTCTCTTCTCTGAAGCTCTTCTCCTGCTAACTTCACCATTTCTCTCTCTTCTCTGTTTGCCATCTCGCGACGCCTGCTTCCCCTTTCCTCCCTTAGAGTTTTTCTTCATTTCCACATAGTAAAGGCTGAATTCATTATCCTTTCCTATATTTGTACATAGATTACCATACAGTACAAAATAAAAACGTATCAAAAATGTATGCAGAAATCAGTCAACATTCTTCTTACCTTCATCCACCTCAATGCTCACTGTAAAAGGCAAACAAAACAGAAAATAAGACAAAAAGGGAATATGTGAGTTCTTGGTAATATTAAGTAGACATTGTTAAGTCCTGAAAGGTCAGACATGTAGGGTTCCCAGCAGCTGTTTAGCGTCACTTGTATTGTTTGTGACCACAGTGTAACCAGACCGGTAAGTGTTGACCGGGTCATTACATGCTGAGTTGTGTTGTTCAATAGACACAATAGTGCTTTTCATCTTCAGTGTCAATGTCCTCTCATAGGGGTCAAAGGGCAACTGAATGAGTTATGTTCATAAATTCACAAACACACACTTAAAGTTCAAATTAGCTGCATGACCACCCCAGCATTTTGAAATCAATAGGTTTAATTTAGCAATAAACTGAAATGACCTGGAGAATTCTAATTAACATTTAACCCCTGCAAGTTACTAAACTATTCAAACTAATTTTTGTAATCAGAATCAAAAATCATGCAATTTTTAAATATTGAGGCAGAATGTGTAATGTCAAAGCCCTTTCTAAGCTGCTAATCTAAATAATATTACATAATTCTTTAATTTTTATTAATAATGAAAAACAAATACATTCATTAAAAAAAAAAAAGTTATGTCAGTCATGGCCTAACCATGTCAATAAAGTATAATCATGAACACAAAGTATCCCTTTGATATGAAACAGTAAAAGTTTACAAAACGTATAGAAAATAAATAATCTTTACCGTCACTTTCTGATGCGATGAGTTTATGCTGTGGCATCCTCCTCCTGAGTGGTCTTCACTCTGTGCATGTGGTTGACCTTGTGTGTGTGTTCATGCATACAGGAGTGTGTGTGTGATGTTGTTGTAGCAGTGGACCATGCCCTGGCTGAACAGAACCTGGTGGCTGATGAGTGCCCTGCATGAAGAGTTCACTTTTACTAGCATTCAGCAACCTCGCCCAGGAACAATAACCAGTTGAAACTCTAGAGCCTCTCAATTTCACCCCTTTGAATTATTCAGCAGAATTATGACTCTTTTTTTCGAAAAGAAAGGGGGTCACAGAGTACCAAGACAAAATAGAGGATGATGGTCTAATGACTGACTATAGAAAGCGCAAAGAGGGATATAAGAGATGAGTAGCGCAGCAGGGTTACCAGGGTCATCATCATTGCACTTTCACTTATAGTGCAAGAGTTACTCTAAATACTGCTTTGGTTTGCAGAAAATGCCATGGTTGTGAAATTATAGCATTAAGATGTTAAAGTAATGGCATTCATGTACAAAATAAGATTTATGATTATTAAAGAATACATAGATGAAATAAAACATGGCATGCTGAACTACAGTCATTTGAAAGCGAAGTGTACAGTGTCTGGCACATTGGAGCCAATGCTGCTACACACTTCCATACTTAAAACATAAGTCTGGAAGTGTCTCCGGAGAAATTATTAGGAAGATAGATTTTACTCGCATATGCCTGAGGTGTGGCTCCACGGAATGGTAGAAGCATAGAAATAAAGATATCAGATGTATGGAAAAGGAGAAAAAGAAGGACGATGGGTTTTATAAATAGATCTTGATATGTTGTCGTATTGATGGGTAAATGAATCTTATTAATCCTTGGCGTTATGGTTCTAAATGATCCCAACAATATTTCATGAGATGAATTAGATAAGGAATGCATGATTGAAAAATGAGGGACAAATGTATGCAATATAAGTCACTTTGGATAAAAGCGTCTGCTAAATATGTTAATGTAAATGTACAGAAAAATACACATTTAAATAATAAAAACTACAATACCAATATTAAGACTGCATCGATAATCATGTATAAAAAAAAAAAAACAGACAAAAAAACAAAAACAAAAATGGAAACTTATAATTTTGGGGGGGCCTGTGATAATTCTTTCAGAATTATTTGAAAATAAAAAGTACATTGTATCTACATAAGAAGATACAAATTCTGTATTACAATAAACACGGTTATTAATTGTAAGGAATTAATACTTTCATTAAGCAAGGATATGTTATATGGATAAAGATATCTCGCATCACAACAGTTACAGCTGCGTTACAGAAACAAATTATAAAGTAGCCTATATTAAAATATCAAAACAATATTACAAATTGCAATTTTTTTTATCCTAAACTTTTGAAGTATTGCGCTGAAACAACAACACCGTATTTTGTGGATTCCTTCATTGTTGTTACACATCCTGACCACCTGATGTCACTAAAGATAAACCTTTGAGGCTGTTCTGTTTAAATGAATGAGAAATCTAATAAAATTTAGATGATGTCAGGCTACATTGCATTTTCAATGTTTGACCCATTTCTCATGCACATTACCCTCCCAGTCAGCAGGTATTTGAATTCATACAGTGCATATTTTGTCAATATTTCCCTGCCTCTGTGTGTGTGTGTGATCCCATGAGCTTGAGTGTCTATCTCTAAACTTGTGTTCTCACCCTGCAGAGAGCTAGATTGTTTTCCTCGGCTAAGTTTAGCAGCACCGTTTGGGGATTCCATCTTCGGAGAACCGACACAGGCCATAACTGTATTCTGAGCATGTCTTCTTCTCTCAGCCACTGGCGCACCTTTGATCACAGAAACACAAAATGTTCCACAGAGGTTGCTATTTTTCCTCTCAAGTCTTGAAGAAAAAGGTTTTTCCAAATATGTTAACAGTATAAGAACTGTAGAAGCAAACATTCCTGACCGTTACGATCACATTTAGACTACATATACAGTATACATATAATGACTACATTTTGTTTCAACAGACATGACTAAAACGATGAGCTGGCAGCTTTCATTTGAGAAAAGTCTGAGTCAGTCTTTACTGTTGTCATCAGACTAAACCGCCTTCAGGTAATCATGTGAGCCAATCAGTTACATTCCATTCCTCTGAAGAATCCTATAGTCAGGATATTTAATACACTCTGGGTGGATGAAGGTTTGTATTTATAGAAGGGCTGGTGTCCTGTTACTCTCACGTTTTCATTCAACCTGTATTCTCGGTTCTGCCGGTGCAGGAAAAGAAAATAGTGGTTTATCTGGAAAATATTTTAGCATGATTCATTTCTATTTTGCACTCTTCTATATCCATTCTCTCAAGGCGGGAACAAAACACTTGTGACAGGGACATTTTAGTACTGAGCCTGTGATTAAATCTGGATTTACTAGTGCTGCATGGTTTGTTTGTTTACATCTCATTGGTGATAAAGAACTAAATATTTTCCCGCTCGCACCTGCTGACTGGATTATACTGCACGCTCTGACAATTTTCCTCTAAATGTTTGTTCAATCAACAAATTTGTGGAGATAAATTATTTGAAATAAAATCAGGACATAAATAAAGCTGTAGGGTTTATAATTATATCAGGATTCTGTCGCTTTTGACTGAAGACAGAACAATAAAAAACATTCTGCTGAAGCAGAAAATGCATAGATGTAATTGCTAAAGCCATATTTTGAAATGTTGACAGCAACAAGCAGCTTTTTTTTAAGCAAAAGCAGAATGAAAACACTGATACCATAAAAAAACTACCAGAATACTGGGTACTTTTGAGAAAATGAACAAAATTTCCCTTAAGGAAGAAGAGAAAAGGCTGAGGTAGAGAGGGAGGGCACTGACAGAAAGTGAAAGCATACTTGAAATAACTACAAGAGCAGGAAGAGGCTGTCAAAATAAAGTGGGATGACTGAAAGATGAATCAAGTCTAGTTTCAGAAGTGCATCTTATGGATTTAAATACACTCTATCACTCCAGAATACTAGCAATGTGGCACTACCTCACTGCAGTGTTGTTTTATAATATCGGTGTTAGTTTTGACCAACACTGATATTAATGCCAGTATTTATTTAATTTTTATATATATATATATATATATATATATATATAGTATTATTTATATTATATTTTTATTTTTATTTTTTTAGCATTTTTGAGTTTTGTAATTGGTATTAATTGTTTTATATGCCCATTTATTTTTGTATTAAGTTTTGTATTAAGTATCAAGTAGCTGAATTTTTTTAAAAACATTTATTTTGTTTTCTTAGTCATTCGCCTCACTGATGGTTTTCGGCCTTTCAATATAGTTACAAATAACTATATTGCCTATTCTAATAGGTTTTATTCACGTCACCTCAAAAACAATAGGCCGAGTATTTGAGAATGGGTGTTTATGGGAGTATGGGAGATAAAGCAATGTGAGCTCATTATGTCATCACTGTTGTAAGGTGTCACTGAGTGTTAGTTTTTATGTGCTTATGATGCTGTTATGGATCATTTTCGATTGTATTCAATACACTGGGAGCTAACACATATAATAGAATAAATGTAAGGAAAGAAATCCACCTGACTATTCACCATTAATATTGTAATCTATTTGTAAACCATGTTTTAAGAGTGATGAAAAAATGCATCCATTACCAAAAAGCAAGAACGGTATCCAAATCACATGCAAAACTACTTGACTTAACTGATCCATAAAGAGCATATGTATGCACGCAAGGAAAACATGTTAGGACATATACACAAAATGGATATTTGAAAGCTTCATGCATAATGCATAATGCAAATGCAATGAAGTTCTGTATGTGCAAGAGCGCATGCAGATAAGGCAACAGCTTTTGCACACATTTACTTTGGTCTGAATAGGGTGCCCCTACTGTTATCTATGCATTGTAATAAATATGCTAAACTTGCATGGTGCTTGTTTGCCTTGTTCTCGCATTTGACATGGGCTGGGATCTTTCCTTAAGCAACGACACACCAAAAACATCAGATTAAAAGGTAAAACATGCAATAACTCTTGTACAGCATGTTTGCACACACAACACAGCACATACTGTGTGACAAAGCAAACTCAAACTAGTTCCGACAGGTTTATTTTCCCTAAATTTGCAGCTTTTAAACTCGTCCCCCTCCTCCACTTCAAACTCTTCTCAAAAACAACCAGGCGGCTTCTGCCTTTGCTTATGTGCGAAGCCACCCTCAGGATACACCGAGTTGGATTACACTACTGAATGGAATCTCTCTCATACGTTTGCTGACTGACACAAAGTTATGCATATAGTGTAAAAACACATGAGAGCTGTCAAAATTAATGGGCACAGAGGTGAGAAAACGAACAAACTTCTTGGAAATATCTCAAGAATTTTTCAGTGGACAATGTACACAGGCTGTTCTCAAACTTTGTTGTTGAACATATTTAACCATTTCTAAATAATATTTCCCTTAATCCTTTCATCTATCAACATTTTCTTATTTACAACCTCTATTTCATAGCATTATTTCTGCAATTGTAAAAGCCTCTTTGACACTTCTATGCAACATTATACAGCCTGTGCAACTGCACCTCTTCAGAAGCGGTTCCCGTGCTTCCTTTGCAGTGTAAAGATGGCATCAGAGTGTCAACACATGCCAAAAGTTGCATTGCCAAAAACAAAAAGAGCTGTGATACAACAGAGGGAGACAGATAAGACAAACCAATGACTGATAAATGTGGAAAGTACCTAGTAAACGTGAAAATATCATCTATAGAACAAAATAAATACCTAGCAAATGTTTAAGACTCGATTTTATGAGCCTGTTGGCTTTGTTGTTGTCTTCAGGTTTGGGAGACTTTCATCAGTAAGGTATGATTTCGTCATCAGTGTAGGTGGCAAACCTTAAAGTGGATTGTGCCCCTCTTTGACTACCACGCCCCGCCCACGAGCGTCAAACGGCCAATCAATACCTGCCTATCTGCGATGACGCCATCCGTCACGCCCCTTTACTAAAGAAGGAAACAAACAGAGTGAAAGAAGAGAGAGCTCGGGAGGAGAGGACGGGAGAGGAATTTACTTATTTACATCACCGACAAAGCCTCGGGAGGAAGACAAACTCCTTTTTCCTCCTGTTCCTGCTCCTTAACCGACGTTCATCGACCGATTAGATATTAAAAGCCATCAAGGTAAGCGATGAAACGTTTGTGTGAATTCTAACGTATCTATTAATAATCGCGGAGGTTTGACGATGTGAAGACGGAAAGACTGGTTGACCCCGAAAAGGCGAGCGATTAACGATTGCCGATTCCGCACACCGGGCTAAACCGATCTATAAACGCCAGGGTTATTCGAGGTATCGAGCTTTTTTTGTTCGACGGGTGGGTCCCTAAAAAACAAAGTGCTCCAAGTTGTCAGCAGCACCTTCATGAACATCACAAGCCCCTGAACGTGACTCGCCTAAGCCGCAAAAAAAAACAAAAAAAAACAGACACAGGCAGTCGTCAACTTTTCTTCACCTTGTACATAAAATTACACATCGATTTGTGATGTCTGTTCTTAATTTCCTTTTATTTATGTTTCCAGTACGGGGCTTTGAAACGCAACCCAACGGATTATCTTCATTGTGCTTTGGCTTGTTTATTGTTTCGACCGCGTCTGTACAGATTCAAGGAAATCTAGTTTAGTTACTCGCTTTTTTGTGTGTGTTGTATGGTACTAGTTAACAGTTACTCAGACGAGCAGCTGGCTAAGCCAGTTAGCTTTTTGTTTTAGGCTTGTTCAAAGGACAGATTGTCTGTCTAGAGAGGAAATCCTGGAGCAAAGGGACAAAGAAGGAAGATTAAACAAAGCCAGGGCTGCTCTGTAGTCGCGATGTTTGCCTTTGGATGTGTCATGATATTTTACGTCTAGCTATTTTTGGCGTTTACTAGGCGTCCTGGTTCATTCTGTCCTCTCAAATCCAGCGAGTTTAGTCAGATTCGACAGAAGTAAGCTGACTGCCTAGATAGCCACGCGCTTATTATGCTGTCTAGATAGCGAGCTCGCCAGGCTTTGAGACACAGACGCTCCCGGACACGACTGTCGGATAAATGACCTGTAATTCTCGGTTGAGCATTGGTTTGAAGTTGTGCATCGACTAGCACTAGTTTTGGTATTGATCCGTGGTGTCTGTCAGCTGGTGTCGGTGCATTGACTCGCGTGGTTGAACACGTGAACAGCTTTTGTGCTTCTTTAGCTTAAAACGACAGATTAGAGATGAAGGCTGAATGTCTCACCTTTATTGCATATCACGCTTGACACCCACTCGTTTGGTTAGTCATGGTTAAGTGGGAAAGCTTGTGTCGTGCTGTTTAACGTGTAGACTTTATTTAAAGATACAGACAGACGGATTAGAAGCGAGTTCAGTTTGGATGTGGTTAGGAATAGAAACACGGTGTTAGTCCGCTCAGTCGGTTGACTTGACTGTAATTAACGTTACTCTGTCCTGATGAGGGTGGTTGAGGAGCTGGTGTCTTATTTTTGGCCGAGATAAAACAAGGTCTTTTAATTATAGCGGAGTTTCCGGTGTATATAAACTTAGTCATCTAGATAAGTATAATCCCTTGAACTTTAAAGGTACACAAGGTAAACATATTACACCTAAGGAAATTAATCACAGTTTTGGGACATGTTATTGCAGTGATGTACGTTTATATTAGAAAAAAAGACAGTATAACAGAAAAAACTTTTATTCTACATGGAGCGGGTCACCCTCATGGGTGACGCCATATTGAGGTCACGTGACTATAAAGCGTAATTACTAATAATAGTTTGTAATTGGTTTTTAATGAAAAGTAAGAATTCTTAATTTCTTTAAAGAATGCGCTAATTTAGTATGTTAGTATTAAGAAGTTTTAACTTGTTTGTTGACAACTGTCTATTTTAATGTTATTGAACTTGATTCATTATTAATAAAAAAGAAAAAATGTACTTTATGTAGCACAATTAGCCGGTGCTTTACCAAATATATGCAAACATACAACTAAACATAATGGGCTAACTAAAGAAAAATATGATGAACACCTTATACATGTTAGGAATAGCTCAATACTGCTTTTTCATCTCTGATACTTTAGGCTTGAGTATCCAATACCAACATTTTTGAGTATTTATACCTCATTAACTACTGATTGCACCTTTAAAACAATGATGTCCTCTACTCATTGCATGTAAGCCAAACACAATGCTGTCATTGTTGACAAGACTACTCTTGTTCTGTTTTTTTGTGATGTATCAGCAATGGCCCAAGAGACAAACCAGAGTCCCGTGCCCATACTGTGTACCACAGGCTGTGGTTTCTATGGCAACCCCAGGACCAATGGCATGTGCTCGGTGTGCTATAAGGAGCACCTGAACAGACAGCAAAGCAGTGATCGTAGTCCCATGAGCCCCCTGGGTAAGTCACACTGAAACATTAACCTGTTTGTCTAACCTCCTAGATAGAGCTTTCTATGGTTACAGACCACACAAACAATGTGGTTATACTATGGTATAAAGGCTCTCATTCATTGCACCTCTTGGTGAAGGTGATATTATAGTTGCTACAGCAATAACAGACCATGGTTATTGCTTGTAAAGCACTTCTGACACCCCAGCACACAGTGATAGCATGTCATTCTGAGCTGTTTTAGAATTGAATTCCTTTTGTTTGGCTCTAGCATAACGCTGGGTCTTCCCTGAGCAATTGTAAATAAGCTGCACATGTTTTGTGGCACAGGGTTTTTGTATAGTGTAGCAGAGCTGCACCTGTACACTGTTTGTGATTTGTGTCTTTTGTGTTCTGTTGGACCAGCTGGCAGCCCCTCAGCAGAGGCCTCCGCCATACAGAGACTAGAAGCCAGCATAAACAAAGCAGAACCTTCACCTGCACCCAGCACAGATACCATGAGAGAGTGAGTACTTCACGTGTGTGTGTTTGTTGTTAAACCTCAGAATGGGAAAGAATGCATTTTATGCTTAGGTGCTTGACGTTTGAATGATCTCCTGTGTTTCAAGAGAAGCCGGCACACGCTTAAACCCCCACCTGTTTGTTTTTGCAGAAGTATTCCTTCCACCTCTTTGCCAGTCACACAACAGATGACAGAAATGAGCATTTCTAGAGAGGAAAAGGCCCTCTCTCCTAAAGCTGAGGCTGCTGAACCAGGTAATTGCAATTAAATATGATTAAATACATTTTAAAGTAGACGCACAAAGCTGCTTGTTTAGTCTAACACTGAATTTCATGTCAAGGATCATCAAACATAATAAATCCCCTCAATTTATGAAATATAATAGCGATATGATATATGCGACCCTAGACCATAAAACCAGGCATAAGGTTTTTTTTAGAAATTGAGATTTTATATATTATGTGAGAGCTGAATAGATTTACATTGACGTATGGTTTGTTAGAATAGGACATTTTTGGCTGAGACAAAACTGTTTGAATATCTGTAATCTGACGGTGCACAATATTGATAAAGTTTTTAGCAATCCCTATTTCTAATCAAAAAAATAAGTTTTAATATGTTTATGAAAGGAAACATGGTCTTTATTTAATATCTTAATCATGATAAAAAATAATAATAATTTGGACCCATACAATGTTTTTTTATTTTTTTGTGGTGCTACAAAACACCCGCACTATCTACTATATTGAAAGTTTAATCTGAGATTGATATTTGGAAGTCATTTTATTATTTTCTCATGCGTCTTCTTACTGTTTAAAAATGAATGTTGTGATTTGAGCCACATAATTGTAATTGATTTCATGATTTCTCACCAGTCTCTAGAATGCAGAATTGAATAACAAACATATTAAAATTGGTGAGTAATTATGCTAAATGTATTTCATTATCATCTATTATGCACAACCCTTTATTGTTTTGTTAAACAAACAAACAATATTTGTGCACCGTCTTGCTGCTTCACCACATGGGGGATTTTATAATGTGAATAATGAAATCTTTCAAAAATGCCTGTCAAATGTCAACCGACCAAAACTGTGTCGTCTAAATTTATATTCAGAAATCTGCAGCTACAGCAGTGAGCAAGATGACGACTACTTTATCCGTTCTGTTACTTGTCATTGTTCAAGGATTCAAGAAGTGTTTATTTATAAGACCTTACATCTGCAGTGTGAGTGTCATAAGAAGCTCTGTGAAGTTTGTGTTCGTTAGGACATTAAGCTTTCTTTCTCAGTTCTTTGTACTAAAACGGACTTTGCTGCAAACAGAGCTGTCTTTGGGCCTGCTCCAGTTTTAGCGTGAGCTGTTTACTGATGACTGTCTTAAGATCATGCAGTGTTAAGAACATCGTTCAGACAGAAACTGGGACTTAGGGGTTTGTGGCAGGACCTATTTTAGGGTACAGCCCAATAAAATTGCGAGCATGCTCAGAAATCGTTCTCGGGCTTCCACCCATGCCACATTGCAACGCTTTCATTTCTGCCATTTTTTTTCTTTCTTCCCACAGTCATAACACAACCCACCTCCTCCTACTCCCCCATCCCTGTGGCTCAGGGCAGCGACGAGGGCAAGAGCCCAGATTCCTCCAAACCTAAGAAAAATAGATGCTTCACCTGCCGTAAAAGGGTTGGCCTAACAGGTGAGAATCCTTGATCGCTCGTTCTGATATCAGTGTGAAGTCTGTGATCGGGAGGACTTACCTCTTCTTTGGTTTTACAGGATTTGACTGTCGATGTGGTAATCTGTTCTGTGGAATACACCGGTACTCAGACAAGCACAACTGCACATACGACTACAAGGCGGAAGCTGCCGCTAAGATCCGAAAGGAGAATCCCGTAGTGGTGGCCGATAAGATCCAGAGAATATAAGCTTTACCCTCTTTCTCCAAGAACACTGGTGGATAAAATGGACGACTTGAAAAACGGACTTGTGTTTTTCTATCACCTTAAGAAGAAAACGAGAAAACTGTACCGTCTGAGGCTCATGCATGAACGATCTTGACAGATTTCGCTTTTCTAATAGGTATTCATTTCTTTCCGTTTTTGTTTCCGCTCCTCTTTGTGGTGTTTTATGCTAGGTATTCTTGCATATTCTTTTTGTTTCCTAAAGCATAGGACACCTTTCAGGAAATTTGAGCTTTTATTATGGTTTCTGGATTTGCCTGTTCCCGCCGTGGAGCAATGGGAGTGGCAGGTACTCTGTGCCAAAACGTGGCCGTGTAGTTTCTGAATAAGTAGTGTTCCGCCTTTTATGACGCTGGATTTTTTAAGAGGTGTGTCAGAGCTCTACCTGATGATGAGTGCAGCATGTTTTGGTCTGTTAAACTGCAGTTTATCATTACAGTCTGTTCTAGCAAATCAATTGGAATGTGAGGCCACCCAGTCGTTAATACCATTTATTTAGCATCGTTTTAGAATGTGAACTTACTACTGTGACATCTTGATTTTGAATGAAAGGTTGAGACTCATTAGTCTTTTTATTTTTCCACCTTCTAGAACCAATAACCTCCATTCTGTTTTTTTAGAGTGTCAGATATCTGGGAGTTTTATTTTTGATTACATGTGACTGTTTGATAAGACTTTAAGGTGGTGGAGTTTGTTTCCGTGTGAGCGTATTTGTGCGCATGGTGGAAATTTGCGCACAAGCCCTTCTTCCTGTTGTCGAAGCAAGATGAGCTAACCCTCCTTAGACAGCGCAGTCATAACACCGCAATAGTATACGCATAAAGTCAGACCTGAGTCTGTGAAACATTGTTTGTTATAAAATGCACCTACAATGCACCTGTCGTTTTTGTGTGTCTGCATTTATGTTAATGTAAGCGAGTCCGAGTGCATGTAATTTGTATATAAACGTCTTTTCTTCTGTAGGGAGTGAGGTTTCCTTAAAAAAAATATATGTATCTGTTGAGAGTATGTATCTGTTTAATTTCAGCCTTTTAGTTATATGCAAATTTGTATGGAAAAAAACACCTTACCATGTTCGTATTTATGTATTGCATTTAATCCTTTTACTTGGCATTAAAGAAAAAAGTATTGTAAATAAAAATATACAGAGAGAAAGTATATAGTTATGTTGTTCTGTTGTCATTGTGGGGGAACTTCCCAAACATCATACAGATAATGGTTCAGTTTCCAGGCATTTTACACTGAATAACACCCAGCAGAAGCCAGAAGTTGTAGATTCCCTGACAGCTGAATGATTTTTCAGCTGGTGCTTGTTTTGCTCACCTGTCCCGCCTGCTGACGCAAAGACATCCTGTTTTCACGACAGCTGTCCTGACAACCTTTAGCACTTCTGTACTCGCAACCAAAGCAGATTTGACAATCCTGCCTGACCTAGTAACAGCTGGAGAGGTGTGTGTCAACAGCTGGCGTGAACCCTCAGTGTCACCCTCGATCAAACACCCAGGATATTCACATGCACTTTTTCCTGTCTTTTCTTCAAAGTGCATCTCTGTCTCTTAAAGGAAAGTCTTATGGTCCAGTCATTGGGGGTTATTGTCATACTCTTGTTCTCTTTCTGTATTTGTATGGAGGGGGCTGGGCGTTAAG
Organism: Enteromius treurensis; assembly: GCA_032275025.1. Classification (NCBI taxonomy): domain Eukaryota; kingdom Metazoa; phylum Chordata; class Actinopteri; order Cypriniformes; family Cyprinidae; genus Enteromius; species Enteromius treurensis. The sequence continues at coordinate 9,009,681 of JAUCMU010000097.1, read as the reverse complement.
CCGGTCTGGGAGGATGACATCACAGTGACGGGTGGTGACAGATGTTGAGGGCAGATGCCGACGCCACAGTGTGTAGACATGCGTCAAGGGGGAGGGACAAACAAGATACAAAAAGATCTACTGAGGGGTAGTTGAACAGGAAAACAGTGTGGTTTAGAACTTGGTATCACAAGTAAAAGTAAATGAATGACCTGGGGCTAAATTAAAGGCAGGACGTAGGGCTTGTTCAGCGGGGGGAGCAGAAAGGTTATCACATCGAGTTCCACGTTTTTACCACGTTAATCCTTGTGCCAGGCAGAGGCTGTAAATTGGCTTCTCAGTCGTGAGTTCAGCTGTGGAGAAGAGGGCAAGGTTTAGAACCACAAGACAGAAGCTTAAAGAGTTTCATATTAAAGCAATTATGAAGCTCGTGCTGAGAGGAAAGAAACATGATTGGGCATCATGGTCATAAGGAAAGGTTTTGGAAAAAAATCTTGAGAGGGGAGTCAGAATAGTGGATAAGGGAATGAAATGCATAGGTAATTTCATTTATTCATAAAAGTACTTATTTTTCTGAATTTTTAAGTAGTTTTTAAATAATTTAACTGAACTGGGTTGTGCTGACAAATTATCGAAAAAATAAAACTAAAAAAAACCCCGCAGGCTTTAAAAAAAATTGTTTGTGTTGTGTGACCATTAAAAGATATTAAAAAAAGGTAAACATAAATTTGAAGTACAATTATGAGAATATTATTTTAAAATCTCTGTTCTTCAAGAAAATATTTGAGGCTAAAAGGAGATAAATGTCCTGTAAATGACAATTTAAAATGTATTAAAGAATATATATACAACAATATTACAAAACTAGTCATCAGCAAATATAAAAAAAGGGATATTGGTGGCTAGTAAAAAAAAATCGTACTATATTCTTTACTATATGTTTTTTTCCCCATTACAAAAATGTAAACGTTTTTAAATCAAGAAATATTTTATGAGGGGAAAAAAAATTATATTAAATCTTGTTTTCTGGGGAAAAAGTAGTAAAAAAAAAACCTGTTTATACTTGAAATAAGAAAGGGATCACTCTGTCAATAAAGTAAGAAAAACAAGTTTGTTTTCCCTTTAAGTTTAAGTCTTCTTACCCTATTGGCTTACGTTTGCTTGTATCAAGCTTAACATTGTGAAATGCTAAATGTGTAATTTCTGATCAATTTTTATAATGTCCCCACAGTTTCATTTTGAGTTTGTCCATCAGCAGAGATGGGAATTTTAAATGTAGCAAACTTTTCAATTTTAGTAATTTTTTTATTTATTTATTTAACTGTGTACAATGAACTAGAGGAGAATGGCTGGCCTGTCACAAAGCCTAACCAGATTATGACAGATGCAGTGAGTTCTGCCCGTGATCTCACACAATCTCTCTCCCCCTAACAGACACAACTCTGACTTCACAGGAAACCCCAAACTTAAATCTTCTCATTTTCTGAACTTTACCAGAACGTTCCCGTGCTGTGTACCCAGCTTTTGCTCCTTGAGGCGTAGTCGGGAAGATGGTCATCAATTAACAGTACAGAGTAAAACCACGCTTTAACTTGTGAGTCTGGGTGTGGCTCACAAAGCTGCTTGTGTTCCTCAGAGTAGATCACACAGGAACTTCATTCAGCCAGACTGTCATATTACACAAACATAGGGGATTATGACAGATATGGGAACCTCTTTGACTCACAGAGTCAGTCAGCTTCATAGGCAATATTAAACTATTATATGGCCAAAAGTATGTTCTTTATGCCATTTTAGTAAGCTGTGTTATTAAAGTGTTTATAAATGCTTGTCTGACACAACTATTTAATGTACCTTGTGTAGTCTAGCCCAGGAAACTCCCAGCCAGACTGATCCAGCTCTGACTGATTCAGCATTTCTGTGAGAGATAGAGAGGCGGCAGGAAGAGGGCGGGGCCTTGGATGGGCATTATGACGTCACCGCCTATGACACAGGCTCGCCTCGTTCTCCATTCACATGCTCCCACCGCGTCTGCGTGCGAAGCCCCGCCCACTCACATGCGCTTTACTCATGCCTCCGTCTCTTTCTGAGTGTCTCTCCCATCTGTGTGCCTCTTTGTCTTCCACTCCTGTGTTTATACACTCTCCCTCGCTTCTGCTTTCTCTCGCTCCGAGACACTTACTTTATGCTATTTGCTAGACGTCTGTGGTTCAAGGCCTTGGGCCAGACGCCAAGTCAGACAGTTTTGAGGTTCATTCCATTTGCTAACATTTTATATTTAAAGGGATATTTCGACCCCAAATTAAAATGTGCTGAAAATTAACTACTCGCCCTCAGACAATAGGATGAGACAATCAGGAGATGAGTTTGTTTCCTCGTCAGAATAGATGTGGGCAAAAGCAGCAATACATCACTCGCTCGACGGAGGTTCCTCTAGAGTGAATGTGTGCCTCCAGAATAAGATCTGATAAAAACAGCACAATAATCCACAAGTAATGTTCATGACTCCAGTTCACCAATTAACATTTTGGGAAGTGGAAGGCTTCATGTTTGTAAGAAACAAAAGCATCGGTGAGATGTTTTTTTAACTTCTTTCACCAGTGAAAAGTCATCTTGTCTGAATCTGGAGAGAAATACGCACAGGTCAAGCATTGTTTCTTAGCTCAAACAAGACTAAAACATTTCTATCAGACATGTCAATGGATTTTAACGTGAGAGGATAAGAGGGAATAAATGTTTTCACTGGAGAAAGCGCTTTGGACTCTCATTCTTATGACATCCATTCACTGCAGAGGATCCTTATTGAGTAAGTGATGCATTTCTCTAAATCTGTTTCAGTGAAGAAACAAACTTGTTACAGGTGAATTCCTTTAATACTTCATATAAGTTATTATTCCAAAGGTTACTTAATAAGTGAGGAATCTTCCCACTTCCTACCAATATATCAGCAAAGAATATGTGACCCTGGACCACAAAACCAGTCATACTTGTAATAAAAAAATGAAAAAATCTAAATTAACATGGAAGATTCATCATGGTGAAGTAGTCAACAAGATTTGCTTGCTGAGAAAGTTTCTAAACACACAAGACTGACTTGACTGACCGAGAGTTCAGAACTGGAATATTCAGAACTGGAATGTTGGCAAACTTGGATGGCATTAAATAATATTATGTATAATGTTTTAGATCACAACCCCCCCAGAATAATTTACAATACTAACAGAAAATGATATAAAATGTAAATCATGTTTAATGATATTTTAATATAAACTGTGACTCAAATATGAGCACACAGTGCATTTTGTTTTTTTTGCCAAATATGACTCATACTTACTAAAGCACATCATATTTTCCCCTTTGCTAATATCATTAGTGTGATTGAGACATCATGGCTGTAAGGCAGTATTAGATCTGCAGTGTAAAACGGTCTCTCAGCGCCTCCTTGTGGTCATCGATTATTTTTGCCTATGATTCGGCAGATGAACAAATTTTTCAAGATTTTGTTACAATTATGTGCAATCAAATTGCATATTTATTTTTATAATTTTACTGCAGTACTGTATATAGTACTTACTATTACTGCTGTGTCAAAAATCACTATTTTTGATTATAACAACACAGTATTGAATAATTAAAAGATGCTGTTTAAAATATCTTTAGATGTGTTGCATGTCATCACTGCTTGAATGATGAGCACTCAATTTCAGTTCAAATACATTCAGATCCTGTCTAGCATGTATTGTAAGCGCTGGGCATAGAGGACATATGAAGCAAATATAATCAAGAGCTCTGTTCCTACTTGTGAACTGTCATAAACAGTGAAAGAACAGGTGAGACAGACAGCTAAAAGCCTCTTAAGAGAGTTGTGTGTGAGAAAGTGTCACAAATACTTGTTTTGTAATGCATTATCATAGATTAAAAATAAATACATACATTTAAAAAGGGTGATGATCACATAAATCATTTTTATTGTCAATTTTGTCATTGATTAATATGAAATATCTTCTGTCATGTTTTTTTCTATGATCAACACGAAACAGAAAACAACAATTTAAATCATGCTGTAAAATTTGTATAAACAATATTTCCTAAAGACATTTAACAATATGTTAACAAAGTAATAACATCCTTAAAAAAACATATATATGTATATATTATATTTCTGCTAAAAAAAAAACCTTGAGAATAACTAGTTATGTTTCCGGAAATGGAACCACTTGTCTTCCAGCCACGTAGACTTCAGTGATATTACGATCATCACCTTTAAAAAAACAAATATGCGCAAGTATTAAGATAAGGCAGGAATATCTGCAATAAAGGGATATTTTTAAGCATTTCAACATTTTCTAAAGCAACTTACCTAAATTTAAAAACTTCTCCAGAATGACCTGTATAGAAAAAGCACATTTAATAGGGCATATTTTAAACACATTAAAGAATTTATAATGTATGCAAAGTATATTAATTGATATTGATGGATTTTGCAAGGAGAGCAGTGTGTTTACATATGAATTAACAAATTGAGGTTGTTTTCTCAGTATGAGAGCAGAAAAGATCAGCAGCAGATTTGTCCAACCTTGGGGCCTTCACCAGGAAACAAATCGATCGGTCCATCAGAAACGTAAACATTCACTCGTAGGGCATCAAAGTCCTTGCCTACCACAAAGTTTCCGATCTGATCATCCAGTGAGAGGGCTGTAGGGAGTATAGAGAACAACCAGATACGTTTATACAGTGTGCTATACTACACTCTAAAAAATAAAGATACAAAGGCTGTCACTGGGGCAGAAACTTTTCAAAAGAGACACTTTTATACCTTTTTGGTTCAAATATGTATTAATATGTAACTTTAAGGTACCAAAACGGACCATTTAGGTACACACATGTACCTTTTGAAAAAGTTCAGCCCCAGTGAAGCTTTTGCACCTTTATTTCTAAAAGTGTAGTATTGAAAACTTACCTTCGCTGCCTCCAAGTGTAGCCAATCTGAAAACCTCCTCAAAGCTCAGAGTCTTAAGCTGAGGGTCCTGGATGGTGAGGGCTTTGGACGTGTCAAGAGTTCTTCTCATAGCATCTAGTATGGATGGAGAGTAGCCTCCTGCTACATCTACAGATGGCACAGACAAAACCTTAAAATGCAGAATACTGGACCTGCCATGAAATTGGCAGCTGAAATGTATAGCTTATTATCTAAAGCTTTATATAATGCACAAAATGGTCTGGCAAACAACCTTACCTGTTCCCAAACCCAATTTCACTTTGTGGTTCAAGACATTACGCACATTTAGCATCCCACTGCAAATCCTGGGATGGTAAAATAGACAAAAGAAAGAAAAACAAATATTAGAATTTATAAAGGAAACCTGAAAATCAACATTAATCATAAAAGACTTGAGGTGCTTACGAAATATTACTGTTAGGACAGTGAGAGATTGCTGATCCTGTCTCATGAAATATCTCCAGCTCTTCGTCAGTTAGGTAACAGCCATGGGCCATTACAGTCTGCAATAGTCATTTACATAATTGAATTGCAAACCAATTTGCATTTTCATAAACATTTGGTAGCACTTTACAATACGTGTACACTAATAAGCATGCTTAACACTGAATTATTAATATATAAGCTTTGCATTAATGATTGCCATATTAGCAACTAATAATGAGTCTATCTGGTTAATATATTAATTCATATATGAATTGTTATCAATTAAATATCTCATTGTAGATTAATTGCCTAATAACGTATTTTGTTAATTAACTCGACTCAATAAGCAAAGTCACAACATGATATATTTGCAAACCATCAGTTGATAATTTATTAATGACCATCACTGTTTATAAAAGTCATTTGTTTCTGCAGATTATTAAACCCTTAAGGACTTTTGTGAGCAATATTAGCTGATGGTTTGTGAATATATTATTATGCTGTGACTTTACTTGTTGAGGCGCATCATTATTAACGCATCAGCTGTAGTAATTTACACATAAATTTGCACAAATGCATGTTATTTTACCTGCATGTACAATACAATACAAGGCTTTGGCTGACTGTGGTAATTAACATGTTAATTAACACTATTAGTTACTAAAATAAGTTATTAGTGAATTAATCCACTATGAGATATTTAATTTACAACAGTTCATATATGAACTAATACATTAACCAGACTTACTTATTATCAGTTTCTAATGTGGCAGTCATTAATGAATAGCTTAGATAATTATGAGTTATACACTAATTAGGTATTATCTGTGCATTACCTCAGCATGAATTAGCTCTAATTAGTGTGCACGTATTGTGAAGTGTTGTCCCAATATAACTTTTCCATACATTGCAGAATAGCAATAAATTAATCATTCACTGAATCCAGTTCATTGAAAATTAAACTTGGTTATACAAAATCTAAAACTGAAATATTAAAACATAAGAGATTTTGTTTCACAAGTTTGCAATGACCGTAGAATGAGTAAATATTCACTTTTTGGTGAATTATTCCTTTAAATCATGGGTCTGTTGAGTCAGAAATAGTGAGAAAGTGCACTTGGTCCCAGATCAGTGAGAAAAACTGTCATCTATTGAGAGCAGAGAGTCTGTGTGCTCAAACAAATGACAATGCACTTCAGTGTACTGAACTCTTGATTACAAACTCATATTGCAAAGCACATGATTCAGAACCCTTCATAAAAGCCCTTTACATCCTCAGGGATAATGACAACAAAACCAAATACTTCAATGAAAAATGAAGAAAAGATGAAATATTTTGTCTTTTAGATAAAATCCTTTTAGAACTGTATATACAGCTATGTATATATTTTAAATACTCACACTCCTTCTACACCCCTATTTATTTCTTTTTTTATCAGATTGAATAAATGCAAGTAATATGCATACAAAGTAATATATTCAATATATATAAAAATAGATATTTAATTAGTCTTTGATGTGCAGGATAATAAGACTCACCCTATCTGTAAGCAGATTGTGCTTGAGGTAAACATCAGTGTAGGATTTGCAGTCTGGAAACAATGCCTTCACGAGCTCCACTTCCTCTTTGTTCTCGCTGATGTGACTCTATAGGTTTGATGATTGCAGAAAAACAGGTGTTAATCATTTTACTTAGTGTCTATTAATGTTTATCTTATGATTTACAGCAATTGAACTGTTAATTATTCACAACTATTGAGTTAAGCATATATGATATTTACTTCCTAAAGTCAAATTGCACGGAATCTCTGTTAGAAATGCTGACGGTGCATAAGAACATAAAGCTGAACACACACCCTCATTATCACCTTTTACAAGAATTATAAACAGGTACTAAGGCCATGCTTCAAACAAAAACTCTTAGTCATCATACCATATTTCAAGCTTTTATGTGAACAATGCCATAATCCACTCAAATGTTAATTGTATGGTTCTTTAACCTTTGTAAATCACTGTTTATCGAGTAGATGTTAATGTGTGAAAGGAGGACAAACCTGGATGTGAAGCTTGTTGTTATTGGCAATCTCACCCAATTCACGGAGCAGTGAGGAGGAACAGGATGGAGCGAATCGAGGAGTGACCACTGGCTTCACATTCGGGTACTAAAACAGTCAGATAATATATTTTTTGCATCCTGAAATCATTTATGCACAACTGTAACCCCCGACTCTGACTGGGGTTACATGATAAATCAATGAAATTAATCAAAAATAATCCGTTACTCACCTCCTTTTTGAGAAGCTCTTTGATGAAACTGCAAAAAACAAGGCCATCAATCAGACCAAGGGTTTAGATTAGGTTTATAACCAAAATTCAATCATTTTTTACATTTACACTATTGTGTAAGTGGAGTCACACTGTCCTCCAAAACTCACCGATCTGTCTCCTCTTTACATTCACTTGGACTTTCTTTGTACCGTGGAACAGCAGTATTGCAGTCCATGCAAACTTTACCCACTAAAGCTCTTTGTCCAAACTTATCTAGCGGAAAAAAGCAGAACACTGTATATCAAAAACTAAAAACAAAGTGAACTTATTATCTTAAGAGATAATAATGCAGAAACATCGTGGTTGTTAAAGTAATATTATAGTTGAGGCAGAGTTATTACAGCTTTATGTTACAGAATCATAGGTCACAGTGCACCTCTTATTACATAACAGGAAAAAGCAAACACAAATTCAGTTACTTAACAGACTGCCAGGAACAAGAACTAAGACAAGATAGGGCAAAGCAAGTCAAATTCCAAAGGTTGCGTAAAAAGGATGTTGTTTGTGTTTAACATCACAGATACAGAAATGCATTTACCATGTCTGCGTGTGTGTGTATCCTTGGTTGCATGTGTTTTACCTGCAAGTTCTCCAAGCAGAAGAGAGGCATCGGTGTGTATTGTGGCAAAATAACAAGCAGTAGTAGTGCCGTTCTTTAAAGTCCTTCTCTACAATCCCAAACATCAACAAAAAAGATTCAAACTAATTTGTGCAACATGCATTCTATACTCATATCAGTTCCATCGATGATTTACCTTACTTAAACGTTATTCTTTATGTTTATTACAGCTACTCTTTAATCCAATTCAATGAGCTTACCACAACTTTAGTGTAGACATTATTGGCAAAATCCAAGTCTTTATACTTGGCTTCCACGGGGAAAGTGTAAGTGTTGAGCCACTCCAGCAGAGGCAGGTCTAAGGCAGTTCCAGTATAGCTATACTGAGACGCATGGATGTGTGTATCCACCATTCCGGGCATAAGAAACTCACTGTGAAGCCAAGGTAAAATTAAGCAGTGACGCTGATAAAAGATTTCAAGCTTGAACATGCTCATTACTACACAATTTGATCAAAAAAACGGTTTACACAAAAGCCCTTGCTCTATTTCCTTACCTGTTGAGTGGATGTTCTGAAGAAAGAAACGACTGGAAAACCTGTTTTAATCTATAGAATATCTGTGATTGATTTAGACTGATGCACTTACTATTGTCCGAGGTGTTTTATATCCGAAGTTTCAAATCCCCATATTTTTGAAAGACTGACCACATCTTGATCTTTTTCAATAAATGCAATCTGATCAAGAAAAAGGAAAAAAAACAGCAAAACAGCATTCCAGGCACATTACAGATCAATGGCAAATGACATAATTGGGCTCATACGTGATATGATGTTACATTGTTATGATACTTTCATCTTCGAAAGTACATCAAAATGAGATAAAAAAGTTGTAAGCAAGTACTAAACCAACCTTGCCCTTATCGTCGACTCCTAAGACACAGTTCTGCAGTATTTCCACTGCAGCTCGTGGTGTGGAGTGCACAAGCGTTCCACTGAAGACGTGCGCAATGCGCGCGGTCGCGACGTTCGGATTCATTATTGGCACAGATTTTCAAATGCCATTTCACATGAATTCTCTGAACTTTTATATACGACACGAGCCATTGCAGAATTTCGAGGAGGTGGATATTTGAAGCCGGTAATCATTACAACAACTCTAAACGCGTCACGGCGTACATCCAATCAAACTCTCATGCGCCACTGTGACGTTTTGTAATTGGCGATAGCACGCCACCGCCTGTTATTAGAACTATCTGTCTGAGGTTTGCTAGATAAATGATAACTGTTAGGGACATAACATTAAGTTTTTAATTTCAAAAATATTTTCCTTGGTAAGCACTCAGGCATCATTTCAAAAACTTAAATTGACAAAACGAAATTGATAAGTGCAAAAGAACTGTGGTCATGTGGTCTATTGTCTGACAAGGTTACTGTTTTTTTTGGATGATGATAATTGTGACAATTGCATAATTATTTCACTCAACAGTTTACATGGAAATCTGACTTACCCATACTCTTGCGCAATTCTTGCATGACAGGATTCATGCAATAATAGGACATCGCAGTCTCACCTGACTCCTTCAACAAACATTAAAACAATATAGACAAAAACTTCTAGACAAAAAAAAGGGGCATGGTAATGAAATGGAAAACAAAAATGGTTTGCATTGTTGACTGCACAGAAGAACTGCACTGAAATGAAGATACACAATTATATTTTGTTTGCATATAATTAAAAATAAGTTCGTGAGTTCTGCCATTGATGAAAGTAAAGCACTTGGAAATTATACCAGTAGCTGCATTCAGTATAAAGAATACTGCAATTGCAAGCATTTTCACAACAGCACTTGGAAACAATAATTTTGATGTATGTAGTAAAGGAGATGGTAGAGCAGTCAGTCACATGTGATCCAGGTCTCCCCTCTTGCTTCATAGCTGTGGCTAAACCTCATGACATGAATCCAGGATGAACCTTACAGTTCCTCAAATCGTTCACAAAACAGTTTATATTTGTTTTTTTGTATCAGCAATCATGCATTAACTTCTCCAGAGCTTTGCGTCACACGTGGTTCAGATGCTGCACAGAGGGTGAAACAGACTATTTTTGTTTAACTTCCTTAAACAATCACAAAAGATTTCCCTGAAAATACCTAAAATAGTAGGCTATGATCTCATGGCACTACCTCTGATATCACATGGTGATTTAACATGTGTTACCACACCATTTTTCATTAAAAAAAGTTTTTCGAGGTCTGCTACGTACATACACTAGATTACTTTTCTTTGTAATCAAGTTTTTATTTAATTAAGCTGTAATTACTGAAATTAATTGCAGCAACATTTATAAGCATGTATTTTTTTTTTAAATTATTTAAAATGTTACTACTACATAGTAAGTAGTTCATAAAGCTTAATATATAAAGTGGTTCCCCTGTGTGTTTTTGCATCCACTTATAATATCCAAGAGGACATTATTTTCAACAAAATCTTTATGCTAAAAAAATAAATAAATGAATAAATAAATCACAGGCAGCTGAACAGAAAACAGAAAAGTGAAGGTGTAGATTTAACATTCAGTGTAATTCAGTATTTTTTAAACAGACAGTAGAGCATTTGTTTGTAGGGCATTTATTAATTGGACATGTTTAATTTCTATTTCTGTTTATCCATTTAGTAAAAGGCTTATGAAACATATGCAATTTACACAGCTTCTCAATACGAATCAGCCATTCATAAATAACATGAATGCTATCAAAATGTTTGTGTGATTTAAAAAAAAGACTGCCTGACTGTGTCAGTTACTGCATAATCACAGTAATGGAAACAAACAATCACCACAGCCAACCAGAAAACACCTCCTGGGAGTCTTTCCCAAGTAGCAGCAGGTGAACAGGTGAGAACATGTCCAGTATCCAACCCCACTCTTCCTTGGATACACTGTTCTTAGGTTTACCTGTTTGCTGGTAAAGCATACAGAAGACTGCAAAGGTTAATTTCCCTCCACTTCTGAATCACTATCACAGTCATCATTGCTAAGGCCCGTATCATCAAAATCTTCCTCCTCCTCCTCCTCTTCTGTTTTTTTCTGTTTCTTTCCTTTATTTGTCTGACTGGTCTCCTCTACCACTTCTTCTTCCTCCTTGTCAAGCCTAAAAAACAAAAAGCCGACAGGTACATAAAAACTCTAGAAACCAGCTGTTAATTACAAGAACTTTGTGGTTACAGTTAATAGTAAAACTCCTCATCATACAGTATATATGATACGTTTAATTAATCTTATTAAAGAAGTGCCTCTAATAATAAACAGCTAACAGCAAAACAGGACAGTGAATGCAGACAAAAAAAGTACATACAGTATAGAATATCTTTAGGCCACAATTAAATTTACCATTACTGTGTATGTCCACAAGATGGCACATGCGCTGCACTGATACTACCACTACTACTATATAACACTGTTCCAATGTTATAAAAGATGTATATTTTAAATAAACGCTCTTTGGTGAGCTTTCTATTGATCAAAGAATCCTAAAAAAAGTCTCATGGCATTCACAAAAATATTAAGCAACAATAATACACTACCGTTCAAACATTTGGGGTCAGTAAGATATTTAATAGTTTTTAAAGATGTTTCTTACGCTCATCAAGGCTGCATTTATAAGATTAAAAATCCAGAAAAAAAACTGTAATATTGTGAAATATAATTTCAATTTAAAATAACTGTTTTCTGTGAGAATATATTTTAAAATGTAATTTATTCCTGTGATACAAAGCATCATTACTCCAGTCTTCAGCGTCACATTTTCACGCCATAGGCGTGCTCTATTTATGTTTTCATGTGTATTTAGTTTTGTTGATGTCTCGTGCCATGTCCTCCATGCCTTAATGTTTACATTCTGTCTTCCATGTGCTTTCCCTTGTTTGTAACCCCGCCTCTGTCATTAGTGTCTGATCCTCAGCCAGAAATCATTCTAATATGCTGATTTATTACTAGAATTGTCAATGTTGGAAACAGTTGTGCAGCCAAATTAAAAAATATATATTTTAAAAAGTAAAAAAACAAAACATTTTTAAACAAATATAAACATATTAATTTCTTTCAAAGAAGAAATAATAAAAATGTACTGATCCCAAACTTTTGAACAGTAGTGTAACAGTAAACTAATGTAACAGTAGTTTTGAACATTTTCGATTTTAATAAATGCTTCTCTTTTTAATATTTTAATGATCAAAAAGTCCTAAAAAACACTATTAAGGAGCTCAACTATTTCCAACACTGATAATAATAAATCAGCATATTAGAATGATTTCTGAAAGGATCATGTGACTCTGAAGACTGGAGTAAGGCTGGCTTTGTATCACAGGAATAAATTACATTTTAAAATACAATCACACAGAAAACAGTTATTTTAAATTGAACTTATATTTCACAATATTACAGTATTTCTGGATTTTTAATCTAATACATGCAGCCTTGATGAACGTAAGAAACATCTATAAAAACCATTAAATATCTTACTGACCCCAAATTTTTGAACGGCTTTCAACACTGATAATAAAAAACTATTATAAATAATTGAGCACCAAATTGGCATATTAGAATGATTTCCAAGGCATTCTTTCAACATCTTCTCATTACGTAAATATAGATTTATATTAAAGTAGTGCATTATTTCTAATTTGCGGAAGAGCCCTGAATCTACTTACGGAATGACAATCTCTTCCTTCTTCCCACATTTTGCACAAAGCTCCAGCTTTAGTGCACATGGCTTGCATATAATATGATAAGCATCCTTCACTGTTTTCTGAAGACACTTTACACTAGAAAAGGCACAGAAACATAATTTCAGAAAGGGTTCACTGTGGAGGAGTTTATTTGCCTTTCATCTGTTGCTATGCAGTAAATCCCCCCTCAACTCACCATTTTCGTGGCTGTGTAAGAGGCTTGTATTTACTGTACTTGACTTTCCACTCTAGCACTTCTTTGCAGTGCTGGCACAGGCCATCATGAACCTTTGATTTGGCTTTCTGGAAGCATCGTGAGGGAAGAATACAGACAATTTAGGGTGACCATACGTGCCACTTCCCCCGGACGCGTCCTGGCCAGGATTTCTATAAGGATATAGGTTTTGGTTTATCAGTATTATATCGGTTCATTATGTTTTTGAAACGCTCTTGATGTACAAATCAAAGCAATATAGAAATCCTGATCAGGACGCGTCCGGGGGAAATGGCACGTGTTGTCATAAGGTTATACGAATAACAAAACTGCAGTAAAAAGTAAGTCTGATTCTACACTGTTTATTTTAGCAGACGTCCTTACCTTAACTTGTGAGCTTGCGCCGTACTTGTCATTTTTGAAGGCAGTCACATTCTGGTGTTTTTGGCCTCGCGATCTGGAAATATTTCCTTTTTGAGAACTCATTTAGCCGCTAAATTATACGTAATATACACAGTGACCGTTTAAAACACCTAACGTTAAATAAGAAACCGCGTGGCTTCACAAGTTAACGTGGCTATTGACGCAATGCGAAAATAGCGGAAGTAAATAGCAATTGGCTAATGCTTTTCAACTCCAAGCAAAAAAAAAAAATCCAACTTTAGAAAACACAGCTAACGTTAGAGATGTTGAGCTCTAATATTCAATTCTGTGTGGCTAAACAAATGTATCATTAGCTATGTTTACACGTCAACGACGGTAAAATCATTAATCAACGTGGTATTGTGTTTTCGACATCGTCCGTGTGCAGCGAGGACGCGTGTGATTGGTCGAGCATATCCATCCTTTGATCTGATTGGTCATTAGAGCGTTCATCGTTGACGTTGATATCCGGCATTCCGCAAGAGAATCAGAAGAAAGCCAGCTTTGGGCAAGCGTTGGTGTGAGATGAGATCACCCGTACCGGACGGAGTAGATTACAAATTCTGGTCCATTTAATAACGTCACGCTTATATTACTACCGCCAGTCTTTGATATCGTTTGGTCATGAAACACTGACCACATGTTGACAAGATTTGACGGACTAGAGGCAGCTTTTGAGGGACTCTTGATCTGTGGACGGAGTGAACGGTTAAAGGGAATCTCATACAGCGACTTAATCAGATCAAAGCGTTTCTGCCTTCACCAACGTCTCCAGCATCTACAGGTAACTGTTAGAGAAATATTTTAATTAGCTGACCATGCTAATCATTACCCTTTTCAATTAAGTGGCTACGCTCCTTAGATAATACAAATAAAAGGTTAACTAAGCTTATTATTATTCAGCAAACACTTTTGATTCAGTTGAGGTGAGTGTGTTTTATAGACACGTCTATTTTAATAAACAATAGATTTTTCTCTAATACTTATTTGAATATGTATGTATTTGTGTGGACCAAGTGTTTGTTTAATATTTTAAGGGTGAATCTTTAAAAACAGACCTTGTAGTGAGTGAAATAACCATTCTTTTATATTAATTTTAACCTGATCCAAATTATTGGATGTCGTGTGTGATTTTGTTATATTGTGAGGATGCTTTTTAGCTTTTGGTTTTCGTTCAGTGTAACACCCAAAGTCCAAAACACCCAAACAAGATGGTTTCCTGCTTAATCAATCTGAGGGTGGGGATTTGATTATCATGCAGTAAGGGTCAGATCTGGGTCAAATTCACATTGCTTTTTCACTCAGTTAGTTGAAGGGAAATTGTTAAATGGTACAGCACTAATGTCATGTCAACTGCTTGGAGATCGTATTAACGTGAAGCGTTTTTTTATGGGGGTGTTTGGAAGTGGTGATGTGGATTACTGATATGTTTTCCAGATGTGTAAAACAATGGACATTTCTAAGTTGACTTTTCAGAAACCAAAATAATGAGGGTGATTTCAGCTGTCATGACTCAGAGATAAAGTGGTCTGATCTATGATAACACACACATCAAAGCTCTCCTAAGGGTTAATTCTGAGAGTCATTATTTATGACATCAAATTAGCACTAAGATAGAAACTATTGCCTGCGCTGCAGAACTGGAGCGAACATTGAACATTTTTGTTAATGAAATCTGTTTAGATTTCACCCTAGATGCTGTTTATTATTAATTTTTTTTTTGTTGCACTTTTAAAGTTTGAAAATAAAGGGCGCAATCAATTCAAGGACATATTTAAACATTGTATTAGACCACTAGATATTACTATCTAGTTCAGTTGAGAATAACTAATAGATCTACGTATTTACCCATCTTACATAAGCTATTATAGGTACTCTTCTTTGGGTAAATATTGTTTGCAAATATAGTTTGCATATACACTCTTGATGCTTCACCTTTAAAAATGTATATTGCCCATTGTCATCAGTCTTTATGATATTTATAGTTCTGTGGTCGTACTGGTTTAAAAATGACATGAGGGTTAGTAAATGGCAGAATTTTAAATTTTGAACCGTCTCTTTAAGACTCATCTGCTTTGTTTGCATTGTATTTATCATTTTCCAATCTGCTGTGTTCTTTCTCTTCTCAAGTGAAGGATGAACCACCTGTCTTTGAGTGAGCTATGTTGCCTTTTCTGCTGTCCGCCGTGCCCGAGCAGAATAGCTTCCAAGCTGGCCTTCCTTCCACCGGAGCCCACTTACACCATGATGTGTGACGAGAGCGGCAGCCACTGGAGCCTCCACCTTTCCGAGCGTGCGGATTGGCAGTACTCTGCCCGGGAGAAGGACGCCATTGAGTGCTTCATGACCCGGACATCTAGAGGGAACCGAATTGCCTGTATGTTTGTCCGATGTTCTCCAAACGCTCGCTACACCTTGTTGTTTTCCCACGGTAACGCTGTAGACTTGGGGCAGATGAGCAGCTTCTACATCGGCTTAGGCTCCCGCATCAACTGTAACGTGTTCTCCTACGACTACTCCGGTTACGGGGCAAGCTCAGGGAAGCCTTCGGAGAAGAATTTGTATGCAGATGTGGATGCTGCATGGCACGCACTACGAACAAGGTGAGTGATTTTCTTTTTGTTTTTTTCTTTTTCTTGAGACTATTCTGACAGACTGTTTTTCTATTGTTGTCATCAGTAGTGTTCTTCAGGTTGTTTTTTGTATTTTGTCATTTACACTTTAATTTAAACACTTTAAACACTTTTAACACATCAGTGTTAAAACACTTTTGCTGGTTTTTAAGGAAAAATTATATATTTTTCAGGATGAATACAAAGTTCAAAAGAACACCAATTATTTAAAATGTATTATCTATATATATACTGCTTTTTTTAAACTAACTTGTGACCAATTGAATCCATTCCTGCTAAATATTGGTACTCTGTATATGGCCTTATAGTTTTTATATTTTTAACCTTTTTGCTGCTAGACAACTGTGCGGTAAACATAACCTTATCTCAAAGCACTTGTCCCATGTCTCACATTTTTTTTTTAAGCTCATTGTTTTTAAAATGCTGTGTTAGGTTAAATATAGTTCAGCTTTTAAAAGTTCACATGGACACTCTGCGTTCTGTTCCGTTGCACCGTCTAGCTGTGTGAACGTGCCCCTTAGGGGTTGGTTCTCACAGAACACAATTTTATACTCCACTGTATCCTTTTTCGTGGTTTGTCTGTGTAAATATGCACTTCATGGACATCTTTGAGAGCTATACCACATCTCACTGCTTTGTCAGTTGCGACGTCTTTGCAACGAAGTTTGACTTTTAAAAACGCATGTGTTCTTTTCCTTACTCGGGTATAATGCATCTTTTGAAGTGCAAGAAAATACCGTGAAAACAACCGTGGTTGTGTTTAGATTTTGTAAAGTGTGCAGCAAAGTTTCATTTACTCATAGCACACATATTCGGACTGAGTGGTTCTTTTTTTTCTCAGTGGCAGCTGAGGACATAGAGAGCATATCTCAAGGCCGTTTAATGTGTCATGTGCCCTCAATTCTTATCTGCCTTTCTATGCATGTGTGTCTTTTGAGGTTGCTGGTCATGAGAACTTAGTTCCGTTAATCGCGTGTACTTCAATGTAGCAAGATGTTGCAGTATCCTTGATCATGCAAGAGAGAGAAAAACCTACTGTACAAAGAAGCTTTGTGCCTCTAACCACATTACTGTTTTTGGGTCCATTTGTCAATCAGCGGCGTGCCTTTGCCACTGCACTGCATATGTGTGCATGCATGCATGTGGTGTCAGAAAGCCCAGCTGATGCTCTTGAACACAGTCCACGCTGTTTGACAAGTCATGTCCCAGAGGGTTGGGTTGTACCTCATGAAGCAGTCCCACGCTGTTCTTCTGGTCACTTTTAATGTTCCCACGCACTGCCATATCAAGTTGGATCATCCCACTCAAGCACATGATTCAGATTAACTTGTGAATAAACCAGTCTGACTGCCTCTCTCTGAAGAATTTAACTTTTACTGTGTTCACTTTTAATCCTTGGTGTGCTTCTGTATAGGTTTGTGTAAGGTGTTCAGTGTGTTTCGAGAGAGGAGGCCAGTCCGTCCAAATCTTCTGCGTCTCCTGCTGGGATAGAAACACATTTTTTTTGTGTCCTTTTCAGGAAAAAGCTTGATCATCCGCTATTGTGTGCACTGCAGTGCTTTCCCCACCTTTTCTGAAGGATACTTGGCATTTTTAATCTCGTTCTGTCAGAGATGGCCAGCATTGCCTGCTTTTTTATTAAATTATGCGCAAATAGAAGATTAAAGGATCTTGAGAATCCAGATGCACGGTCAAATAATGATACAATGTCTCCAAAACTCTTAATTGATAATGAGAAGATTTATAAAAAAAAAATGAAAATGAAGACTTCGAGGAACTAAGAGCTTATGCTGCAGTATAGCATTTTAGTCACACATTCCTGTTTGATTTGTGTAAGGGCTCTTTAGGTTTTGGGGGATTAAATGGCACTATAAGAACATGCATGAAGAGCACCTGCCTTTTAGATGTCTCTTGAATACATTTGCCTTGGAAATTCTCCATCCGATCTCAATAGACGAGAGTGCTTATCAGACCGTGCTGAGTGACAAAATCAGCTTTATTGCACTTCCCAGCGACGTATGATTTGCAAGCACAAAAAGCAGTTCTTACACCGGGAAGAATGATCACAGTTTATTGTCCCATGTCTGTTAACTCCAAGTCCCGATCGCTCTGCCTGGGACTATTTTATGATGATGTATGACCAGCTGTACATTTGTTCTGCTTATTACACAGCTACTTTTTTAAATAAATAAACATTAAAGATTAATTAGAATTTTATGCCAGGAGAGTGTACTAGACTAATCCTGGAGATCTACCTTACAAAGTTTAGCTCTCACCCTGATCAAACACACGTTAGCCAGCTAATAAGATCTTCAGCAGGACTTGATAATTATTCACAGGTGTGTTGGAGAACTCTTCCGTAGGTAGATCTTGGAACCAGACTGGGCATCCATCTATAATGTACTGTATAGAAAATTGTCAACTTTTTCTGATTCCAACGTGTTTTAAAGGTTTTTTAATGTACATTTACATGTATCCGATTATTGCAAAAGGAAAACTAGGGGATGCAATGGTGGCCCAATGGTGGACACAATCTCCAGAACGCAATGAACTGAGCACAACACAATGGAAACAAGATGCAATACAATAGAATTAGTCCTATTTGTGATATTGTGGAGATTTTGTTGTGTTGTGCGCCACTGGGCCACTGTAGGACGTGGTTCTATTCATCAGTTGTTGAATGGATTTTGAGGTGCTAAATGATTGGAGAAATCTGGCTTGTATCTCTAGAAAGAAGTATGTATTTTCACTGGAAGATTTTTCACAATGGAAAAAAAACCCCTAATTGACCTTGTGTGAATCCCAATGAAGCTAAAACGTGGATTTTTAAAATAGATAGGTTCTGATTTTATTCAATTTATTTTTAAAATTCAGAGACAACCCAAAAGAACCTTTTGCCATTATTTTAATATGGTACTTAAAGATGATCTGACTTTAAGTGAAAACAATTAAATATTCAATACAATTACATTTTAGAGAAATGACTCAATATGGTCAATATGGTACCAATACATTGTAAACCCATTGGGATTTCCCAGTTTCAAGTTTTTGTATTTCCACTTGGTGCAGTCCTTGCTACAGGGAATATGCCTTGCCCAACAACACTTATCAAGATCAGGATGGTTTGTACTGTTTAGTGTAACACAGCCACACCTTACTGTCTGCTCAGCCAGGTGAGTCAGTGTTGAAACATCAGGTGGGGCTGACGCATCCACACAAACACACATGCACAGATCTCTTAAGCATTTACAAGAAAAGCGGATGTCACAGGGAACTCCGGTGCAGTGTTTTGGACGCCGCCTGAATTACTTGACTTGGGCCAGGTTCATATTCAAGGAGTTGGTCCGGATACGACCATCTGTTATCACAGCTAGCTAGTTTGTGTTCATATCCATAGGAGTATTTGGAACCAGGCTTGGTGGTGTATGTAAACTTCTGCCAAACAGAACCATCTGGTTTTGTCTTCAAAACAGCAAAACAGTGGTGATGTGCATTTTCTTCCACATCCAAAAATCGGACACCGTTCCGGTTGAAGGAAGAAGCAAAGGAAATGGCTTTTGTCTTCCTCCTCAAAAAACGATGACTGTGATTGTCATAAAGGGAAGGCCACGGAAGCCAGCAGTAGCAGCTGTACTGAATAAGACCCCCGTGCCCCCCTTCCTCCTGAAGTGACATAATGACCATTGTGCTTGAGTATTTTGGGGCTGAGAGCAGCTCATTCAAGAAGCCTGTGAGAATTCGCTGTCAGTTTTCACGGAGCGCAGCTCCCTCTGAGAGGTGAGGGGGGAGGTGCCAGCAGCCAGTTCTCCAAGTCAAATATTGATTGGTTGCCTAGCAACTGATTCCCATGGAGCCCTGGAAGGACAGGCCCGATTGCAGTCATTGCAACATTGTCTACCCAGCAGTGCTTTTTTTTGTTAATTTTGAGGTCCCGGAACAAAATGGGGTGATGTATCCGGCATGTGATTAGAGGAAGGACAGGTAACGCGGTATTTGGGCAATCACATTGGTGGACATGTGATTAACAGCGTGCTTGCTATTATTAGGGCTCATACATGAAATAAAATTATTATTATTGTTTCATGGCTTTTACAGGTTTTTGATTTAATAATTTTATTCATAATCTGAATTTTATTTCACAAATCTCTGTTATAGACTTAATGTAATCCCGTCCAGAATTTCGGTGGGGGATTGTGTACACATCACTTTTTTTTTTTTTTTTTTACACCTCTTCGCAGCTTTCAAGCTTATAATGAGGGTTGTTGCAAACCGATTCAATATAGCATGTAGGTTAAATGTGTAAATATATCCACACAAACTATCAGATTAAATATGTCATTTGAAAAAAACGATGTGACACTGTACCGTGTCTTCATTCTTTCTTTCATCATCGCATCTTGTCTGCAATGCACACTGAGCCAGACTTTTGCTCAAATTTCGGGGCAGTTGACAGAATTGCCGCTTTCCTAATCAGTTCATTTTTGTATCGTCTTAAAAATATAGAATTTGCACCTCCATCGGGTCACACTCGCGCGATCTCCAGAGGTGGCTATAGTTGAGTACTTACAGTCACATCCAAAGCCGCCTTGTGAGTATCATATGGAAACAAAAAGTTATGGTTGGTTCAGTCGACAGAAATATGGGACACAGGTCAGTCTGAGAGCTCATAGTACGCACAGTACAGCCGTACACCTGCAAGCGTCAAGGCTGTCTCCAATTGTCGAATATTGTCAGCACAAACTTCTTTCTTTGTGGCGTGAGGAGAGGGATTTGCCAAATGAGGTGCCGGATCCAGCTTGTTCCGGCACAAATTAAGCACTGCTACCCAGGAAGTAAAAAAACTACTTCCTGATGGTGTCACACTACAGGCTTTGTATCACTTTAGAGTTGCTGTCAGCCAGCTTTATTAACCTGCTGAAGGTAATCTGGTTTCTAATCAGCAATAGTTAATTTATAGTTTGTTGCCATAGGGATAAATAGTGTTGATTTTCTTATCTCTTTAGCTTGCATAATGAAGTGGCAGCTTGAAATGAGATAAAAATAGGTTGTGATTGGAGAAACTGTTTGTTAGCTCTTTGATGAGGACCTGCCAACCCTTTCTAACACTGACTGAAAGAAAAGTCATGCCACGGACCATCAGAGTTCTGCTGAATCTGAAAACATGTGACTCTTTTAAACCCAGAAGATGCACTTTTTAAGGAAAAGTACTGTACATTTTTGTTTCTCCTCTAAGCCTCACCTCCTGAATCGGGTCGATTTGTACAAAGCTCATCGTTCCAAAAAGCAAGGTGCGCTCTGATTGGCCAGCTATCCAGTGCGTTGTGGCAGAATACCTCAATTGTTTTGCAGAAATGTTATGCCCCTTATCAAAACATGTTGCCAAATATGACACCAAAACAATAAATGTATGATGTCATAGTTTTATAAAGAATATCTATTTGATATTTAAAGCTTTAAAGATCATTTTTATGCACCAAGAGATGGTAACACTCTAAATAGGAAGTCAAATTTGAAATAACACCATATGACCCTTTTACAAATAGGAGTACTTCATTTATTTTTATTTTTTTCATTTAAACTTGACAGGCTGGATCACTATTAAGTGCCAGTGCCAAGAGTTCTCAATTGTGACGTATTCATTGGAAAATTCCAGAATGTTAATCTGTCACTTCTTCTTTCTCCCATCATTGCCGCTCTCCGGAACACATTCCACCGAGAGTGACCTCATGGAGTAATGTAGAATCATGTGATTTAATTTTTTCCAATACCCGAAGACCAAATGAATGAATGTATTGGTCTCAGTGGCTCACTGCATGTGTATGAACTGTTATTTATAATGTTACATATGAGGCCCATTTGTGCTCACATGTAAATATTTATATTTATTTTGGTAATGCAGTTCCAATTTTCAACTTCAATCCTGTTCTGTGACATTGTTGCCACCAAGACAGCAGTCTAGTGTTAGCTAGAGCAGTGGTTTTCAAACTTGTTCCTGGGGACCCACAGCTCTGCACATTTTGCATGTCTCTCTAATTTACACACCTGATTTAGATCATCAGCTCATTAGGAGTGGTCAGGTAAGGGAGACATGGAAAATGTGCAGAGCAGTGGGTCCCTAGGACCAGGATTGAAAACCACTGAGCTAGAGAACAGAAATCAACATTCTTAGCGCATTACAGTGCTGTGTATGTACATTGGAAGTCATTTCATGTTTGTATAATGCGTTGCTATAGAATTATGTCCTACTTTTAGAGTGCTTTCTGTTTACATCCCTCTTTGCGGCAGTGTAGTCAGCTGAATAAGTGATCATGCGCTTTAAATAAGGCATAGAATGTGTACACGGTGTACACAGTCATGCTGTCATTTGCTGATTTAAAGGTGCCATAGAATGAAAAACTGAGTTTACTGTGGCATGGTTGAATAATAACAGTTCAGTACATGTACATAA